>JASGCC010000212.1:0-499107 GCA_030067915.1 Hydractinia echinata
GACACATTTCCCAAACGATTTTTTAAAATTATTTTTTCACCACTAAAACCATGAGACTTGTAGTTTTTCAAAAATATTTTCATTTTTGATGAGACGCCGAATGAAAGCAGTTTAATCGCCGGCAACCGAAAACCCGCGATTTCCCGTAAATCCCGCTATAGTGGAATGTATAGAAAGAAAAGACAGGGAGTAACTCATTTCCCAAACGATTTTTTAAAATTATTTTTTCACCACTAAATCATGAACTTGTGAGTTTCAAAAATATTTTCATTTTTGATGAGACGCGAATGAAAGCATTTAATCTGCCGGCAACCGAAAACCGCGATTCCGTAAATCTCGCCCGTATAGTGGAATGTATACAAAGAAATAAGCAGGGAGTAAACTCATTTTCCCGAACATTTTTTTAAAATTATTTTTTCACCACTAAAACCAGTGAGACTTGAGTTTCAAAATATTTTCATTTTTTGATGAGACGCCGAAAAAGCAGTTTAATCGCCGGGCAACCGAAAACCCGCATTTCCCGTAAATCCCGTTAAGTCGAATGTATACAAAGAAATGTAAGCAGGAGTTAAACTCATTCCGAACGATTTTTAAAATTATTTTTTCAACCGACAAAAATCCATGAGACTGTAGTTTTAAAAATGATTTTCACTTTTTGATGAGGACGCCGAATTAAAGCAGTTTAATCGCCGGCAACCGAAAAACCACGCTGATATTCACGTAAACCGACTAGTCCGTATAGTCGAATGTATCAAAGAAAGTTAAGCAGGAGTGGAGTAAACTCATTTCCCGAACGATTTTTAAAATTATTTTTTCACCACTAAAACCCATGAGACTTGTAGTTTTCAAAAATGTTTTCATTTTTGATGAGACGCCGAATGAAAGCAGTTTAATCGCCGGCAACCGAAAACCCGCGATTTCCCGTAAATCCCGTATAGTCGAATGTATACAAAGAAAGTAAGCAGGGAGTAAACTCATTTCCCGAACGATTTTTAAAATTATTTTTTCACCACTAAAACCATGAGACTTGTAGTTTTCAAAAATATTTTCATTTTTGATGAGACGCCGAATGAAAGCAGTTTAATCCGGCAACCGAAAACCCGCGATTTCCCGTAAATCCCGGCTCGGCCCGTATAGTCGAATGTATACAAAGAAAGTAAGCAGGGAGTAAACTCATTTCCCGAACGATTTTTAAAATATTTTTTCACCACTAAAACCCATGAGACTTGTAGTTTTCAAAAATATTTTCATTTTTGATGAGACGCCGAATGAAAGCAGTTTAATCGCCGGCAACCGAAAACCCGCGATTTCCCGTAAATCCCTCGGCCCGTATAGTCGAATGTATACAAAGAAAGTAGCAGGGAGTAAACTCATTTCCCGAACGATTTTTAAAATTTTTTTTCACCACTAAAACCCATGAGACTTGTAGTTTTCAAAAATTTTCATTTTTGATGAGACGCCGAATGAAAGCAGTTTAATCGCCGGCAACCGAAAACCCGCGATTTCCCGTAAATCCCGTATCGGCCCGTATATGAATGTATACAAAGAAAGTACCCAGGGAGTAAACTCATTTCCCGAACGATTTTTAAAATTTTTTTTCACCACTAAAACCCATGAGACTTGTAGTTTTCAAAAATGTTTTCATTTTTGATGAGACGCCGAATGAAACCAGTTTAATCTCCGGCAACCGAAAACCCGCGATTTCCCGTAAATCCCGGGCTCGGCCCGTATAGTCGAATGTATACAAAGAAAGTAAGCAGGGAGTAAACTCATTTCCCGAACGATTTTTAAAATTATTTTTTCACCACTAAAACCCATGAGACTTGTAGTTTTCAAAAATTTTCATTTTTGATGAGACGCCGAATGAAAGCAGTTTAATCTCCGGCAACCGAAAACCCGCGATTTCCCGTAAATCCCGGCTCGGCCCGTATAGTCGAATGTATACAAAGAAAGTAAGCAGGGAGTAAACTCATTTCCCGAACGATTTTTAAAATTATTTTTTCACCACTAAAACCCATGAGACTTGTAGTTTTCAAAATATTTTCATTTTTGATGAGACGCCGAATGAAAGCAGTTTAATCGCCGGCAACCGAAAACCCGCGATTTCCCGTAAATCCCGTATAGTCGAATGTATACAAAGAAAGTAAGCAGGGAGTAAACTCATTTCCCGAACGATTTTTAAAATTATTTTTTCACCACTAAAACCCATGAGACTTGTAGTTTTCAAAAATATTTTCATTTTGATGAGACGCCGAATGAAAGCAGTTTAATCGCCGGCAACCGAAAACCCGCGATTTCCCGTAAATCCCGTATAGTTGAATGTATACAAAGAAAGTAAGCAGGGAGTAAACTCATTTCCCGAACGATTTTTAAAATTATTTTTTCACCACTAAAACTCATGAGACTTGCAGTTTTCAAAAAATATTTTGCCATTTATGGGATGAGACCGCCGAAATGAAACCAGTTTAATCTCCGGAAACCGAAAACCCCGCGATTTTCCATAAATCCCGGGCCCGTATAGTGGAATGTATACAAAGAAAGTACCCAGGGAGTAAACTCATTTCCCGAACAATTTTTAAAATTATTTTTTCACCACTAAAACCCATGAGACCTGTAGTTTTCAAAAATGATTTCATTTTTGATGAGACGCCGAAAGAAAGCAGTTTAATCGCCCGCAACCGAAAACCCGCAATTTCCCGTAAATCCCGGACTCGGCCTGTATAGTCGAATGTATACAAAGAAAGTACCCAGGGAGTAAACTCATTTCCCGAACGATTTTTAAAATTATTTTTTCACCACTAAAACCCATGAGACTTGTAGTTTTCAAAAATATTTTCATTTTTGATGAGACGCCGAATAAAAGCAGTTTAATCGCCGGCAACCGAAAACCCGCGATTTCCCGTAAATCCCGTATAGTCGAATGTACACAAAGAAAGTAAGCAGGGAGTAAACTCATTTCCCGAACGATTTTTAAAATTATTTTTTCACCACTAAAACCCAAGAGACTTGTAGTTTTCAAAAATGTTTTCATTTTTGATGAGACGCCGAATGAAAGCAGTTTAATCGCCGGCAACCGAAAACCCGCGATTTCCCGTAAATCCCGTATAGTGGAATGTATAGAAAGAAAGTAAGCAGGGAGTAAACTCATTTCCCAAACGATTTTTAAAATTATTTTTTCACCACTAAAATCCATGAGACTTGTAGTTTTCAAAAATATTTTCATTTTTGATGAGACGCCGAATGAAAGCAGTTTAATCGCCGGCAACCGAAAACCCGCGATTTCCCGTAAATCCCGTATAGTCGAATGTACACAAGAAAGTGAGCAGGGAAGTAAACCCATTTCCCGAACGATTTTAAAATTATTTTTTCACCACTAAAACCAAGAGACTTGTAGTTTTCAAAAATGTTTTTCATTTTTGATGAGACGCCGAATGAAAGCAAGTTTAATCGCCGGCAACCGAAAACCTGCAATTTCCCGTAAAATCCCGGCCGGTCCGTATAGTCCGAATGTATACAAAGAAAGTAAGCAAGGAGTAAACTCATTTCGCCGAACGATTTTTAAAATTATTTTTTCACCACTAAACCCATGACACTAGTTGTTTTCAAAAATATTTTCATTTTTGAAGAGACGCCGAATGAAAGCAGTTTAATCGCCGGTAACCGAAAACCCGCGATTTCCCGTAAATCCCGCATAGTGGAATGTATAGAAAGAAAGTAAGCAGGGAGTAAACTCATTTCCCAAACGATTTTTAAAATTATTTTTTCACCACTAAAATCCATGAGACTTGTAGTTTTCAAAAATATTTTCATTTTTGATGAGACGCCGAATGAAAGCAGTTTAATCGCCGGCAACCGAAAACCCGCGATTTCCCGTAAATCCCGTATAGTCGAATGTATACAAATAAAATAAGCAGGGAGTAAACTCATTTCCCAAACGATTTTTAAAATTATTTTTTCACCACAAAAATTCATGAGACTTGTAGTTTTCAAAAATATTTTCATTTTTGATGAGACGCCGAATGAAAGCAGTTTAATCGCCGGCAACCGAAAACCCGCGATTTCCCGTAAATCCCGTATAGTCGAATGTATACAAATAAAATAAGCAGGGAGTAAACTCATTTGCCGAACGATTTTTAAAATTATTTTTTCACCACTAAAACTCATGAGACTTGCAGTTTTCAAAAATATTTTGCATTTTTGATGAGACGCCGAATGAAACCAGTTTAATCTCCGGAAACCGAAAACCCGCAATTTCCCGTAAATCCCGGACTCGGCCTGTATAGTCGAATGTATACAAAGAAAGTACCCAGGGAGTAAACTCATTTCCCGAACGATTTTTAAAATTATTTTTTCACCACTAAAACCCAAGAGATAGGAAAATGCCGATGTTAGGACAGATCAGTTAGCACTTTACCATTCCACGTCAAATTATGGATCATCCCCGTTAAATCAACGATAGAAGAGTCCATAAAATCCGTTAGCACTTTACCACTTTACGTAAGAAGAATTTCTGGATCATGATCCATTAAATCAACGATATCCGTCCAAAACCCCCACCATCATCTGTCAATCAAACGCTTATAACAATAGGATTTTACATACCAGAAAGTTGTTTACATAAGAAAAAGTCAAAACGAAAGTAGCCGTTGCTAAGGATATTTGGTATGTAAGGAATGCATTGTTCTCTTGTTATTCTGGTTTGATTGACATTTAATTGACGTCATTCTTTATCTAAACAAATACCATATGAAATAACCTGTTGTCATAGCCATCACAAGAGCGATCTTCTCATCTTCGTGTGTAGTAGTTTCATCAGGAGTATCTTTGTGGTAGGGCACAGTAATATGCTGATCGGTAATGTGTTTATTAGGAATAGGCACAGTAATATGTTTATCGGGAATCTTTTTAGAGGTAACAACCTCTTCAGCTGTTTTTTCAATCACATTGACTTTTCGATTAATCCCAATCGTCAGATCTTCACCAGATATTAAAATCTTGTTATTGTAACCAACCACACCTGTCTTAATTCTGAGATTCATGTCACTGGGTATCATATAAATACCTTGCCCAACGGAATAATCAACCTTACTTGAAGCGTAGTTTAACGTATCCTGATAACGTTTAATGTCATCCTGAATATCAACCCTACGGTTAACAATGTCTTCAAGGTTATTCATAAAAACTCTTTGGGCCGTCAAAGCGCTTGAATCATTACCCAAGATAGAAGAACGGGCCGAGGCTTGCGAACTAAGAAGATAAGCATACGCCCTAACACTGCTCGAAATATTCACAAGGCCTGTTTTTGTAAAGCCATTAGATTTTTCCACAATCCATCGTGTCATGGAGTCGTCTGTGAAATAACTCAAGCCTGGAGTTGGATAGTTTTTACGTCTTTTTTCATATGAGCTGAAAAAGTATTGGCCTCTGTATTTCATAGGATTAGAATCGACGTCATATTCACCACATATTTTTAGAAATTCTTCGTTTGAATAAGGATTGTCATATTGATTAAAACTATCCTCAAAAGGTAGAGGTGTCTGCAAGCGTTTAATGATTCGTCTAATGTGATAATAGACATGAAAACGATATACCGATCTGATCATAGATCTACCTTCTTTCAGGTGTTCGGAACTGACTCCACAAGCACTTGAAGCACACCAAGTGGCAAAATTGAGCTGGGTTTGCCATAATCTAAACGGTTGCTCATTCCAAATTTTCATACGTTGCTCGTTTTGATTCAGTTCATAATTGGTAAAAATATTAGGAAAGACATCGGGGAAAGAGCCATTTTCAGAGACAATAATTGTCTGTTTGTATAGATCCTTACCATCCAATATCTGAAGGTTCAGTCTTCCATTTGGCTTATAGGTCGCATTCGGGTTATATTTGAAAATGCTATCCATTCTTTGATTTAAATATAATTCCACTCTCTAATATAATAATGTATATCACAATAAATGACATAAATAGTGAAAAGACAATCTATTTGTATCGCCCCATAACCAACCCACATGGCACAAAAGAAGTTGCGATCATGGAGGCGTTTTCAGACAATGTCACATATGAAATCACAGCTCCACTAAAAGTGATAATTGGAAAAGACCGAATTGTTCATCAACTTGAAAAAAAGGAAAATACACCAGCAGGGAGTTGAACGCATCTTTAGCGGGTGAGGGTGATGTCACATCCACACCATTAATCAAAGACCCTAGAGTAATAAAAACAAATAAGCTAATCGACATAACAGAACTACATTTCAATCTGAATGAATTGGACAATACATTAAATCTTAAAAATGGTAGATATAGCAACAACCTGCTAACATATCATATATCTGAGTATGGTGATGTTACATATATTGAGCCAAAAAACCCACAATATAAGAAACTAAAGAATGGTTTCCTTCAATCACTTACTTTGAAAATCACCGATCAAAATGGAGATCTTGTAAAAGATAGTCTGGGAACAACAGTTGTCCTTCACATAAGAGAGACGGAAGAACCGGAAATTTAGGTTTGAATAAAAAAGGTCATAGGTCTGATGAAGTATACGCTAACTGAGATAAAAGTAAAATAAAATAAAAGTAATAACAAAACATGGAATACGGAAAAAGGTTAAATCCTGAACGTTCACTTAGAACCGCTCATGGTGTAAAAGGATCACACCAAAAAGTAATTGTGACACACAATCCAAGTGAGATTGATCAAAACCAGTTACTTTTGGTTAGGTTTCCTAATTTAGGTAGCGATGATGTTATTGTTCCGGGTACTTCAAAACTAAGTTTCGACGTTGAACTAGATTCAAAAGTAGACACGAAAAGAACATTGGTCTCTAACATTGGAAGAGCGATTGTTAAAAAGTTAGCAATCAAGTTTGAGGGTACCGAGATTTTGAGCATTGATGACTTTGATCTTTTCGGATGCTACAGAGATTTATGGCTAAACAAGTATGAAAAGAGAAACGCAATCAGACAAGGTATCATATCCGGTGATGGGTGTACGAAAACTGTATGAAATTGAGAGTAAGCGCTTCGGATAAAGATGCATCTAATGTCTCAGACAAAGCAATTTCTCACGCATACAAAAACAAGTTCACCATACCGCTGGATTTTGAAATGTTGGATAGCACGATCCCATATTATCAAGCCGGATTAGGGAATAGGTTATGTTATGAGATAACATTCAATAATTATGACAGGGTTGTATTATCAACTCCGACCAAACCTTCCGGTTCTGCCACGGCACCGGCACCGGATGCTAAATATAAAATCTCTAACATATCTCTAGAATATGAGATTGTGTCACAACCCACCCTAGCCAGATTCATTTCAAATGAATACGAAAACATGGCTTTACTATACGACAGGTTTTTGAGACATAGACAAATTAGAGTGGATAAGTCGGACACAACGTGGAATTGGTCATTCAATACACCTTGCAAATCTTTGAAGGGTATATTGGTTTTGTTTGAAGACGAACAAGCCTACAAACGGGATACCGGTAAGTTCTATAATCCTAAAATTAAAAAGGTATCCGCCATAGTTGAGGGTAAGCCTAACCAACTTTTCGCCCAAGGGATGCAAACATTTGAACATTACAATGAAATTTGCAAGTATTTTGCCGAGGGTAAACCAAGGGATGGCAATGCCGGCGAAATCCAAAAACATTTGCAATTACACGATGTGAAAGTCTCCGATTACCTAACTACAAAATATGCTCTATGGTTGGATTTCAGAACCATAGATGAAAACTCCCTACATGGGACCGGTCGACGCATTGAAAATGCGAGTGAGGGGATCACACTGCAAGTTGAAAAGACAGCTGAAACCGCAGGATCCTTAAACGCCTATATATATCTAATCATGGACGCTCAATTAAATATTCAAAACGGTGAAATTATGGATGTACTATATTAAGATGGACTACATGAAAGATCCCCACACGGCATTATTCGTTGGTCCTACGGGCTGCGGAAAATCCAAACGTGTTGTAAAATTATTAGAGAATGAATACTTTGAACACTTTGATTTCATAGTGATTATATGTCCAACATTAAGATGGAATAAGACATATATGTGTCGAAAATGGTTTTGGAACGACAGATATGTGATTCTAATTGAGCCCAGAGGTATGTTATATGAATTGATTCAAAAGATGACGGATTTCTGTGCCGGATACAAAACATTATTCCTGATCGACGATATCATCGCAGATGAGAAACTAGACAAAAAGAGACAGCCATTACTAGAGTTGGCCATTAGCGGACGACATCGAAACCACACCATGTGGCTACTCACACAATCATACACCGCTATACCGAAGAATTTACGAAGGCAGGCCAAAATGTTATATGTGTGGTATCCAAAAGACAGACAAGATCTCGCAACTATTCATGAAGAGAATGATGTCATTGAATCACGGTCAGAGATCCAGATGGTTAAGGAAAGGCTAAAAGATGGCAAATACACACATTTAGTCATGAGAATGGAACATCCAAGAACTTACGTGATTTGCTAGATTGGAAGTTTTTTGTTACAAGACTCTTGTAACAAAAGTATCTAACAGATTTATAAGACTCCTATAGACTCTCCTATAGACTCCTATAAGACTACTATAAGACTACTATAAGACTACTATAAGACTACTATAGACTCCTATAAGACTACTATAGACTCCTATAAGACTCTCCTATAGACTCCTATAAGACTCCTATAGGACCATGATAGAATATATTAATTTCATATTACTAGTACTAATACTAGTAGCACTTAGTTTTTGCTTTTTTTGTGTTAAAAAATACCTATCGCTATTGAAAATGGCTGAAACGGCAATTGACAACTTAATTTCTCTTCAGGGTCCTCCATCCGATGATGGCAAGAGGCAAAAATTGCTCGAGTGTGTGTTAACCGGAAATAGCAAGATATACCTGGGTAAAATGTATACGGACGAGCAAATTCAAAAGCTAAAAGATGATGAGGTGAATAAACTCTTTAGTATATATGAAGCCAAACTATCGGGTCAAATGGTAAAGTCATTGGGGCAATCAATCATTCACATGTATTCCATGGGGGCCTGTACAGTCCTAGGTATAAAAAATCAAAATGCATTGAGGAATGACCTTGAGAATGACCCATTCCTAAACTCTGCCCTTCAAAGGTTCACGTGCGATTTGTATTATAGATTCGGCTCATTCTTATCACCAATCAGTGTAGGTCTAATTACAGGTAGACATTATATCGCTGGAAGAAATTTAAACGCAAATAATATAGATATAGATAATAAAGATGTCAGAGGAAAAGACCCAGACTCCTATTCAGGTGACAACGAAGAACCCTAAAAAGGTTGAAGCGGGTAAGAGGTTGGCGGAATACAACCGTAAACAGAGGGAAGAATATAAAAAGGCGCTCATGGCACAGAATCAGGCACAAACTACGCCTCAAGCACAAACACAGCCGACGCCTCAACACAAACACAGCCCGAAGATTCAAATGATATTGTAATAGATGTGGATTCTATGAACGACGGTCCTAAACCAGATGGAGGGCCATGAACTACACCATAATGGGGGGAGGGGTGATAGTACTGGTCTTAATTGGTGCTTATTTCGTGTATAAAAATAAGGATAAAAATATTAAGGTGAAGGGTACCCCACCACCCTCCGGTCCTAAAAAAACCGTGAGAATAAGTAAACTTGAAATGGAATAAAGGGATAATATCGCGATATTATAATCTCGCAGTATAGAAATAACATGGACAAGAAAAGTATAATCAACGATATTTATAAAGCATCAGTCGTCTGCGTTTTCGCTGTAGGCTATTCAATGCTGGGAAAAAAGGTGTTAAAAATGTCACCACCCTCAATTCAAAAGTTTGACTTGGAAGATACTGGAAAGCTGGTCGCCATCGTTGCCGCCAGTGAAATGTCAAGGGAATATCTAGTTAAGCAAAAAATTATACCTGAAACTATAAATATATAAACATGGCTTCAATTGCAATGATGTTGGGAGGTGCCTTTGCAAACGCTTTGGCTTTTACCGGATCAAGCTATCTCTTTTCAAGTTTATCCAAAGACAGAATAGATAAGGAAAGAAAGCGTCATGATCTGGCCATAGAACAGTTACAAAAAGCCCAGGTTTTGTGGCAACGTAAAAGACAAGAGAGAGTAGACTTTATCAATAAGCAGCTCAGACTTGAAAAGAAGGCCGAAGGAAAATTCATAGAGCTAAATGATGCAATGCGCGAATATAAAAAAGTGTTTGGAGAGAGATCAACTCTTACAGATCTACCGAGGGAACCTGTATTGAGCGACTTTTATACACCGAGTAAGGATCAACATGAAAGGGAATTGGCCTTTATCGCGCTAAGTATGATCGGTGTCGGTGGTGCCGTGTGGTATTTTGAAAGATAGTACTCCAACGAATCTATGTTACATGTATCATGTAACATATAATCTATACAAGGATCTAACGCTTTGTCACGAGATAGGTGTATATCAGACCTCCGATTCCAACTATCAAAGCCCACAAGTTTTGACTCAACCAACCAACGGCTTCTTTCGCTCGATTGAGTATCCACGATACGATGGATCCTATTATACCAGGTAGGGCTGCAGCTGCCATCCCGGCCAACCTTCCCAATAGGGATCCTAATGCATTCAATTTATTTTTTATCCATTCCCTTGCACCACCTTCGGTTGTACCACCCTTTTCATGATTTTGTGCGTTACCGGTGGATGACCCCCCACCCCCAGGTGTCAAAGTTTCTACGATAAGGCCGATAACCATACCAAATGCCGTTAGTACGCTGACAACTGTGACACCCTGCTCACGGAATAGTGTTCGTATCTTCTCACCCAATGTTGTTTCTTTGTCAAGTATTTTAGCAATCGTCTCCTTGATGCTTTTTATTTCAGTGTTAAGTTTACCTTTGAGATTATCGATCTTCTCATGGTGAAATTTCAACTTATCGTTTAGTTTTTCCAACCTTTTTTTCACTATCTCTCTCTGTTCATCCGTGTATGTTGCAGATCTGTCAGGATCTTCCATCTCTTTCAACTTCTTTTCTTCATAATCGATTTTGTGTTCGGTAGAAACCATTTTAGCGGTCGCAAGCTGAAGACCTCCTCGCACTTTTTGTACGGATTTATCCAATCCGAGCATTTCACTCACAGGATATTTAAACAAATCATCGGTCTGGGTTGCTTCATGGTCTACGGATTGTTGTTTCAACAATGAAATTATATCTTCCGTACTGTTTATCACATCCCCAGATATAGTTTCTAGTTCTTCAACGGTTGCTGTTTCTATTTTAGATGTTGAGGGAAACCCTTCTTGTATCTTTCTCACTCTTTGTTTCACAGTCACCTCTTCAAATCCTAAATCATATAGCCTGTTCTTACCTAAAGTCCTAATTATAGTTTTAATAGCCCTTAGTCTTCCTTTGTTTTTTGTCAAAGGATCCTTTACACCTCTATAGTATAATTCACCATCCTTAATTTCAAAATTGTCTGTATGTATCACACCAGGGTTTTGATCTAATTTTTTGGATAATGCATCATAAAGTGATTTAACCCGTTCATGCAAAACCCTGGTACGTTGAGTGGAACCTCCTCCGAATGATGTTTCTTCTTCTCCCGGTGTGTGTATTTGTACACGTGTACGGTCCCCGGTTGGTATGAGTGGAAAAGTTTCATCTGTATCACCCTCATCTGGTCTCCCATGGTCTCCAAAAGGGTCAATGTCAATGTCTCCCATTTTTTATTATTTAGAGGATAGTTTTTTCTTTTTAATAAGATAATAAACTAAAATGGCCGAGCTTAAGATTTACACCGAGTATTCGAGGGAGGAAGTCAAGTTTAACACAAACACACTTAATTCCCAACTTGACGAGTTGATAAAATTACAAAAGAAATTCTGGGACAATGAGTGTAAATACGGCAAAGCACTAAACCGATTAGTGATTTCGCGCATCATCTCGGAAACCTTAGCAGTTGCCAGTTCGATGGCAGCCACCGCTACCATTGTTGTAAATTTTAGGAATTCTATAGGACTTTCCGGTATATGCCTATCCAGCTCCGTTTCCCGTGCCATTATCGTAGCATCGATTAAGAGTTATCGAAATAAACTTAACAAAGTCATGAAATCATGTCATGTTGTAACATCTGCTATTGATGTGTTTTGAAAGAACTTTATCACGACAACCGTCTGATAATATTAGCCGCATGGAATTTCAAAGTTTGTGTGGTATATATTACGAAGCTCTTGAAAAGATAAGTAAAATAGATGGAGAGTGAGGTTTTTTTTTAATTATTTAGAGGATAGTTTTTCTTTGTAATAACTAATGGCCGGGCTTAATATTTATCCAAAGCTACCCACAGCTCCCGAGTATTCGAGTGAGCAAGACAAGTTTAACACAAATACGGTTAATTCTCAACTTGAAGAGTTGATAAAATTAAAAAACAAATTCAACACCAAGTATGAGAAATACAACAAGGCATTACACCGATTAGCTATTTCACTCTACATCTCAGAAACCTTAGCCATTTCCACCGGTATTGGTACGATAGCAACCAGCGCCACACTTGTTGGCATTCCCATTTCCATAGGACTTTCCAGTGTATCCATAGGTGGAGCTATATCCTGTACCGTTATCGCGGCATTGATTAAGAGATATCAAAATAAACTTAAGAAAGTCATGAAATTATGCGATGTTGTAACATCTGCCATTGCTGTGTTTTGAAAACTCTTTCTCACGAGCATTGAATGATGATAATATTAGCCACATGGAATTTCCAAACCCTGTGTGGTATATACTACGAAGCTCTTGAAAAGATGACAAAAACGGATAGAAAGATGGAGAGCGAAACACGCAATCAATTCGAAAAAAGTTTAATGGCGGAGGTTCAAAGCCTAAAAAAGACGTTAAATCAGTAACAAAGTTAGTAATGTGTGCCTGCATACCATTCACATATTTCATGTGCTATTTGAAAAATTAATATTTGAAAGTAAGGAGGTTTTTTAATTGTGACATTATGTGGCGTGATCCTCAACACTAAACCCTGTGCGACCCCCGGCACAATCATCTTTACCAGAAACAGGTAAAGATACTTTTTATGTATCGTCCCCTTTTTCACCAACCTTGCACATAATCAGGAGGTAATTCTGTATCTTCAGGTATTAATATCAATTCCTCTTTTACAAAAGCCCGTCCGGGTCCGTCTTGAACATAGTACATTACACGGTTACCAGGTTGCGCTATTACCTCACGCAATCTATATGTGTTTTTCGACCATATTCTATCGGTTGCCCGTCTCCGCCCATCATCATGCTCTTCACCAGGTTGTAGTAAATATCTATACAAGCCACCTTGAGGTAATTCTACTTCAGAAGGATAGCTCTCTTGATTAACCAAAGGCACCTCTTTCATTATAATAGCATCTTTTGGCTTCATATCAATCATCTGCGTCTTTGTATCGTTTAGCCTATCAATCAGTTTATACAAATGCTTAACCCATGTAGATGATACCTTTTCCGAATCATTCAGTTCTTGGGCATCTTGTATTTTGAATAAATTTTCGGCAAGTATCTTGTTCAACGCCTCAACAAAAGCCGTGTGCGTATGCTTATATTTTGTAGTCGCTCTTTTAATTTCAACCTTATGCTTCTCCAACAATTTTGATACATCTGCCTTGAATTCTGAACCGTTATCACATTGGAAAGTTTTCGGATAAGTTAATGGTCCTGCCTTGTAGATGTCCTCAATCATAGCGGCAACCTCTTTGGCTTTCTTACTCCTCAAAGGTCGGGCTACTTTGTATCTGGAAGCAGCATCGATTCCCGACAAAATGTACTTATATTTATTACCATACAGTATGTCACCAGGCATGTACAATAAATCAAATTGATGTAAATCATTAGGGGTGGTAACTTCATAATGTGGTCTTTCAACATGTTTTGGAGCGGGTAAATGTACTTGCCAAAATGCTTGTTTTGATAGCCACTTCTTAATCTCCTTTGACTTGAAACCGAATACTATTAAATTCTGAACAGCCTTTTGTCCTTTCCATAAATTTTGAGGTTGATAGTAAGTCTCTTGAAGTTTAGAGTTTGACATGTTTTATTTATACACACCTTTATTTATCTCCTTTTTGTTATGATGTGGTACGATAAAAGTGCTTAAAAGTTTTTACTAATTATATAAATATAAATATGTCCGACATGAATACCGATCTACATTGTGATGCTGCCGCTCGGGTACCCGACTACAAATTAATGAAAATCAAAGAGTTGAGAGAAGTGGCCAAATCCCGTGGGATTAAGTATATTTGCGGAATGAATAAAGCTAAATTGATTGGGGTGATTGAGAGGAATGATATTGATCCATCCTACACCATCGACCCGGATATCAAACAAGAATGGTATGAATTCTGTTCAAACTGGAGGGTGAACAACAGGGAAGCATATCTAAGATGTCAAAAACGTTATAACGATAAGCGATCTTCCAAAAGTGATTGGGACCTAGAAACGTATTTTGTTACTAACACGAGTAACAAATGTGATGCTCTAGCGACCTCGGAGGTCCTGATTTTTTCCCCGGGGGAGTACCCACCGACATTGGAGATCCTAACGATCCAAAAAAAACTGGCTTACGATTATGAAAAACATCTTAAAGGTTATATATCGTATATCAAAATCCGACATGACTTCGAGAAATACCGTTGCCGAATTAAGGAATCTCGCTAGAGAACGCGGTCTTCCCCGATACTCAAGGCTCAGAAAGTATGAGCTGATCGAATTATTGACACCAACTACCGTGCCTATTGAGTCGTTTCCGATTGCGGATGCAAATGATCCGGATCTCTTATGGCGTATAATCGAAGTGTGCATGGATCTAAGAATATATAGAAATGAGGATTACCCGAATCTCGGAAGACGTATAATCAATGACCTGGGTCTCGGAAGACGTATAATCGCATTGCGTCATGATCTCATAAGACGTATGAATGAAATAGAGAGGGATATAAGAATCGATCGAAATGTCAATGACCTGGATATAAGAAGACGTATAATCGAAATACACAGGCGTAATACATTACATCGACAGCTGCAAGGGCCGGCGTTAGATCATTTCAGAAGGCGTATGGCTGAAGTGGATCCGGATCTCGGAAGGCGTATGGATGAAATAGAGAGGGATCTAAGAATCGATCGAAATGACCTGGATCTAAGAAGACGTATAACCGAATTGCGTTATAATCTCTTAAGACGTATAACCATAATACACAGTCGTATGTGGGAATTTCATTATGATTTTACATCACCTCGATATGATCCGGATACTCCCCCACCTCAACCTATTGTGCCTGTTCCGATTGATGATGAGGACATTGATGACGAGGACATTGACGAGGAGGACAAATGTATAATTTGTCTTTCTAAAAGAAAGAACGCCACAATTGTGCATGGTAGAACAGGACATATGTGTTGCTGTTTATCATGTGCATCGATATTGGAGAATAGGGGAGATAAATGCCCTATATGTCGCGCGACAATAGATCTTGTCATTAGACAATATATTTGAGGTGGTCGGATTGTTTTTTTTGTTACTCGCTCGAGTAACAAATATGAATCTTTTTTTTAGTTTCATGATTATAAAAACCATCTTAAAGGTTATAGATCGTATATCACAATCCGATATGACTTCAAGAAATACTGTTGCCGAATTAAGGAATCTCGCTAGAGAACGAGGTCTACATGGATACTCAAGGCTCAGAAAGGCCGATCTGATCATATTATTGACACCCACTACCGTGTCAGCACCGGTTAGACCGGTACCCGTGCCGAGACCCACCAGACCGGTACCAGTGCCGAGACCCGCCCCCACCGCGAGGCCCACCAGACCGGTACCGGCACCTAGGCCATTTAATACACCCCAAGAAGACATGGATTTGTTTGAGGAGCAAGAAATGGGGAAGAATCGGCCCCTGGTGAAAAGCAAGTTGATTGAATGGAGATACTGGTTGATGAAACATGTACCAATGGCCATCAAGGATAAAACAACAAAAGCTTTCAAAACCATGAAGGATAAGATCATGGGTTTGTATAAAAAGGTAGGTGGGGGACCGGCTGTACCGAAAGAGGAAAATCCATATACCCCTATTGAAGAAGCGTTTGATGGTTCATATAAACGCTTCAAGATAAACTCGGATGGTAAGAAGAATGTCAGGGTATTTTTGAAAAAGGTTAATCCAATCGTTAGGAGATTGATTAAGGACTTGCTCGAACGGAAGAGGTCCCTGAAGACTCAGGCGACATTGTGGGTGAGGTGGGTAAAGGATGATTTATCCGGTCCTGAATCCATGGCAATGTATGTTGATAAAGCTTTCAACAGCCATATGGAGATAATCCACAACATGCATGACATTTCCGATGTAATCCTTCGTATGAGTAATAAGATAATCGAGCAGATTGAAAACCCCGCACTACCCGCCAGTGGATTCACCATTGATAAAATCTTGCATATGCATGTTGACTTTCACAAACTAAAATTAACCAGAGGTAGTTCTTATTTACCCCTACCTGAGAATTTCGGTGGCAAGAAATCTGTCATAAATCCCAAAAATGAAAATGATGAGGAGTGTTTCAAATGGGCCGTTTTAGCAGCCTTATATCATGATAGGATCGATAATCATCCAGAACGAATCTCAACCCTCAGGAAGTTTGAAGACAAGTGTAATTGGGATGGTCTATCATTCCCCATGGCCCTGAACAAGATTGATTTGTTTGAGAGAAGGAACCCTGATATCGCTGTGCATATTTTGACAAAAGATGATGTGGATGGTGTCTATATGTGCCGTAGGTCGGGGCATCTTGATCGTGAAAACGTGGTGGTTTTGTTTCTATTGTGTAAGGATGAAAAGAGGCATTATATCGCGGTTAAGAACCTGAGCGGTGTGCTTAGCAAGGGCAACTCCAAGCACGAACATAAGGAGTATTACTGTTTGAATTGTCTCAATGGGTTTTCCAATGCACAAATAAGGGATGAGCACTTTGAATATTGCAAGGACAATGGAGCAGCCAAGATTCAACTCCCTAAGGAGGGTAGCACCCTTAAATTTCAAAATGGTCAGCACCAGCTCAGGGCCCCATTTATCATGTATACCGATTTCGAATCGATTCTCAAGAAATGCGATGAGGAGATTGGGAGATCGAGCGGATCTACTCAGATCGTCAACCTACACACCCCATCCGGCTTCTGCTGTTACTCCAAATTCGCGCACGGTGAGGTTTCATACCCTTTGAAGCTTTACCGTGGTGAGGACTGTGTTTCACGATTTGTTGATCATGTGGCTTCCGAGGCCAAAAGGTTGTATAATATGTTTCCACATAATGTGCGTATGCAGGATCTCACCGATGAGGAACTTGATGACTATGAAAATGCCACCGAATGCCACATCTGCATGGGATATTTTAATGACAAGGATGTCAAGGTTCGAGATCACTGTCATTTTACAGGTAAGTTTCGCGGATCTGCCCATAGGGAATGTAATCTCAGATATAAGATACCCAATTATATTCCGGTTGTCTTCCATAATCTTAGCGGATATGATGCGCATCTATTTATCAAAGAGCTTGCGAAGCAGCATGGGGAGGGGGGTATGAGCGTAATCGCTCAAAACAAAGAGAAATATATCTCTTTCTCGACCGATGTCAAGGTTGGTGAATACGTTGACAAAAATGGGGAGACCAAAGACAAAAAGATACAGCTTAGATTCATAGACTCATTCAGATTTATGGCAAGCGGCTTGAGTTCATTGGTAAACAATCTATCTGACGATCAATGTAATAATCTTCGAAAATTCTTCAATGATGATGAGCAATTCAAATTAATGCGAAGAAAGGGTGTATACCCCTATGAATATATGGATTCTTTCGAAAGGTTCGATGAAGGTAGGTTACCATCAAAGGATTCCTTTTACAGCAAGTTGAATCTGAATGGTATCAGTGATGATGATTATGCGCATGCCAAGGAGGTGTGGAGGGTCATGGAAGTTGAAAATATGGGCGCTTATCATGATATCTATCTCAAAACGGACGTTATATTACTTGCCGATGTCTTTGAGACTTTCAGGGACACATGTTTGACAAACTACAAACTGGATCCCGCCCATTTCTACACTTCTCCGGGTTTAGCATGGATGGCTGCCCTGAAAAAGACCGGGATTGTGCTTGATTTGATTTCGGATATGGATATGTTTCTATTCATGGAGCATGGGATTCGGGGAGGTATCACCCAGGCCGTTCATCGACATGCGGTTTCAAACAACAAGTATATGGGTGAGATGTATGATCCTGCCAAAGAGGATTCGTACCTGCAATATCTGGACGCGAACAATCTGTATGGTTGGTCCATGATTCAGAAGTTGCCGACCGGAGGGTTTGAGTGGGATAATCCCGAGCGGTTCAATACCGAAATGATTTCTATGTTGGCTGAAGAAAATGGTGAAAGGGGGTATATGCTCGAGGTGGATCTGAAATATCCGCGGGAGCTTCATGATGCTCACAATGATCTTCCTTTTTTACCCGAGAAGAAGACCATCAATGGGGTCGAGAAGCTGACGCCGTGCCTTTTCGACAAGAAGAATTATATCATTCACATCCGTTCCCTCAATCAGGCGCTGGGACATGGTCTTGTTCTTGAGAAGGTTCATCGAGTGATTGGGTTTGATCAACGAGCATGGTTGAAACCTTATATTGATTTTAATACCGCGTTGCGGACGAATTCCAAGAATAACTTTGAGAAAGATTTTTTCAAGTTGATGAATCTTTCCGTGTTTGGGAAGACAATGGAGAATCAACGTGAGCATAAGGATATACGTTTGGCCACAAATCAAAAGAAATACGAGAAGCTAGTGATGAAGCCCAACTTCAAGGGTTCTATCCATTTCTCTGAGAATTTAATTGGTGTCGAGATGGGCAGGATCAAGATTTTGATGAACAAGCCAATATATCTCGGTTGCGCAATCCTCGACATGTCCAAGAATGTTATGTATGAGTTTCATTATGACTATATGAGACCTAAATATGGTGACAGAATTAAGATTTGCTATATGGATACGGACAGTTTTATTTATCACATCAAGACGGAAGACTTCTACAAAGATATCGCCAACGATGTTGCCGAGAGATTTGATACATCGGGGTACGATGGGAAAGATGGAAGACCTCTACCCGTTGGTAGGAATAAAAAGGTCGTGGGCCTCATGAAGGATGAGCTAAGTGGAAAGGTTATGACGGAGTTTATCGCATTGCGGGCCAAGACATATGCATTCAAACAGCTGGAGGGGAATGAATTGAAGAAGTGTGAAGGGTGTGAAGAAGTGTGTGGTGAGGAAGACCATTGGATTCGACGATTACAAAAGATGTCTCTTCGATGGTGAGAATATTTATCGTGAGCACGGCCGTGTAGTGGGCCTTTTTACCATCTGTGATGAGCAGCAGGTTCACCTGCTTGCTACGCTTAATGTTGTGCTCGGATCGCCGAAGGATGTTGATCTTCTTATCTTGTATGTACAGGACGTTCACTGCGATGTCTGTGTTGTTCTTCTCAAACTTTGAAATATCCTTGATGGTTGTCGGGAACTCTATATCCTGCCAGTTGTAGAGGGGAATATAACGATGCATTTGTGATATTCTATTCGGGTTTCTTCCGATCTCTGCATGGTGTAAGGATGCTATAACACCCCATTTGAAACATTCCTCATCCTCATTCACTGGGTTGATGATGGCCTTCTTCGAGGCTATCCTTTTAGGTACTTCAATATATGATGAACCCCTTGTTAGCCGCAGTTTATGGAAATCTACATCAAGGTGTAGTATTCGACTAATGGTGAACCCGCTCTGGGGTAATGCCGGATGCTCCACATGCGTCTTGATATCAGCAAACATTCTGTCCAGCACGTCGTCTACGTCGCTACCTTGGAAGACCTCCGTCATCTTGCTGTTAAAGGCTTTTTTCACCTCAATGTACTCATCGTTAGCCTCCTCCGGGTTTATTTTCTTCCTCCATATGATCCATAGGGTCATCTGTACTTTTGCTGATCCCATCTGCCCTACCTGATCCTCAATCAAGGTTTTCACGTTGGGTCGCACCATCCCTATATACCCGTCGACGTCGGCTCCTCCTATACCACAAAATTGAAAACTTCGAAATGTTCGATGCAGCGCATGCTTATGTTCCTGAGGCGTAAAATCTTGCCCCGGCTGCTCATATAGATTTTGAATATCTTCGAGGTAGTCTTCTTCAGCCTCTTTTTCCACCTCATCATAAAGTGTAGGTCCCGCGATGATGTTAGTCGCACTATCATAGAGATTCATCACCTTACGCTTGAAGGCCGTATATGTTCTCTTGACCCCCTATTTTATAGGTTTGGGAACGGCGTCCACTAACCAGCTGTACCATCCATGCATCTTGGTTTTCACGATCGAACGGTTTTTTGATAGTTCCTGCTTCTCATACACATCCCTTTCAGATTTTGGTAATAACCAGTCATGCCATTCCCGGATTTTATCCCCCACGACCGAACGATTTTTCGATAGTTCCTCCTTCTCAAACACATCCATATCCTCCGGTGTTGGTACTATACTCGTAGGTTTAACTGGTCTCTGTGGTACAATATCCAGTAAGGAAACCAATGCGGCCTTGCGTAGCCTGTAATACCCGGTTAGCCCACGGCTTTTCGCGATATCACGTAATTCTTTTACAGTGTGTGTGTTCATCTCTTTATTTTATTTCCACATTGGATTTTCAAATCAGCTGCTCAAATCTAACACATCTTTACCGCGCATGCGTTGATTTTTGATGATATTTAGCGGATTGTAGGGGAGGGGGTGTGATGCTATTTATGGGAGTATGATGCTATTTATGGAGTGTGATTATGTGCGGGGGAATTTTAGGGACTTGTGTTAGAACTTTTTTTTTTACTCATTTGCAGCATTGATTTTTTATATGCATGAATACACATAGACTATTAGGGACTTGTGATGATATATATGGATAAGCATGGCATCATAGGGACTTATGTTGATATATATGGATAAACATAGCATGACGTCGATTTGTGTGGGTTTGGCTGTGGGGGGGTGCGACTGTGTGCGCCTAAGAACTTGTGGGGACTTGTATTGGTGTGCGTGCGCGTGTGCGGGATGTGCGATTGTGCCAGAAGGAACATTTCTTTATATCTGCTCCTTTAAAGCCTATCTACACTAGGTGATCCTAGTGATATAATAATTTACTTAAAATTATATCGCTTTTATTTGCTGTCTTTTTTTACAGTCCGTACAGATTGGCGCACTTTTCTTGAAAAAGTTCAAAATAAATATTACTCAAAAGAGTGTTCATATTCAGTATTGTACTGCATGTTTTTTTTTGTTTCTAGTAAAGATCAAAAGATACTTTGAAGCTAATTTGCCACCGAATTCACTATTCTGAATTCACTCCGTGGAAATCCTCCCTAAGGTTAGCCAGGAGACCCAGCACAATTTTTCTTGCCACCGGGAAACTGGAGTAGTTAAAGGTGGGAAAAATTACGCTGGGTCTCAAACGATTTTTCTGCGGACAGAAACTGGCCTAGCCAGGAGACCCAGCGTAATTTTTCTTACCACCGGGAAATCGGAGTAGTTAAGGTGGGAAAAATTACGCTGGGTCTCAAACGATTTTTCTGCGGCCAAAATCTGGCCGCGCTTTTTGATTGGCTAATTCTATTGTTCTTTGCTCACGTGGTCCATGTCGGGGAAAGCCCTTTTCATCCGAATATTCCAGCGAGTGGTTTCACTCACCCTAACAAACATTAGTAAACTATAAAGTTTTTACCACAGTAAGATGTGGCCAAGCTTGGTAAACAACTCACAGATAAATTAAAATGGCCTCCGAAGCGATTAGTCACATTGTCCAATTTAAACTCGGGGTTTCCGCTGAGTCATTCGTTCGCGTCTAGGTTTTAGTTTGAGAGAAACTCATTTTATCAACTCGAAGAAGAAAGCTTAGTTAACTAGGCTAAAACTGGCCGCGCTTTTTGATTAGCTAATTCTATTGTTCTTTGTTCACGGGAAAAGCCCTTTTCATCCCGAATATTCGAGCGAGTGGTTTCACTCACCCTAACAAACATTTTTAAACTATGAAGCTTTTACCAGCGTAAGATGTGGCCAAGCTTGTAAACAAAACTCACAGATAATTAAAATGGCCTCCGAAGCGATTAGTTACATTGGTCAATTTAAACTCGGGGTTTCCGCTGAGTCATTCGAAGAAGAAAGCTTAGTTAACCAGGCTACCCAAAGGTCTCAATCAGAAACAAAAGCGAAAGTCAGGGTGATCTATACCACAAAATGTCAGAGGCTAACAAAACTGTTTCAGAAATTCAAAACCTAAATTTGAGCGATAAACGTGTTGGTTATTTAGAATGGGAAGATTATTTTATGGCTATTGCCTTTCTATCGGCTCAGAGAAGCAAAGATCCCGTTACTCAAGTTGGAGCTTGCATTGTAAATAGTGATAAAAAGATTGTAGGTATTGGTTATAATGGTATGCCTACTGGGTGTAGTGATGATATATTACCATGGGGAAGGGATGGAGAAACACTTTGTGATACAAAACGAGCATATGGTAAGTTGTTTTGTCGACAATTTTACCATATATAGATGTATTTCTGCGTGACGTTATTTGTGTATAGCAGTAATCTTTTTAGCGATAAGCTCATTGGCTCTGGCGCGTGGCAGAAAAAAAGATACTAGGATTTGGTGAAGGGAGGTCTTTTTCTTCTCGCGGAAACATTGTTTGAGGTTTTAAACTATTATTGAGTGTAGATTGATGCCTTCTGATTTACTTTAATTCATTTAAAGGCTAAACTATAGAATACCCCCCGTAAAAAAATTAAGACTATAAAACTCTGCAACGCAGCAACGCAATAATAAAAAAAAATAAGCTAACAAATATAGCAGCAGCAACGCAGCTACGCAAAGCTCACTATTTCTAGATTAAAACACAGTTGGACAGTTAAACTAAACTAAAATATCAACTACCAAGTTGGTTTGTTACACTAAACATTTCGCAATATAACGACTTCGCTTTTATGATTCTATAATTTAGCCTCATAGTGTATACATTCGTAATGACAAATTTTTCGTTCTTTAAATAGTTTCCTTATTCATTTAATATTTTTAGTTATTAGAAAACATTTATATAATGTCATACAATGTTTTTTTAAACTGGTCTAATTCTAAAAACGAAACTTTTGCTCAGATCCCTCATAACTATCTAAAACCATTTTCAACTATTTTTCTGAGTAGCTGCGTTGCTGCGTTGCTGCGTAGATGAGTATCTACGTTGCTGTATTGCTACGTTGCTGCGTAGCTGCGTTGCTGCATAGCTGAGTATCTACGTTGCTGTATTGCTGAGTAGCTGCGTTGCTCAGCATCTACGTTGCTGTATTGCTGAGTAGCTGCGTTGCTGTGTTGCTGCGTTGCTGCGTAGCTGATTATCTACGTTGCTGTATTGCTGAGTAGCTGCGTTGCTGAGTTACGTAGTTTTAATTTTTTTACGGGGGGTATTCTATAGTTGCTCCCATTTAAAAGTTCTAGCCAGTTTACGATAAGGATATGGAATGGGAGAAATAATAATAAAAATAATATATATTTTACGTGGCTGGGCCAGAATAACCTTTAGTCGGCTTCATGGCTGTTTTCACTTCGCTTCTGGAGTTCTTATTAAATTTACCCTTGTCTCAAAGCTATTTTACTCCCAACCAAACACAGAAACAGTTTTCAAAGTCGAAAACAATTTCTGTTTTACAGAAAGAAAACATAAAATCTGGTTTCTGAATTCTCAAAATGTTTAACTTTTTAGAGAGTTTCCATATCTGTACCTTATCCCAGACTGCTGACAATGCCTTCATGTGACGAAATAGACTAAAAATGCTTTACCTAGCTCCCCCATCTTTTTTCCTGCCACGCAGATGTCATCATCATCATAATTCTCGACTTAACGAACATCCGTTTTCCATGCTAGCATGAGTTGGACGGGGTATATTAATGACCCTCTTCCAATCTGCATCAAGTCTGTCCTTATTACCTCCTGCCAAGTCTTTTTTCGGTCTACCTCTGGGCTTTGCCCAAGGAACTATTAAGTCTCTATACTTTCTTACCCAATTATCTCCTCCATTCTTTTCAAGTGTCCCAACCAACTCAATCTTCTTACCTTGATAACATCTGTAATGCTATGGATACCTGGCCTGCTTCTTAGCTCATCTGAACTCTTTCTTTATCTAAGACTGGCGTTACACATCCATCTAACCATTATCATATTCCTTTCTAAACGGTCAAGATCTTCATGCTTCACTGCCCATGTCTCACTACCGTACAACATAACACTTCTTACACAGGCCTCATACAACCAACCTTTTACCTCAATTAACAAGACTCTGCTAGTCAACAAAGGAAGTAACTCTCAACTTTTTCCAAGCAAAACCTATCTTGCAAGTAACACTTCTTCCAACACCCCCTTTACTACCCAACAAATCACGTAAGTAACAGAAGTTCTCAACTATCTCTAACGAGCCACTGTTGTACATCATTAAAGCTGGAAAAACTTCATTGTCTATAATATCACCTTTCCAACGCTTGCATACAAACTGAATGTCAGCTCTTAACCTTCCTCCAATATCACTGCACTTCTTATGTACCCAATGCTTACAAGTCTGACAAAAAATTGAGTTACTACCAACCCCTTTCCTGCAAACTCCACAAGGCCACTTTCCCAATACAAGGTCATACTTGGCTTCAATGGTGCTAATCATTACTTTAGACTTTGCTGCATTCGCCCATAACCCTTTCTCTTGTACTCATTTCTGCCACTTCTCAAACTTTCCAACTAATTCTTCCATCGACTCCGCTATGAGAATCAAATCATCCGCATACAATAATTCCCATGGACAACCTGTTCTAAGCTCCATCGACAGTGCTACTAAGACTAAAACAAATTTTCTCAAAGCCCACCAAATAACTTTACATGGCACTCTATCAAAAGCTTTTTCTAAATCTACAAAGGCAAAATAAAGATTCTTTCTCTTTCCCAAATACCAGTCAGTCACTCAGAATAAAACAATCCTTTTTAATCTGATTAACAAAACTGGTAATAAGCTCAACTCCAGTATATTCAGATGCTTTTACCATCTGCATCAACACCTGATACTCCTGCATTCTTGCCAATCTTCATTTTTCTAATAGCCTCCACTACCCATTCTGTCTTGATCTGCATAGCTGGCCCTTCTACAACATCATCATCATCAGCCAAATTATCCTCATCCCAATCAAACTCAGTGTTAAGCAACCTCTGATAATGACTCTCACAAGCTAGCTTTTTCTCCTTCTCTGTGCTAGCCAAGACACCTTCATCGTTACGTATACACTTCTCACCTACAACATCTTCATTAGTCTTCTTCATTTGCTTTGCTATCTTAAAAACGTCATTGCGCTGGTCTTCCCTCCTTAAGACATCTGCAAATCTGTTTCTCTCTGCTTCTGATTTTGCCTTATACACTGCTGTACGAGCACAACGCTTAGCTTCTAAGTAAATATTCTTACTGCCACTTGACTTCCACTTTTTCCTAAGTTTCCTCTTTTTCTTCGTACACTGGTCAACGTCATTATTCCACGATCAGGTCTGCCTGTGTCTAGCTGGTCCTTTTGTTCACCCACAGGTATATCAGAAGCTTCTAGAAGACAATTCTTCGAATTAGTCCAAGTACTTTACGCATTTTTACTATCACATTGACCATTATGGGCCAACTGCTGAATGTTTGCACTAAATTGTCTTGCTACAATCTTCCTTCAGTTTCCAGACTTTATGACGGGGCCTGTACTTTCCCTTGGGTTTTTTTAATATTCAGAAAGCCAGAAAGTCCACAAATCCGGCACTTAAATTTAAATGGAGCAATTTTATCTGCATCCAAATGTGTAAAGCTTCTTGGTATTAAATTTGACAGTCAGCTTACTTTTGCAGTTCATATTAACACACTGTACAAAAGAGCTAGCTGCAAATCTATTGCCCTGAATAGAATTTCTTGGATTGTTAATAATAAACAGAAAAGTTTATTATATGCAACATTCATAGCATCTGAGTTCAATTATTGTCCTTTAGTCTGGGAATTTAATAGCAGGAAATCTATTTCAAAGGTGGATAGAGTTTTAAAAAGGGCAAGGTCTCAGTCCAAAGTGGAATCCACTTCTTCTATGGAAAGTATTCATATGCAACATTGTAGACAATTACTGAAAGAGGTCTACAAGACGAAATGGAAATTGAATCCTTCCTACATGGAAGGTGTGTTTCAGTTTAGAAATGATACTGGATATAATTTAAGGTCATCAAGTGCTTTAGTTAGATCTAGAGTAAAATCTTCAAAATATGGGCTGCAAACATTTGGATATATAGCCTCCCAATTATGGAATTCTCTACCAGATGAAATCAAATCTGTAGTCTTTTGTTAACTTCTGTAGAGTTATAGGCGAATTTTCTTCTTTCCAATGCAAATGTCGGATCTGTGCAGAATACATATTTAATTTAGGATTTATTTAATTTTTCGTTTAAACAGTCGATTTTAATTAGTCTTAATTTTCTACAAAACTAAGCTTCCCGATTGAGTCTACTGGAGAAATGGTATTTTATTATTATATTTTATTAGTTTATTTTATTATTATATTTCATTAGTATATTTTAAATCCTTTGTACATTATCGACTATAAATAAAGCAATCTATCTATAACACTCTTCAAGAAAGATTACAAACCAGCAACCTATGCTAGGAAACACACTCTTGCCCCAATATAACATTCACATCCTTCACCCCCTTCTTGTCTGACTTCTTAACCAGAAATAATCTATCAGTGTCTGACAACCACCTTACTCATATGTTATCAGCCTACTCTGTCTCTTACTGAATGATGTGTTGCAAACCACCATGTCCGTTGCAATTCCAAACTTAAGCAATCTCTTCCCTTCCATGTAAGAGCTGAAAGAGCTTGCTGATGAAAATGTAAACAGAGGAATTCATCTATATACTATAGTTTACCAAACTTATGGCTAGCTAGCCAGCTGCACACATGCACAGATACGTTCCAATGCAATAGCACAGCTTTATTCTCGCAGGCCAGCCAGCCAGCCAGGTTATTTATAGAGAATCTGATAGGTCACTTTTGTTAGATACACATGGGAATTTAGCTTGTTTAAAAATGGCTGCAGACAGTTGTTTTGTCAAGGGTTTGTTTATTCATGTCATATGTTGTGTTCTAAGGTCATTTATATTAAAAAGTATGTTCATCAAGGCCAATACAACTTTAACGGATGTTAATGATGGGGAAAGGTAAGATACAGATTTGTTTTTGCAGCATTTCTATGTATCTCCTCTACACCGATTAAAAATGTAGTCCTGTTTACAAACGGGTCATCCCGATTTGAAACGCTTGTTCCATTCTCATTCCGAGTTACAAAAAAGACCTTTAACCCTTCCCTATATTTTTGTTTATTGCTCTATAACTTTGGATTTGCTTATTGGTTTAGAGAAAAAAATAGGTATATATATAAAGTTATAATTTATTTTTATATTCTTAAAATTTTATTTTTAGTTTGCCATGCTGAGCTTAATGCTGTGCTAAACAGGAATAGCTCTGAAATTAAAGGATGTACAATTTACGTGGCTTTGTTCCCTTGCAACGAATGTGCCAAAGTTATCATTCAATCCGGGATAAAAGAAGTTGTTTATTACTCCAATAAATATGCTGATAGAATGAAAACGAAAGCATCATTTCGAATGTTGGATTTAGCAGGAATTAAACACAGGTATTTTTGGTTTGCAATTTTCAGCTTTATAATGTCTACAACCCCAGACTTCATATAGTGAAATTATTTGTCATTTAGCGCACTCACAGTCTTCTGCATCACAATTTTCGTGAAGTTTACTTTTTGTAAAAAAATTGAAAAAAAAATTTGCGAAAATAAGTCTTGTGGCGTTGTTCTAAACCTTAAAGACTTTGGGAGTTGCAGTTGTAATGTATCACCTTATATGATATTTACAATACACGTTCTTCAATTTTAATTTTAGACAGCATACACCCAAACAGAAGCAGATTGTGATTAATTTCGAAGACATCAATAAAATTGTGTCGCCACCAGGTGAAAGTTAGTGGCTATTAGGTCTTAAAACTATGACAGATGGTGGAGGGAGACTAACAAAAAGACTTTTGAGATTATTTATTAGTTTTAAGTATAACATAGACACTTAACTTATAAGATAACGATAGGCAAATAATTAACCTTTGATGATAAATCTCAAAAGTGGATGTACATCAAGACTGTCAAGTCCGTGCTGCATATATAAAGCAGGGCGAAGTCGAAGAAGGGACGCTCCGAGATATATAGGTGAATGAGAATTCACAAAAATTGTGAAATTTTTTCACTTAGTTTTTTAGAAGAATGGTAAACATTTTTATTGTATGTTTTTTATTATTATTTTGAAAACGCTTTGCGGTAAAAGATTGACGCTTGAGGGAGGTCGGCGGGATTTTCCGGTATGACCGCGGATCCATTGTAGTTAGAAGCACAGCGCGAGAATGCATCATAAAAAAAATGGGGCAATACCCACAGAAGAGTAAGATACCAGATATTTACGGGGAAAAACTAGAGCACGTTTTTCTTACGGAAAAAATTCTTTTTACAAAGGATTTTTTAATTTTTAAGTACACCAGCAGAACTTGAATTAAATGGGAGTTTTTGTCTCTTTTCAGCGCTGCGCTTACCGGATATACAGAGACAACAGGTCCTGGGATCGAGGTTAATTGAATACATTTACTTCTTTAATTTTGAGTTATTTTATATATATTGTTACAGCCCGAAGTAGCTGTTAATTCGACTGGTTCGTAACGCAATTTTTTGGATGTTAATCCTTGAAACTCGTCCTGAATTTTTTAGTTGATTTGTTTAAAAAAAGTTCTGGAATTTTATTTATGAAAGTAGTCATCAGGATAAGGGTTGAGGTTTTTTTACTAATCGTGGGTTGGTAGCGGACTAATATTTTAGGCAAAATTACCGCAATTATTCTTCAGACAAAAAAAAGCAAATAACGAAGAATTGCATTCTTAATGAATGAGGAATAGGATCCACAACCGTGGCTATCTGATTAAAATGTGACCATAAACTTTATATTAGCCGTTTTAAAACAAACATTCCGGACAAAAGGATTTTCCAACACACCCAAACGTTTGTTTCGACAACGGGATTCAAACATTTCAAATTATTGAAACATACATGGATGTGTTTCCTAGTGGTTTCTTAACCTTATCTTTGGCAAAGGTAAAACCTAGAAGGGTAAAACTGGAAGGCTTATTAAATTTTTCGGATTCCGATGTTCAAAAACCGAGTATTCAATTAATGGGCATTGTTCTATTTTGAAAACATAAACGCTAATTGTAGTTGTCCATTGATGCACACGAGTTTCAACGAATTTGACACCTAAACAATTTAATAATTAGCCAACCTATACAATACTAGGCCCTTGCCTGGTTTTTCATTAAAAATGAGTATAAGTATACTAAAAATCGTTATCCTCGAAATTTAATCCGGCCAAAGTTAAACTAATCCGCCCAATGTCGAACAAGACCTCTACATACACTTATATTTGTTGAATCGACTTATTCTCTAACGATACGAGTTCCCACTTTCAGAAAAAATATCAGTTTTATAGAATGCTGGGAAAAAACCCTGGAGCAATAGTTCTGGGGAATTGTTTCAATCCTGCGTCAAAAAACTATTCAAACAACAAGAACTTCTATTTGAAAAGTTCGTTTATTTTCTCCACTATTTTACAATTATCGTATCAGCATACAGTTTCACACGGCGATAAGATATTGGAGTTCTTCAAAATATCACGCTGCTTGCCATTGGTAACAACAGATTTAATATCCTTTCGATTTTTTGCCACCATAGCCACTAAAAAATATTTAATAAATCGTTCATTCGAATGTTAAGTTGTGTTGCTGCTAGTTAAAGAAATACTCCGTCAACTCCACACAACAATTTTACGCTATGAAACTCGTTGAAATATACGGTGAATCATACATACCTTCCACCGTCGCTCTTTCGTTTGGCGATCAACTATATAAGAAAATTATAAGAGAATGAAACTATAATCACTTGGGAAGGTATTTTTTAGCTTTTTTTATAACTTTCAAGTCAACATCCAACAGAAAAATGTATTTCTGCATTTAGGATTGGCATAGGACACCTTTTCCAGCTCTCTAGCTTCACCATATAGTGAAGCTTATCACATCGCATGTTAAAACAGAAATAAGAGAATTTTAAAATATTTATACCTTTAGGGTTACAAAATAATGCACTCTAGAACCGCGCAATAAGATGTTGATAAAATGCAAAAAAGGACAAGTTGCAGCACTTGTTCGTGAGCTAATACTTTGAACAACTACTCACGCTACTGATTTGTTGCCACTCTCTGTCTAGCTTCTGTTTTTCTGTAATTTTACCAGGACGAGACCTGGTTTTTCGACCCTCTTGCATTTTAATACCAAATTGGAAAGCGGCTCTAAATATAAAAACACAAGAGATTTGTTTGTATACAAACAAAATAAACCAAAACCAAATCCTAAATAGGTCCGAAAGCAGAGACAAATGCAAAAAAAACCCCACGCCAGACCAAATAAAGTCAAAAAGACCAAACCAAGGGAAAAAGACCAACCACCTGAAACCAACACACCAAACAAAGACAAACTGAAACAGTTGATGAGCGTCTCAGACGACTTACTTGGGCATTGCTTCTTTATTTTCCATATAACTGTTATAATCTTCTTCATTCTCAAAATCCCATCTTTTCAGTGGACCTTTTTTGTTGCCCTAAAAAGACAAAATTTTCTATGGGATAAAAAAAATCGGTTAAACTAATGTGAAATATTATGAAATATGAAATAAACACCGAGAAGCAATAATGTGAACTACATCGGAAAAAACTGTTGATCGGTTTCCTTGAAGGCAATATTTTCGCAAAGTGACATTCACAGAAATTGAGGAATTAACTTTAACGAATGGCACGGTTTTTTTGAATTTTACGAAAACAAAATCTCGCGAATAATAAAGCTTGAACTTCGATAAACAAATCTTTAAACACGTTAAGCACGCAACACTGGAGAAAATATAGTTTAGCAGATACAGGGTAAATAGAGGCTTCCTGAAATAATTTTCTTTGATGTACTGCAACTTTAAACTGCAAAATATTTAATAAAAACTGGATACCTTAAATGAATAAATTTTGGCGAGTATTTAATTTGGCGAATGACCAAAATGGAATATTTGGCGGGGATTTAATTTGGCGAATGATAAATCTTATAAAATTTGGCGAGGATTTAATTTGGCGAATACAAAAAAATGTTTATTTTGGCGGGAATTTATTTTGGCGGATGACACCTGTAACAATCCTCTTTATACTTGTATTTATAAAAGTTGTTGTGAATATAAAAAAAAATTCGTTTTATTGAGAAAAAAAACATTTTTCTTTTCTTAACTAAAAAAAAAAGGTTATTATGCGGTAAATTATGCTAAATTTGGCGAGTATTTATATTGACGAATAGTCAGTTATCAAAATTTTGGCGGGTATTTATTTTAGCGAATTTCGCAGAAATTCGCCAAATTTAATCCTCGCCAAAATTTATCCACTTAAGGTAGTTTAAATCCGCATCAAAAATTGTCTCGGCTCACAAAGTTTAAAAGCATTCTTGACTTTGACGATAATGCCATCAAATAAGGACTTCCTAAAGCTGAATTATTTGAAAATGTATACGCATGCTAATTTAGCTATACTGAATTCAAAGATAACAAAAATTATAAAAAGTTTTCAAAAAAAACATGAAATTCGGGAAGGGTTAGTAGCAGCTCTGTTGTTTTCCGAAAATAAATTTTCACCTTATAGGCCACGAATTTTACCCCTTTAAAATAAACCAATTTTTACGTTAAACACTTGTCGTCAACCTGTTGTCAATTGCTTTACCACATTGACAGCGTGACTTACCATATCCATCTTTGAGTAATCCGCGTCATCGTCACTATCACCAGCTGCATCATTCATTTCTATCGCACTAAATAAAGACAATTATATTACTTTTATTTTTAATAGCATAATCATTTAAAAAAACTGTTTCAGCACGCTTTGGGTAGCGATCACAACAAAATGTTGTTTTATGTTTCAAGGAAATTGTTTCAACATACCCTGGGTAGCATTCTGCATAACTGTCAATAACTTCTTTACTTTTGTGCTTGCTAAATAAAAAAACAAACAAACTAAAAACATGCAGAAAAAAAATCCTGATACATCTGCAATGTGGTAGTGTAGCATAACCCATTTGATGACAAAGTTTTAACTCTTTTCTTAACCCTTAATACTGTATGTATTCCTTTTTTATTTTTGTAAATACGTAATATTGGCCTAATAAGAAAAGTCGCTAAAAAGGGTTTGCGCAAATATTTTAGTTTCCAATTTTCATTATTTTCTGTATTTTATAAGTATAAAAAATTTTAATAAAAATTATTGAAAAATAAAACTTCTGATCCAAATTTGGAGAAAATTAAATTTCGCGTGTTTTTTGGACAAAAAAACACGAAACCACCACGAAATTTTCTTTCAGTAAATAAAGACATAAAATAGCTCGCCGCCATAGTTTGAAACGTTGAAAATAATGCAATATGCACAAACTTTACCTCTTTTTACTCGACTCTTTATGCGAACTTGTAGAAACCTCTTTCCATTCTGAATTCTATAAAACAACAACAGTCAGTCAGATCCTAGGCAAGAAGCATTTTGTTGAAACGCAGTTCAATCCTGGCTTTATATACCTCTGAGCGATCTTGTTATTAGAATATAACAAATCATTTAAACAGGTCAACCAGGGCAGAAATTAGATTTTTAATTGGCTAAGAATAAGATAAACACGAATGATAAGTATAGAAACAAAACGAATACAAATATATAGTAAGAATTGGAACAAGAAAGGAAACGTAGTTTATCGCGTACATACCTTTGATCCGTATCTTTCATTTATATTTTTAACTAAATCTTTCACCGAATTGTCTGCAAAATGAAAAAAAAACAATATAAAAATAAAAAATAGAACAAAACTATGAGTTAATATTAGTCAGTATTAAAAACCTACGTACCATATTTGCTATATTGCTTGCTCTAAATTAAAAATAAATTAATTATTGGCATATTTCATGCATCCCTAGCATAAGGTAATAAAACTCTTAAAATAACCTATATTTTTCCATGCTTCTCCTGCCTTATTGGATTTTTCCATGGGCCTTATCGACTAGTAAGGTAATAATTTGGATGTCATTTTCACCAAAATGCGGATTTTGTTACAGAACTAGTCAGTGGAAAAATCCACGAATTATCTCATAGTACATAATCGCGGTACTACTATTTCGTGCATCCTTAGCACAAGATCGATTGGACAGTCGAGTGAAATGGGTATTATAATTATAGAGAAACAAAAACATAATCTAGTGTTGTTCTAAAAATGAAAAGTTTGAAACAGTTAATTAAAAACCCACATCGTCTCTGGCATTGTAGCATGCGAAGAGCGTCCCCTTAACTCTATCATTTTCTTATTACTCACCTCCGTGTCCCTCTCATTGTTTACAAAATAACCACTTTTTGCGCTACTGCGGTGATGATCTTTGTCACGTGATCGATTATCTCGGAAATTGTCAGCATTATAATTCCCTGCATCAGCAAATATACTTAAAAACAAGAAAAATCAATTAAAATGCAAACAGTTTTTTGTTTTATACCTAACGATGCAGTTTTCTTAAAGAGACATAAACAGCAATACCTTTCTTCCATCCGAGGATCTTTACCAGCTAAATTAAGAAATATAAATCCCGTGTGGTTACTCCATAAATTTGGACAGAACTCTCTAAAACTCATAAAAAAATCACTGGGAATATTTCGTGCATATTCATATTTCGTGCATATCCTACGAGGGGACCGGAAAAAAAGCTGCGTGCAACCATTTTGAACAAAAAAAAAACACGTGTTAATTTTACGGAATACTAAGAAATAGAAAACATTACCGCAGCAGTAACCTACCACGGATGAGCTCTTTTTCTCTCTTCTTAAGTTTTTTAGAAGCTTTTACGCCTTGTCGTAAGTAGGACAAAATTTGCGTAAGCTTGTTGATGACGATATCATTCGTTGTCAAAGTTGTCTGATTCTAAAAAAAGAAAACAGACAAAAGATAAAGTAAAGAAACAGTAACACATGTAACCACGTGATATACCACCCTACAGTGGCACCCAGAAAATTACGAGATGTCATTTACTTCAATCAGTGGACAGTCTGCTTTGCTACGAATTGTTGTCGTTGGAATATCAGATTCATCGTATTCGTCGTCCAAATTAAACACGTACGCCTAAAAAAATTATAAAACATGATTTTGAAGATGCTATTTTTTTAAATCTGCGTTGTTTTTTTTAAATTATTAATAATAAAGTATTCCTTTATTTTGTTATTCGGTTTACTGTTTAATGATTGTGTAGAAAATAAGTTGTAAATACAGTTATGTACTCAATTTGAAAAAAAAAATGGATGAAGTCAGCTAATTTGCAGCGGCAACATCATGTAAAAAAAGAAAAATTTTGTAACGGTGCAGAATAACGCTAGAAGAAAAATAAGAACATTTCTTTGTTTTTTTCTTTACAACCAGTTCACCATGGTATCAGATCATGTCAAAAGATTTTGATAGTGCTGAAGATAATTAAAACTTACAAAAAGTTACATTTCAACCTTCAAAACGAGTATATTACTAAAAATCTTTTTTACAAAAATACGGGTTAGTATTCGTATTGGAAGGTAATGCTATTTGGCAATTTGATGAAATGGTAAAAAAAACTACGCATTTTGCCAAAGTTATGAACAGCATTGTAGCAAAAAAACATTTTTCTTTATACATTTTTGTATATGGAACTCTATTTTAAGACTCTAATCGAACAAAAACTCAGCTCAAAAGTGTTGCTTAACAGTTGCTTAAAATCCCAATAACAAAGTATTGTTGCTCACAGAAAAATGTTATTTTGCAGCGATGTATTTCTGCAAATTAACTAAAAATGCGCGAACATAAGTTTCTAAAAAATACTATAAATGTATACGAAAAAACAGAGGAGCACTTTTAAAAACCAAGCAGAAGTAACTAAAAACAGCTTACCATCCTGCCTGGTAGAAATAAGTCGTTCCTCAATGGTGGTTTCTGCACCATAGCTGCCTTGTGTATCTTCCGTCCTATATTTCAAAATAACGTGTGTACTTTATTGCTGCTTCGCTTTTGCACTGCATAGAGTCTTCAATCCACTGCATTCACCTGAGTTTGTTATTATCAATAACAAGACTTACCGAGAACACTAACAAATTCCACATCAGGTTTGTTTTCTTCCTTTCTAAAGGTTTACAAATAATATCAAAACACAGATGCTATGGTATTTTATTGGTAAGACTAAATAAGCAAACCAGAAACAACACTGATAATGCTGACAACGCTGTATAAAAAAAGTTAATACTTGTCACTCTTTGTTGTGTTTTCTTCCACCGTTTCTTCAGATTCGATTGAAGCAATCTCACTTCTAACCTTGAGGAATAAAAACAAAAATATGCTTCTCATGAACAGAGCTAAACGTAATAAGGGCTTTAAATGAACTTCATACTTTTTGGAGTAATGCAAAATCCAGTCCTTTCACCAAGTGAGTATGCTCCATGTCTCCTCCCAGAAATTTACTTTCTTGAATAGCCAACCGACGACGCTCTGCTGCAGAGTTACTAAGGGATATAGTTTCTAATTAACACACCATGATATACAGAATCAAAGAATTCGAAATAAAAAAATTCAAATATTAGGTTGCTTAATGTGGTATAAAAGTTCACTGAATAACCTAAAGTAGCTAAATGTAAAATATTGAAATTCCTTTGACATCAGATATAGATGGTACTGCATTCGATGAAAACCTTTTTTGCGTAACCGAAAAAAAGGTACTACTTACACTTGATCAGCAGTGGGAGCAACTGCTCTGTATTCAGCGGTCTTACCAAGATCAGGAGCATCGTTATATTGATAATCACTGTTTTTTCCTTCCCTTCGTTCTGTAGCCTAAAAAAACATACCCATACAAACACGTGATCTCTCACAGAGCTCAATTCTTGAGTCGCATTACAAACAAAATTCATTGATTCTAAATTAGTTGTTTTAAGTTGAGTACTTATCACTGCGCAAAGAAACAACATACACGATCCCGATACTTCGATGCCAATTCCTTTTGCCTTTCTTCTTCCTGTTGTCGCAACTTTGCATAATACAATTTTTTCTTCCTTCTTTTAGCTGAAGCATCATCCGCCTCGGAAAAGTCTTTCAAAGCACTAAAAAAAGCAGGGACTAAATAAAAATTGTAAGAAAAGGTAACAAAAAAAGTTACATAGCAGTTACTCACTGACAGCTTCGAAGAAATTAAAGAAGTATTGCTTAAAAATCATACAGAAGTGAGAATGAGTAAAAAATATAAATTTTTTGAGTTTTAAAATATCACTCACTCAAAACTTAATGTGTTGATTTAATAAAAGCAATTGCTATGTGGTACAAGGAATTCACAAAAAGCTATCAATTCTTCAAATTATCATACCCTGGTCGTTGTTTTGATGGAGGCGGAACTTTTGGTTGTGCTCTGGGCGTCATCAGCAATGATCGGAAGTCAGCATTCGTAAGTCTGTAATGAAGCATCAGGACAGATAAAAGTTCACAAAATAAAGTTTAAAATATATATTTTTTAAACCGGGAATCAACATAGAGGGTTTAGTGTATTATCGTGTTGTGGAAGAGATATGTACATAAGAAATGAGATTTTGTATTGTGTGATCGAAATCTAGTTTGATTTTCTTGTTGGGCTATACCAAAATTATATTTTCATTTTTAGATTTGTAATGATAATTTCGCAGCTTTAGTAATGTCTGTGTAATAATCGACAATTTTTTTCTATGAATAATCATTTCAGTTTGGGAACGTAAATAATTTGAATTTATCAATTTTATTTTTTACATTCGTTTTTAGATTCGCTTAGAATTTTTTAGTTCCAGACTATTAGCTGTGGTTACATTGTGTGCATTTTATTTACAGAAATTTGCCTGTCACAATAAAGATCCTGTGAACAAACAGACTGAATGCAGTATTAATAAAGTAGAAGATTTTCAATTCAAAAATACCTTTGCTCGTCTTCATCAAGCTCATTATGTTTACTTGATGCAGGAGCAACCGGATTTGAAAATGTCTCTGAACCTAAAAAATAAATGTTCAGTTTAAGATCCTATAAGGAATGCACCACTATCATTAAGACATTTGCAGAGATAATCTCAATACAATGGTGACACTTTACTTCATCAATGTCAATCATAAACAGCAAACAAAACTGTTGCCCAATTGATGTGTGCTATGATTATACTGCAGCTTCATAACATCTTTCTGTAGGTCTTGACACAATATAGCATAAATAAACTGAATAAAAACAGGGATATTAAGGAAGACAACAGTATTTAGCTTTTGTTTAAAAAAAGGGACTGCCCAAACGTTTGTGAAGTTAGGAAATTTTGCTTTGAAGAACATATCAAAGCCAAAAGAGCATTAGATATTTTGTAATTAAGATATTAAGCTGTGTTGTACTTATTTAAACCTTCAAGTTTCTTGTGACCCAGGCTGTCTTTAAAATATTATTCTTTTTTCAACTGACCTTCGCAATTTTTCGTTGACCACAAAAAGTTTGGGTCGAAATTTTCCAACATTTTTTTATTTTCCCAGTATTTCGCAGATTTCTGACTAAAAACAGTTAAACTGTACTGACTTAAATTATAATTCTATAAGGTAAAGTATAGCTAAATGAAAATGTAGCAAGCAAATGACTATATAATCAAAACAGTAAAGCAAAGCTCACAAGAAGACCAGAGTAGACAGTAAATGATATTATTTTGTCTGAGGAGGAGGTAAAAAGAAAATCTGCTAACCAACCAACCCTGCAACAAATGTTAATAGAGAAAATCATTTTTCAAACAGCTTTTTTTCTTCTGTCAAATGATTATATTGATTTTTCATAAAATTTCACAGAAATGCTGACATCAACATAAGATTATCAAGTTTAGGCCGTTTTTATCATTTAATGAACTTTAACTCTGTTATGCAAGAAATAAATTTGACATATTTTTTACATTCTCCTTTTATGCACTGTCCAGAATACAGTCAAAATTGTCTATAACAGCCCCTAATGTTTTAGGTTGAAATCACATTGTTAACAAGATGTACTGCAACCTGGTTTGCAATAAAATTTTCAGGGTAAGCTTGTATAGGCCCTATATGTTTACTCACAAAATTTGATTGCAAACCAACATGCAGATCCTAAGTTATGGTGTCGTCAGCAAAAAATTAGAGGCCTGGGACGAGCAAACAAGTGTCATTCTGGCAAAAAATTTATGTTAATCAATTCACCTTTATAATATCTATGCATTGATAAAGTTAGAATGCATATCCCTTAACAGGTGTAAAATTACTGATGACAGATAATGTCAAACTTTGCTATTACTTAAATATGACATCATAATTTATGCAGCATAATTAAATCTGAAATTCTTCAAATGTGAATATCTTGAGAACGAGAAGAGCTTGATTTTATACCTCGGATTCCCTTTCTCCTTATTACAACTTTTTCTTTTTAAGAGGTGGCCACTCAAAATACAAAAAAATACAAAAAAAATACAATTAATAAAGGCACACGCAACTACCTCTTCTTCATTTCTGTAATCTATTTTATTACACAATGTCATTGCTTAGATAAAAAACGGATAATAAAATTAGAAAAACATTAGAAAAGAATCTTCTGTACATCGATGTTACAGACGATACATCTGTGATAATTATTATGCTGTTTATTTCTATGCCAAAAAACTTGATAGCATATTCATGTTAATAGTCTTTCACAATTAAATAACGCGCACTGCACATAAGAACCAAAAGTTTTGTGTGACGAGAACGGCTATACAGAAACAAACAATGCAATAATGTATAGCATGATTGCATTGTTATTGAACCTGTTGCAGAATAAATGAAAGTCGTCACAATAAAATTACCACGAAAACAAAAATGATGTGCTGCAGAAGTGAGCAATGTTATTTTATTGTTGTTATATACAAGTTGTGAAGCAACAAGGAAGCCAAACTTTGTGGTCATTGGTATCATTAGAGAGGTGGTCTATGATGAAGTCATTATAAGCAGGTGATCACTATGGAGAGATACTGTTGACAGAGGTTTGACTGTATATGAAAATCAACTCGATGTACCAAAAACCATACCATATGTTACATATATAGGTAATTAGGACTACAAAAACCCTAAGAGAATTTCCTTTCAAGTTGGTGAAACGCGCTATGAATGGACAGCACTAGTAATTGCTTTAATGTGAAACAGCATTCATGAAACATGCAGAACCAACTGATTCATTCATTGAACCTAGAAGTTTCTAAATGTTAAGAACAAAGCCTGAATTTGGAATTTGTAGAAAATAAATTTAAAAGTTTGCTAGCCTGAAAACAAAAATCCATACAAAATAAGTACCATAAAACACGACTATACTTTACCTGTTGACATTGTGTTTATATGCTTTTATTCAGCTACTCTAGTTTTATTATTATTAATCTAAATAAAAAAGTAAAACTGTATAATACAGCAACAATACTACCTAGTTTAAAAGGGTTAGCTTTGCACAACATACACAAAATAAAACACATTAAGAATACATTAAAAAACTACAAACTTTACCGTATTTTCCGGTATATAACCCGCACATCGTATAACCCGCAGCTCAGCTTTTTTAAGGAGTTACAAACCCGATGCTATCAGATAGCCCGCACCTTCGTATAACCCGCATAAAATTTCAATCAGTGAGTTTTTCTTACCCGCACCTTTGCATAACCCGCATAAAACTTCAATCAGTGAGTTTTACTTACCCGCACCTTTGTATAACCCGCATCGTGTTAAGAAAAAAATCAGCGTAGTTTTACTTACCCGATTCATTTTATAAACATGTGCGTGAGGTTGCTTTTTTAGTTCTGTGTCATTATTTTTTTTTCATGCTGGAGACAAGTGGGGGACGTTTAAACTTGTGAACCCCAAACACGAAAACCGAGTGTCTGAACTAGCGACTACCTCGGTCTTAACTTCCTTGTCTCCGATTGCCGAAATAATAACAAACAACATAATAATTATCACGGATTGTCTGTAACAGCGATGTACGGAACATTCTTTTCTAATGTTTATATAATTTTGTTATCCATTTATATCTCAGCAATCAAAGTGTGCATGATAAAATAAATTGCAGCAATGGGGAGGAGATAGTTGCATGTGTTATTAATTGTATTTTTAATTGTATTTTTACATATTTTCAATGGTCACCTGTTGCTTGAAGTAGCGAAAATAAAAAAATAAAATTATCATCTATACATTTAATTTTAACATTTTTCAATATTTTTAAGTCCTCGTAATATGGGCACACTGGCAAGCAATAGAAATATAAAGCAATTTCAATTTCTGAAATAAAATTAAATCACGTTAGGTGAAAATAAGGTTACTACGTATAGAATCCTGCATGCAGTTATATTAATCTTTTGTTTACCCTACTTTCTTCCCAGACCACCCCATATACTGTCCGAGTTGCGCAATGTCTGCTTTGTTTCAATCTGTGCAATTTTATAAGGTTGTTAGTACTACAAATAAACAAAAAACAACGCCCAAAAGATTCTGTCAAAAAAAAGAAACCTTGACTTACTTGCACCAGTAAATGTATAAACTTTAAATTTCACAATAAATGACTGAAAAATAAAACTTATCATATAACCCGCACCACATTATAACCCGCACCAACAGTGGAAGTCGTAAAAGCAACATATAACCCGTGGGTTATATACTGGAAAATACGGTAGGTGGTAAAAAGTTTAGTGAAAAAAACTCAAATTTTCAGAACTTTAGCAGACATTTTTTCACAAAACTTCTGCCATTATAACATACCAACCAGTCTGCAAAACACACTTTAAAAGCATTTTAATTTGCATCACTTCTCTATAATACTAACTATCTCAAATGACTTTTTTATCTCAAATGACTTTACAATCATTTTGTTGTGTTCTATCTATCATGCCATCTTATAAAATTCAAACTTTGCAAAATAAGGTGCTCTTTATTTAGGTGTTATTTACTTTAAACACTCCCGTGAGCCCAAGTCACTGAATGTATAGAGGGCGCTCTATACATTCAGTCAAAAATTCTAACATTTAACTTAAGAATTGCATATTCGCCTTTGATCACATGAGAAAAGCACTCCCTTCTGTTTTTCATAACTTCTGTCTACCTGTAAATAATGTTCATAAACATGGCACAAAATCTGCAAAAATTAAATTGAATCTGAGATACGAACCAACACCGTGGTACATACTCAGTTAAAACACAAGTAGCAAAAGACTGGAATGACATTGTCCCCAAACTCACCATCTGCTTGTACAAATGTTCTAAAAAGACTCTGCAGAATAAAATCCAAGAAGACTTACTTAGCTAGTCATGAAAACTCAGGTTTGTATTGTGCGACGTAATGTGATCTGCTGCTGTATCGTCCCGTTTTTCGTTGTAATGTGTTAGTAATGTGTTCCACTGTCATGTTCTTTGTATGTAGTCACCTTTGTATGTAAACCGATCGTAATCTTGCTTTTTAAGACTCAAATTGCGGGTGACAACTATAGCCTCTTAAAGCTTACCTCCCACTTCAAAAAAAGTAGTCCAAAATCAACTTAAAGTATTGTACTAATTACGAAAGAAATAATCTTTTATACTTGTTTTGATTTGTTCGCAAGATATTCTTCGTCAAAGTTCCAAAATATTAGGTCGAGAGGAAGCTTCGGCCAGCCGCCATCTTGTTTCCCGATTGTAAATAAATTCCTTCGCGGGAGGGCTTGTGACGTCAACTCCCGGATGATAATTTCGCTAACTTGCTGAGGCCCGGTTTTTATGTAAGTAATACAAATCTGCCGTTTTGTACCCCTGATTTTAATAGAAGGCACTGAAGATGAGTAATAATTTCTTTTGCTGCTTCCTTCACGAGACAGTTTTTTGATTGGCTGTCCCTACTCTCCAGTGGAGGATTCGAAGTATCGTATGTAGAGAAAGGATGTTGTGTGGGTGACCTAAGAAACAAGGGCTTCATCAGACGCACAGGCCTTGTTTCTTATACCGCTTTCTGCTCGGGTAGTGAAATTGATCGTGATAGAATCAAAACAACCCGACCTGGCGTAAGCGGTCGGTCATTTTGAAGGGTCTGTTTATAACGGAAGGGTTACCTCTATATATTTCTTTCTCGATTTGTTTGTCGGCCATGATTAACAGGTTTGGTAGGTAATCGATAACAAACCACGTGCGATGATTAGCGAGGTGAAAAAGGAAAGGGAAAAATGTGCTTTCTCGTTGCTAAAGAAGACTGAGTCACGTGATTTCATGGGTAAATATAATTGGTAGGTGAAAGGCACCTGTAATGGTGAGATTTCAATTGGTTGAGAGCACCACTGCGCCTCGGGTAAGTGACGTAATGTACAGTTTGTGAGTAGCGAATATACAACAAGATAGAGGGGCAGTGCTAGAGACGTGGAACACGCGCGCCTGGGGGTAATCTGGATGAATAGAAAACTAGGCTAACGGTCGAGCTAGCGTGTATGTACAGTGCTAACAGCCGTTAAATGTGCACAACGTTAGTCTTCACTGTAAAGGGATAAAGGAAATGGTGAAGGTACTCATACACCCTTCCCTCCTGTGTATACGGACTCTCGAAACGCGGGTCCACCGCAGAGCTGGATGTATTTGCCGGAGTAAAAAAATTTTTTGATTGGTGAACTACGCGGCGAGTAGGGTCTGTTCAGGGCCAAGTGCGCAACAAAGGGCCGGGCGAACTGAAATAAAATAGCCAAAGGAGCAATTAAAATCGAAAATAAGACTAAAAACATAAGGGGTTTGATATCAAAAATTGATGAAATAACAAGAGTTATATTGACAGTCGTGTTATATAATACAAGTATTATGCATAACATGTTAATTCGTTAAAAATTGAATAATATCCATTTTATTTGATTCGTACCACGTGGTAGTGGTAATTGTTTGTAATACTTTTTAACTCGAAGCGTTGATCAAAACATTCTGGTGAAAAGTGTTCATCGCATATTAAAACGCGTTTTGGAAGAGTATCGGCTCTGTTAATGAGTTTGATCCACGCAGCTCTTTGCTTTTTGTCTTTTGGAAGACTGAAAAAGGAATGCTTTCCAGCGCTACTTCTATCGTTGTTGTTGCAAAAAGGTATAGCACAAGAAGACATTTTAAAATTATTAATAAAATTAAACTTCGTTGAATTAATTTACTCTTCTTTTTTCCAAGTTACCGTTTAATGAATGATTGTTTTAAAGCGCATTTTAGCAACAGTTACAGGGGGTCTGTTTTGCCGTCCGGGAGATGACGTCAAAACCGGGTTTAATCCGAAAAAAACTTTAACACATAATGGCGGCTTTTGAAGAGGAAGCATGCTGTAAACACAAGTAAATGTTGCTTTATATTTGCTTTATTATTTTGAATTTTACTTAATAAATATTAAATTACAAATTCTCAACATAGTATAAACAGAATAAGATGAACTTTTTTTGAAGTGGGAGGTAAGCTTTAAGCTAGCTTATAGCTAGCTTAGCTCTGTTCTGCCCAGATTGCGAAAACGGCCTGTTTACAACCGGGACAGCCGGATTATGTACGCATGGTCCGATTATGTTTTTTTTGCACTGGTTATGTCGTGGTGACCGGATTATGAACGCTGATATAAATGGCTGGCCAGGCAGGCTGTGATTGGCATTTTCTTCAAACTTTTGTGAATTGAACATTCTCTGGAAGATAGAACACCCCTAAAAACTAGACATGGCGAAAGACAAGTCTCGACGTAATATACTTTGAAGTAACTAAATTTCAAGGAACCTAAATTATTCTTTTTGCGGGAATTAAGTTTGGTGAAAAGTTATTAAACTTGCGAATCCCAAAATTTAGTATTTGCCACGAAATTTCGTTTCATTTGAGAACAACAACAACTTTGCCACCAGGGCTATTTGCTTGTCAGAAGTGATGACGAATGATATAAAAGCGGTCGGCCCCGATTATATTTGTTCTATAAGTCTCGAATAATATTTGACTGTCATACATAAGCCGGCCTTCCCCGATTATGTGCGTTCTACAATAAGTGAGAAATAATATAAAAATATCGTATATAAGCCGGTCGGCCCCGATTACGTTCGTTCTATAAGTCTCGAATAATATTTGACTTTCATACATAAGTAAGTCGGCCTGCCCCGATTATGTTCGTTCTATAATAAGTGAGAAATAATATTAGGCTGTCGTATATAAACTGGCCTGCCCTGATTATGTTCCTTTTATAAGTGCCATATAATATTTTTTGAGTAATAAGCCGTCCTGATTATGTTGCCCTGATTATGTATTTTCTGCCCTGTTCTTAACCGGGGCAAGCTGCCGTACTTAATCAGGGCAGCGTTTATTATCCGGGCAGAACAGCTCTAGCTAGGCTGGCTACTAGCTAGCTAAAAACGTTTCAGACAGAACTTTCTGCTCATAAGTTAATACCAAAATGCTCCTCAGCATTAAAGAACAGTTCGTGGTTTTGCAAATACCTATCGAAAAAACAAAATTTAAAACTCCAATCAAATGTTTTGTTCTTTCCCACTTCTATTCCCCCATATTGGCACATATCTTTGATCAAAGTTTCGGATTTAATCCGATTTTGCCGCAATACACCAATTCGACATAACTGCTGGCGTTGACTCCATTTAACACTATAGCTCAACTGTACCCGACTATGTCGTATACTTGAACCTCAACTGTACCCGACATTGTCGTATTCTTGGCCCCGACGACAGCTCAACTGCATCCGACACACGACATTAAACATCAGAAAGCACTTTATCAACTTAGTAATGTTGTTAATACATACTAATAGCTAGTGTAATGTCTTTGTAATATACAGTAAATACACTGTAGTACTTAGTAATATACTGTAATACGCTGTAGTATTCAGTAATACACTGTAGTACTTTAGTAGTATTCGGTAATACACTGCACTGTAACACCTTGTACTACAAAGTATTACAGTGTATTACTGAATACTACAATGTAGTATTCAGTATTAATACACTGTAATACCTTGTAGTATTCAGTAATACACTGTGTAATACCTTGTAGTATTCAGTAATACACTGTAATACCTTGTGGTATTCAGTAATACACTGTAATACCTTGTAGTAGTATTCAGTAATACAGGAGCAACTTTAGAATACCATCGCAGCTTTTTAATTTGTGGCCAACGAGCCAACGATCCAATGAGCCAACATAGCCAACGAGCCAATGAGCCAACGAACCAACATAGCCAACGAACCAACTTAGCCATCCAACGATCCAACATAGTCAACAAACCAACATAGCCAACGTGCCAACATAGCCAACGAGCCATCGATCCAACGAGCCAACGAACCAACATAGCCAACCTAGCCAACCTAGCCAACGAGCCGTAATACACGTAATAAACTAATATAGTTAATAATATAATATAAATAAAATATAGTTTCCAAAGCCGTAATAAACGTAATACACTGTAATACCTTGTGGTATTCGGTAACTGAGTGCTAAATCTATTGGCACTAATGTAGGATACTTTGCACTGTCGGTATTAACAGCCATTTCATACTTAACCAGTCATAAAAGATGTTCAATCAAGATATGAAATAGTTACATTATGAAATCGAACTTATACTCAATATTTGTTGGTCCACCTGGCACTAGAAAAAGCCCAGCATTCAAAGCTGCGGTTACAGAACCCCTATTAAAGTGGGCTGAATTGTGTACAGTCAGCCAAGTGACATCATCTGGATTAACAAAGCTGATGTCAGAGAAGTCTGATGTATTTGTCGCAAATCCAGAAATTTTTTAATATCTTGATCGCTTGTTCAAGAAAGACGACGAAAATTCTATTGGAGAGTCGCAGATGTTGTGTAAACTATTTTCTGGGGAAAAATGCAAGTACAACTTTGCTACAGAACTGAAAAGAACTACCTTATTCCATGAAATGAACGAGTCATGAAATTAACGCGGTTTTTCAAAATTCCCGTTAATTTAATAACCGTTAATTAAATGCAGTGTTAATTTAAAGACTGTTAACTTCTTGACTCGTTAATTAAATTACTGTTAATTTGGTTACTTTTTTATAATATATAAAAGCTTAAAAAAACATACAAAAACATTTTTTTTACAAATTTTCTACTATTTGCTCCTCATCGGACGATAGCTCAATGGTGTTCTCTTTTTCAGCGATCTTTTTTAAAATAGCTTTTGTATAATCTTCATACCCTGATACAAGTGGAAAATTAACTGAAAGCACGTTTTCTTCCAAAATTTTTAACATGTCTTTCCAAACAGCAACTGACGGATTCAACTGTTGCCGTAATTTTTGCTTCGAGTGATATCGCATATTCTCAAATTCGCGTTAATTAAATGCATTTTTGAAAACAACCTTGCTCAACCGCGTTAATTAAATGCCTTTTTCAAAATAATTTCATTGAACCACGTTAATTTCATAACTGTTAATTTAATTCGCGTTAATTTCTTGACTCGTTAATTTCATGGAATAAGGTATTCATGAAGATACTGGTCTATCTATTCCAGGTAGGTTCTTGAAGAAGGTAGGTTTAAGTTAAAGAATGGGAAAACTATTTGCACCGAACATGTGACTGCGCTAAAATTACAGTATATTGCATTGATGAATTTAATTCATAGAAAGCCAACCACAAATAAATAAACACAATAATCAGGTGAAAAAGCTTCTACCAATGGAGCTTGGTCATAAAAAAAAAGTTAAAAGATCAAATTAAATAAATGTCTTCGCATCGCATTTAATGCTATATATAATAAATATGAAATATATATAAAGGGTTAGGGTTTAGGTTGGGCAATATGTAATTTAATTGGTTAATAACTTCAATAACTTTGACCTAGTGTCGTTTTGATGCGAATATGTGTAAATGGTTTAGGGTTAGGTACGTAGACAGTTACATTGATTGTTTATTAAATTCAATGTGAGCTAGCTTTGTTTTAATGAGAGATTGTGTAAATGGTTAAGGTTAGACAGGGAGATAGAAATTCCGATTGATTGGTAACTTCAATAACTGTAGGATAGCCTCATTTTAATGCAAAATTTTGTAAAGGGGTAGGGGTAGGCAGCATGACATTAATATCAAATAATTAATAGTTTTAATAGTGAGCTGAGCCTCGTTTTCATGTGAAATCGCATAAAGGGTTATGGTGACGCAGGATGAGTTATTTCAATTAATAAATAACTTCAATAGCTGTGAACTAGCCTCGTTTTAATGCGAAGTCGTGTAAAGGGTTAGGTAGGAAGATATGTTAATTGGCTGATAATTTCAATAATTGTGACCTATAGCCTTGTTTTAATGCGAAATAAGATTAGGCAGAAGGACAGTTATTTCAATTTTAGCAACCTGTCTCTTAATTTCCAATTTGAACTCTTTTCTTTAACGTAGGTGCCACACAAATCAAAAGCATGGCTCTCCTGCTGTTGTTGATGGATACAATGAACGGTTTACTGGACCGTTTTCTGATATTCATTCTTTGTCCATTAAGAAGTTTTCCAGCAGAACAATATCAACAATTTCCCAATAATCATTGATTTTTTTTGTAACCGATACTTTGTAATTTGTAGTTCGAACCAAACGAAAGCAATTAGGAGGGTTTTTTCGGACAAAACGAAAGCAAATAGTGACTTTTTGAACCAAATAGAAGCATGCAAAACTTTAATAAGTAAGCCGGCATATTTTTTCTCTTTATGAAAAGGTATGATGACTCATGACATGTGTGCTGCAATATGATGCAATAATTTTTTAAATATGCAAGAAGTATATATACGAAAAGTTATTACATTAAATCCTTGTCCTAAGTCCTTGTGTCAAAAGATATTTACAGTTGCTTGGATATATAATTAACCCTATAATAACTGTTTATGAGGGCAATACCGGAGAATATTGACCGACGTCAAAGTATTGCCCGAGCTTGTGAGGGCAATACGTGACAGAGGTCAATATTCGAAGGTATTGCCCGAAATAAACAGTTATTATATGGATTATTATCCGGGTACTGCATTTTACGACAAAAAATATAATATTATAAGCAGGATGTAGAAACCACGTATTTATAGAAACTATTCCCAGTTGGAACGTACATTCGAACAAAAAATATATTTTTTTAAAATCGAATATCGTGTAAACATAGCAGGTTTTCATTGCAGCCACAACATTGAATTCTTTAAAAGATAAAAGTAAGTTCCACTTCTGTTTCACTTACTTCTGTTTCGCGTTTTCTTTACTTTTTTCCGTGTTTATTTACATTTAATGCTACCATATTTAAACTTTAAACACGGTTGCTATGGTAGCGGGCAATACCGTGGAATATTGCCCGCTATGACGTAAGTTCTAACCAATCACATTGCACGATTTTCGAAAATATCGATGCCGCCCTTTTACCCGGGTAATAAGGAACAATATGTACCTAGCTAGCCAGCTCGAAATTTCAATGCAGAGGGTTATTTTGTTGTTGTTGTTGACAAAAGACCTAGGGAGTTCTGCAATTGCTTTGTGGTAAGATAATGCTTTATTATTCTCTTTTTTATCTTGAACACTTATTGGTAGCTAATAAAAGCACCATTTACTTCCTGCTGATGTGAAGTAGCTTACCACTAGGATATATCATCTTAGGACTTTTGATATTAGTACAAGTCTGTAAACTTACAAAAATTTAGCAAAATAATTCCAAACCGATTAGTCAAAGTGGCAATTTTTATGTGAGTGGTATAAAAAATCATACTTTTCGCTAATGGTAAAAGTCCTATAACTTGTGCAAAAATTAAAACAATGGCTTAAAACTTGATATGGCATAGTTTTAGACCAATTTGATCAAATGGAGCTCAATATATTGTCCTATCATCATAGTTCTTAAGTTTTTAATTTCATCATTTTCGGGCACGAGGCATTCTTTACAGCATATCTGTTTTAACAAAGATACAAGTACAAAAACCATTAAAAGCAATTTTCGTGATTGAAATAAGTCAGATAGGGAATTGGTTTTATTCAGTTCAAATAAATTGTATGTACATGAATGTTTAACCTAAATTATGATGGTAAAAAGACTTAATTATAATGACGACTATGGTTTAAGTGATAAAATTTTTGTTTGTCTTTTATTTATTATGTTATCAATTTAGTAATGTTTTAGCAAACACATATTGCAGAATAGGCAGTGATCAACCCTGTAGGGCTACATCCAACATCTTGCATAATACAGAAGTTAGTTTTGACATTTTACTTATTTCCTGGGATAATTTTTTTTCACCTCTGAAGTCACTGGAAATTGGTTGTATAGCTACATGTAGCTATACAACCAATTTCCAGTGACTTCAGACATGCAGCAAGGACATGTATGTCCCTGCTGCATGTCAGTGACAATACACGGATTGATGTGCTGCAACATTTACCATCATTAGGACTTTTTCTTCACCATGAGGTATATATACAAGAAGCATCCTGTTTTAGTTTCTTGCTATGAAAAACATCAAGGTAAGTCATTTAATTTTGTTGTTATTCCATCTTATATATATGAGTATGCCTCTTTTTACAATTAAACTGGTGTAACACCAATATCATTTGTGTGGAATGAAGATGTTTTTACTTGTACTAACCGGACTTGTTTTGGTAGACTAGTTGCGGAGCCCAGTTAGTATTCTAAACACAGAAAATTTTTGCCACCTTAACTATTTTGATTTCCTAGCGGTAAAAAAAATTATGCTGTGTCTCTGGTACACATAGTCCATCTGGACTATGTGTACGGTTACATCCAAAACCAAATTTCCTAATTTCCGGACTGTAATGTAAAATGCAAAATTGAACCTGTGTTTGTTTACATTATGAAATGCTAAAAATAGTTATCCTCAGGCTCGTCTTCTGTTTTGTCTGCAAGGTGTTGATGAAGGATGTCATGAGACTTTTAAATAATCTAAAAAAGTAAAAGTAAAACACCTTTTTTTCCTTTTTGTAAATAAGCTGATTGCGCATAAATGTCTTTTTTCTTTTTTTATATCAATTTATTTTCTTTAATCCCCCGCTTCCTTGAGTTTAGCTTGCTCGAGTAGATAGCAGACTGTCCATGTCTGGAAAAAAACTAATTTTTAATTTTACATTATTAGGCATTTCCTAGGCATGCTGACGAGCCCTGATATTGAGCGAAACAGTCTTAAAATATCTGAATTTAAATATTTGTTTTTATTATCCCTAAGGATTTCTGAAACCCTTTACATAATGGTTTGTTTTTTTCTGTCGATTTAAAATTGTGGTAGAAAAAACGTGCCTAACTAAGCCAACATTATTTAGGCCGTTTATAGTGCGTAAAGGCTCAAAATAGCGAAAGTTTCCTCGGTCCCGCCCTGAGGGGCTTATAGCACACCACAACCCCCAGTTGTCCCGGCTTATAGCGCCCCCACGAATCCCAGTTGCTTTGGGCGCAGTAAATTGCTGGTCTTTTTTTACTTTGCAAAAAATGTGACTGACGTTAAAATTCCTGGATCCACCCCTACCTAACACTATACTGCAATGATCTAACTTAAAACTCGATCCTAGAAAAAACCATAAACAATTTCAAAATCTTTGATATATTTGTTTTACAATAGGTACGAGAACCTCTTATGCACATTAATTCAGATTTTAGTATTAATCAATTAAATTGCCGTAAATAACATAAAAACAAAAAACCTATTGTTTTATATACACTGTTCTCCACAGGGTTCTTGTCTTCATTATATACTCTTTAGTAAGCCAACAAAGTCAACAAATGTTTTTGTAATTATCATCTAAGCCTTTAAGTTTGCTTGTCTAATCTTAATTACAAGTAATGTATAACTGTATAATCTTGTGTTGTAATATTCTGCTTCTTGCCACTGTACGAAATATAATGTTGTTATATTTTTTAGATTTTAACATGACTAATACTACTAAACTTACCTTGTCACCTAATAAACGTGAAAAATTTTTGTCTTGGTTGAAAAGTGCATTTGTTATTATCTTTATTACATCCATATTATTCATCCTTTTTAAATATCAACCAGATGTAAATGCACTTGATAATAGAGAAATTCAAATTGCAGAACAGTTAATCAAGGAGAGAAAAGATAATCCGAAAAGATTGCGTGTCATTCTATTATGGAACAAAGTATGGGGTATTAAAAATTGGGGATATTCAAGACTACCTTCGGTGGATTTTATTGCTCATGGTTGCGAGGAAACAAACTGTATCGTTACAGACAATAAAGCTCTATTGCGTGAAGCTGATGCAGTAATATTTCATGCATATGATAACATGAAGAACGTTCCCCACTTTAGACTTCCACACCAAAGGTATATATTCATGGTTCACGAACCTCCTTGTAATATCCCTCAGCACAAATACGATTTTCTTAATTCTGCATTTAACTGGACGCAAACATACCGATGGGATTCTGATATTCCAATGCCGTATGGTGTAGTATGTAAGAGAGATAAACCTAAAAAGATGAATTATGATGAAATACTTAAAAAGAAGAAAAAATCTGTTGCATGGATGGTTAGTAACTGCGAAGCACCCAGTAAGAGATTGGAATATGTTAAAGAACTGATGAAATACATTCAAGTTGATGTTTATGGAAAATGCGCAAAACTTCTTGGGCAAAATAATGTTTGTGGTAGGAAGACTCGAGACCAATGCATGCAAATGTTAGGTAGAGAATACAGATTTTATCTCGCATTTGAAAACTGCTTGACGAAGGATTATATAACTGAAAAGTATTTAGATATGTTATCAATAAACATTGTCCCTGTAGTACGAGGCGATGGGAATTATTCATCCATAGGTCCAACAAACAGTTTTATAAATACCCGGAATTTTAAATCCCCAAAAGACTTGGCTAGCTACCTATTAGAGCTGTCTAAAGATGATAAAAAATACGTCAAATATTTGAAATGGAAAGAGAAGTACAATTTCGATCCAGAAGGATTGGAATGTTCTAATGTTGAATTTGGTCATTGTTTATTATGCAAAAAACTTAATAATCCAAACGAACCGAAAAAGTTTTACAAAGATATTAAAAAATGGCATGGTAAATGTAGGGAAGCTGATGATATACCTTATGGTTAAAATGCTTAGAATATCATATTATATACTGTTTATACTTTTCAACTTTTCTATTTATTGGTGTAAATTATTTTTATATGTTTAATATTATCTTACGATGAGAAATTGACATTTCCAGAAAATTTTGATGAATTGGCGATTTTTGTCCAATTCTTAAGAATTTTTTGATACACATATAGAAAAATAATACCTACTTTTAAGTAAAACACTTTTTTTTAATTCGACATTTATAAGTGTTATCATCAGGTGATGAGGTTTTAAAGTTTTGATAAATATATACTGAAAATATTTACAAGTCTAAAAGTTATACTTATAATTGTCAAATAAAATAGCGTTAATTACAATAATTAGAGATCGTTACAATAACATGTTAATTACACTCTCATCTTACTCTGGACAATTAGAATACACCTTTCCCCGAATTAGTTTTCTTTGATGTACCGCTGCTATTTCTCAACTTTGTCAAACAAAAGGAATGTGATTTTTGAAACTTGATAAAATGTGAAATCTTCAGATTCATACAGCAAACAAACAACTTGTTAAAACAGTTTTTTTCAATTTTGTACTAATTTTGTACTTATTAGTGCAAGTCAAAAATTAAGAAAGTTTTGACGGTAACATTAATACTACCAAAACAGCATTTTCACATGTCGGATTAAGTTAAAAATTTATACACACACCAATTCAATGATGCTGAATATGATCTTAAAGTCAAAACAGCAAAATTCTAAAATTTTAAAAAACATGCAATTCGGGAAACGTGTATTGTCGAAACATGTCGTTCAAATTAAGAAAAAGTGTTTAAGTGTTTTAAGAAGTAGTTTTACAATTCGTATTAACAATCACGTGATCAACTTTGCACATTTTTATTTTATTGGATAATCGTTTGCGTTTTGAATACCTTTTCAGGTCACGAAATTTGAGGGTAACGATCGTTCCGTTACACCGTTGTTATCCTAACCTTTAAATACCGTGAACATTTTTTGTTAGCCAAGAGTATTATTATTACAACAATATATTTTTAAGATTTACTTTTAACAGTCATTTTTTACCCCGCTCATGCTGTCATGTTCGTATTGGAGATAATTTTACGTGACCAACATCAAAGTGTGATACGGTGAAACTAAAACCTTTACCTTTGATACCTTGATAATCTTTCAGTCTCCTTTCAGTGTACTAAAAGGTAGAGCACGAGAAGCAGCAGAGACATGTTGCGTCATGTCAACTAGGCTGTTATTATCAGCCACTGTTCTTTTTTGGTGACCTGGTAGGGAGGGCTCATCAGAAACAGTGGATAAGAATTCATCTACAAGGTTTTTAAAGGAGTTCACATCACCAGAATGGTCACGCAGATGTCTTGGAAGTGTATTAAAGAGTCTTGGGCCAAAATGACTCAGGCTACCGTACATTTTGGTTCTAATTGAATTTGAAATTTGTGGAATAACAGAAGGAAGCTTGCATAATCTGCCTCTACATGGTGAGATGTAATAGTTGATAGCTTTGTAAGTGCCACCAAAATCTGGAACAAAGCCTTCTATAATTTTCCAAGTGTAAATTAGTTGATATCGCTCTCTACGCCGTTATAGCGAATACATGTTTAACCATTTAAAAGGTTTCCCAATAGTTTTTACCATGAGTACCATCTATTTTTCTTAAGTAGCTCCATTGTATGGCTTCAAGGGAAGAAATCTCTGATTGCTTGTAAGAGTTCCATAGTTGAGAGCAATATTCCATTATTGGTAGTACCATAGATTTCCAAGTAAGGGTGAACGGTTTTGAAACACGCGAAGTATCCAGGATGATTGATGTCTGCTTGACAAAATGACTTAATTGATGTGGGGTTTGAAGGTGGCATCATAAGACATTATTATTTCTAAAATTTAACTTGTGTTTTTTCTTTTATTTGAGATCTGCTAGGAGTTACGTAGGTTGTTTTTGGGATAAATGTGTTGCACGTGCCGAATCAGTTCAAACTTTTCACTGTTGAAGGACATATTATTATCAAATGCCCATTTATAAACAGTGTCAAGATCTGTTTGCAGGTTTGTGGAGTCACTGACATCGGCAAAACTATGCAATGTCGCAAAAACGATATCTAAGTTAATGTCTCCCATTGGTATCAGAAATATGAGAGGGCCAAGAACGCTTCCTTGGGGAACTCCTGATAGTACTTCTGCAGGATCAGAGGGTGAATTGTTGACAACAACAATTTGAGTTCGATTTGTGAGAAAAGACTTAATCCATTCATAGATTTTACCACATATACCAATTTTTTCAATTTTAGTAGAACAAAGCTAAAGTCAACCTTGTCGAACGCCTTAGTAAAGTCGAGATACACTGTATCAACATTGTAGCCATCTGAGAGTAGCTGAAGAATATCATCGTGGTGTGCTAATAGTTGGCTAAGGCAGGAGTGACCTTTTCTAAAACAATGTTGATTTGAGTTAAACAGATTGTGTTTATCCATAAAATTAACAAGTTTGGTTCTCAGGACTTTCTCAAAAACTTTCACATTATGTGGGAGGTGAGCGCAATGGGTCGATAGTTGGATGGTGTGGAGCCTTTGTGCTGGGGAGCAATTATTGCACTTTTAAGGATAGTGGGAATGTCGCTAGTTTCAATGCATTTTTTCCAAAATATGGTGAGAGGAACTGATAGAGAGTGTTTACAGCGAAGTAATAGAACAGATGGAAAATCGTCAGGGCCACAAGCAGACTTTGAAGAAATTTCACTGATGGTTTTGACACGATCTTCAGCATTAAAATCCAAATTTTCAATGGTAGGGTTGCCGGGTTGAGTTCACCTCCAGGACATGACGAGGCTGGCTAAAAACTGAAGAGTATTGGTTAGAAAGAATATATGCCATTGCTTTTGGATCATGGATGAGTTGATTTTCACTGTTTCTCAAGGGGCCAATACTTGTTTTAATTTGAAAAAAACTTTTTGGCATATGAGTAAAAGTATTTTGGATTTTTAGAGATTGCTTCTATAACTTTTGCCTCCATGCTTTTACCTCAATATTAGCCAAAAGCTATTATATTCACCCATAACTTGCAAAAACGAGCCTGTAAATATGTGGAAGAAAGAAGAAGTTTTGCTGGCTAGCTAATTTTAGCCTTATTCTTCTGAAAACATTATTTGGCTTTCATTTAAAAATTTTATGATTGCAAAAATTGCGCGTTGGCTTCGCTTCGCAAATCCGCCTAAGGAGAAAAAAATCCTGTATCCGCCCCTGGTTTTGTTTCTTTTTTCGAAATTTGAGGCCTTGTTGTAAATGTATGCGGAAAAAAGCCTGGGGTTGAGGTTGTGTATAAAATCTCCAAACAAAACTATTTCGGAATGTGTTCCGAGTTAATCCCCGTAACCGGTTTTAGTTTTGTTGTTGTGTTGTCCTGTCGTCCCCTGTCCTGTGACTTGCTGGCCAGGACAGGAGACATGACATGAGAAGGTAGAAGTCGCTGGTATAGCTAGTTTCTGTCAAATTAAGTAGCTAGCTATCACTAGAATTATATGGGATTTAAATATCAGAACAAAAATAATAATCTTAAAAACAAATCAATCATTTTTTATTTTCTTCAACAAAATTAAGCAATCAATTGATCATTCCTAAAATGATTTTCTTCCTCATTTGATCCTCACTCTTATCTTCTAAACCCCTATTTGGGTTGCTTGGCCCGATAGGGTTCCTTTTATCTTGAAGAAACAGTAGGGGTGTTGTTGACAAATTATTTTATACTTGACCCTTTCCCTTACTGTATATAATATTAAAGAAAATATTGAAAATTCTGCCAGGTCAAATGTTCATGCAAAAAAAAAGTACAAAGGAATTTGTTTGCGTTATTATAAGTTATTATTATTACTATTATTATTTCTATTATTTACCCAGGAAAGTGATGGAAATAGGGAAATTAAACTTGTCCTGACAAATTTCTTAAATTTCTTAAATAAGTGTTTCCTTGAGGCCCCAACTATAGGTGGGGGTAAGGATAACATTTTGCAATTTAGTGTTTTCAGACAAATAACTAGATCAATTTTTGCCATGAAAAGATTTGACAGAAAACAAAAATTCAGTGCTTGAATGTCATAAGGCCACTTGCAGTTGATTCTTCGTTCATGGTAATTTGTTGCGTTGAAACTATGAGCGATGATTCATTCATTATACATTATTTTAGAAAAATTTTCATTTATCTTTCAGTAGTATTTCTAGTTTTTGTAGAACTCAAATAAATAATGGGTTGCAATAGGGAAAATTTAGACGCCAATTTTGTAATGACAAAAATAGTTATGTGGTTAAACAAAAGTTTAATTTTTATGTGATTTAAAACAAAAATTAGCTAGTTTTGCTAAAATAATTATAATACAAGTGAAAAACAGACAGATTATTGTCGTAACACCCTCCTTCGTTGATTATTATATATGTTTGAAATTATGCTAGCTAAAATGTAACACTGCAAGAATTTTAGTCGTTACCATTAAAAAAAAAAGAAGGTAAAATACGCTTAAAGTATAGTATAGTGTATTCTGACAATAATTTCAGGTTACTACAACCTCTAGGGTCAGCTCATAATAAATAGATAAATAGTATTAACATTAAAAAAAAACAAAAAAAAAAACAGAAAATAAAAAAAATTAAATAATAAACTCCCTGGACATGAATTGAAGCTCAGTAAAGAACATGGATAAGATTTGAATAAACCTTATAGCAGCTAACTAAAAGCAATTGAACAAGGAGGCTTCTCAGTTACTTTGAGTAAACACATTTACACTGCGATTTCGAATACATCTGTGTACCAGGCATGAAATACTATGATTTTAAAATTTTTAATACTTTTTAAAATGTAATTGGTAAAATATTTAACTTTGCTTTAGATTATAAATAAAATTTAAGAAAAAGGCAATTAAAAAAAATAATGATCGCAAAACAAACAAACAAACACAAACAATCATAAACAGACAAAAAAAGTAGCAAATCTATATATAAGGAAAACACACTGCTATATGCAGATGACTGAGAAAAACTGTGTACACATGCTACAGACGCCAAGCATTAAGAAACTACTTCATCATCTTAAAATAATCAAGTGTTATCCTAACACCCTTCTCCGTTTTGATATTCTAATAATTTTAATGCTGTGACTTCAATATTGTAGATAGATAGATTTTATGTGCATATTTTACATGGCTAGCCTCACAAATATCGAGGGATATACTACCCTGTCTATTATTTCCAGGAGGGGCCATGGCTTTGATGGGGAGTCCTGGAGTATTTAATACTCTCTTTGAGCTACGCAAACTCAATCAGGGTCAGTGCTCTGCCAGACAACTCCCTGCAACATCCAACGCCCCACACAGTGCGCCATCTCCCCAATTTCCCTCACATGGCTTGGGTTAACCCGGGCTATGGTAATATTCAATAGCCCATATTAAATCACTGCCAAGGGGAATTAAATGTAAATATCTTGAGAACGAAAAGAGCTTTTTAAAAAAATTAAAAAAAGACTTGGTAACCAACTTTTTAAGCTTTGTAATATATAAGTCCAACATCATTTTGTACCTCCCTTTTAAATTACTTTTTAATTTACCAACTTAGTTTTTTTCTCAATATTCTGTGAGTTAACAGTGGAAAATTCAGCCTTGTGTTTCTTATAAGTGTGTTTCTTCCATAAAAATGTTTTTTTTATTCTTAAAAAGCGATAAAGGAGTAGTTTATGTTTAATATCTTCCCTAGTTCTTCTGTCTTCACTATATCCCATAACAGGATAGGGTAACAAACTTTTAGGTCCATTCAGATATAGTACTTCTAGCTAGTACGTCTTCTTTCTTGCCTACTGCCAATTCCTTGTTCGTTATTTTTCTGAAAAGTTGTCTTTTACAGACTGGACGAATTATTTCTATTCACGACCCTAGTGCACTAATTATTTTAAAAATTGAACATTTTTGAAACTACTGGCCCAAATGACCCCTTTTTGGAAAGGTTATTGTCCAGATTTTACAAAAAATAATACTTTTCAATGACTGATGTTTTAAAAAATGTTTACCAGTCTCTGACTGGTACAGAAAATTTTCAATATGTCAAGATTTTTTGCACTCCAACTTTCTTTTAGACAACAAGTAAGTATCATTTATTTATTACAGTTTTGGAAAATTTAGTGTTTACACCATGTACAGATTCAAATTTATGAACATTTCAATTTGGCATACACCTTTAAAAAAATTTGCTAACATTTTCACTTTATACCTAAAAAAATCTTTTTTCTTGATCTGATGCACATCGAAAATAGTTTTGGACATGGTAAAATAGCTATAAATGTTAAGCCTTTAATATGGTAATGCAGCGCTTCTACGATAAATAGATTTGTCTATAAATAGATTTGTCTAAAGGGAATGTTCTCTCAAAACGTATGAAACATAATGAACTACCTGTTGTTATTACTTTTTAACAGTCAAATACTAATGCTTTAAACTTTTAACCAATCAGAACACATTAGTTTTATTTCTTACATTCGTTTTATATCATTATTCATTGGAAAAAGTTCAGATAACTGTTTTGTGTTTGATACCCAAAAGAGTGTTTAAATGCAGTATTTTAAATTCTGTTTCTGAAGTTTTTCAAGGCTTATTCACCGCAGAATTCACATTTAACCTAAGCCAATTCTAGATGATAATTTGCTTGAACAATCACCAAAATGCATTGTAAATTATTGTTTAAACTTTTCTAATTTTTGCTGGTTTTGGCCCTATATCACAATAGTCTCCAATTTTATATTAGAATAATTATCACATTATGCTTTTAATGTTTTCAGCCCTTAAAATTAGAATTTTTTTACGTTGGCAATAAAAGTAATATTTTTTTGTAGTAAAATTTTTCAGCTGGCAATAACTTTCGTCATTCACCTTTTATTAGGGCTAGACCTCTCATAAATTCGATGCATTGATCTCCTAAGATGATGACAAATGGGAATGGAGTACAAGTCTTATTGACATACCTTCCGGATGGTGAACTTCGTTAGGTTAATAGTTCACTGCCAACTGGCTTTTTATGTTTCGAGATGAACTCATTAGGTTAGGGCATCATTAGGTTGTATATCGCAGAAGTCTTCAGTGACATGCTTTAAAAATGTTTGTCACCGGCACAGTTTAACATGAAGCAAAACTGTACAGGAGACCCAATTGTTTGAGTCTTCGCAGAACATGTCTCCTCACAAAAACAGGGCTGACTTATTGCCTGCTGTGTCGTGTGGAAGAAAGAACTTCTGGACTTCTTTTTAATATGATATACAATTTTTTCGATTACTATTATTACGAATCGAATGGCACCACAGTATTTCTATAGCCTGAATGATTTTAGTTAGTGATAATGGCCTAACTTACTGAAAATCGAATGTAATTATTTTGTAGTCACAAGGAGTGGGAGTAGGAGTATTTTTTTTGCCGACGCAACTACGTTATCTTCGTATTTTACGTCGGCAATTACGTCGGCAGTGCCGAATGCCAACACTAATTTTAAGGGCTGTGTTTTCCAGTGACACTTTTTAACATGATTATATATTTTATGCCACAGACCTCATAATGACACCAAAATTGCTGGAATAAATATTTCAAAGAATGCAAGTAAATTGCTGAGAACTTTTACCATTTGAAAGAATGTTTAAAAATACATTAGCAATTTGGACTGCAATGATTAGTCTATCTGTAATATTTGCAGAAAGTAAAGAATTAAAATTGTAGTCTGTATATACAAGTTTACATTTGTTTTTGTTTTTTAATTGTTTTACAAGCATTCGTTTCAATTTACAATTATGAATTGTGAACTGTTAACATGTTTCAACTTTTTTATATTTTTAAGCTTATTAGTACAAGAACAAAGCATGTCAGACACAGATTACCTGGTATCATCTTCAGTCAATAATTACAGCACACCAGTGAGTGTGGTAAGATTGTTCAAAAGAAGATGGCTCATGTTGTTTATTTACTCTGTTAATTCTCTTGCTAACGCATGCATGTTTTCTGCTCCGAGTGCTATCAATGATGTTGCAAGCAAATATTGGGGTGTAAAACCAGAAGTTATTGATTGGCTTCCCAACTGTTTTCTCCTGATTTACATTTTCATTGCCTTGCCGTCAGCATATTTTATGTCATCGTTTGGTCTAAGAGTTTCCATGATGCTTGGATCTGGATTAAATGCTTTATCTGCTTGCTTTCATTTTGCTGGCTATCAATCAAATGGCTTTGCTTTTATAGTGATTGGCCAAATTTTAGCTGCATTATCAGTAGGAGCTATATTGCAAATTCCATCTAGACTCTCCACAGTTTGGTTTGCAGAGCATGAACATGCAAAGGCCACTAGTATTGGCATTTTTATGAATATTTTTGGTGTTGCACTTGGTTTTCTTCAACCTTCACAGATGGTTCCAGACTCTGAAAATAAAGATGATGTAAAAAATGGGATGTTTCAACTCTTTTTGTCACAATTAGTTTTTTTGATAGTATGCTTTGTTTTGGTGATTGTGTTTTTTGAAGAAAAACCTCCATGTGCTCCTTCTCATGCTGTTGCTTTAATGCAAGAAAAAGATGCAAAGGATGAGATGTCTTTTATGGAAAGTCTCAAGATTCTTGCATCAGACAAAAATTTTAATCTTGTAACACATGGCTATGGACTATACTTTGGCATGTATTCTTTTTTTTGTGTTGTTTTAAATGAGATGGTTAGATCGAAGGTTCCTGAAATGGCAATTGGATGGATGGGATTTTCCTGTGATTGTGCTGGTATAGTTGGTGTTATGATCTCTGCAGTCATTATTGATAAATTCAGGTGTTATAAACTGTTATCAGTCATTTTAGTATTTTTTGCATTGATCTCGTGGATTGTTTTTACCTTTATGATTTTGCATTCAAACTCAGAATTTGGGCTGTTTGTGGCATATTGCTTTGTTGGTTTTTTTGGGATACCATATTTTTCAATTGGTATAGAGCAAGTTGCTGAAATGACCTATCCAGTTCCTGAGGGTACTTCAAGTGCTATTATATTGATTTTTGGCAATATCTATGGTTTTTTATTCATTTTATTTTTTGGCGCATGGGTAGATAAAGGTAAACTGCCAATTGTTTGTTACATAACGATTGGTGTTTATTGTGTTGCATTCTTCTTTACAGTCGTAGCAAAAATGAGATTGCAGAGACATGAGGCAGAAACAAGACATGCTCACCTTGCAGATACAGAAAATAATGATAATTTGGATCATCTTGCATAGTGTATTTTTTATTTCAAATGTCCCAGTAATGCTTTTTGCTTTGCAGCCTTTGCCTTCTTTTTATGCGGATTTATATAGCTGTACTTATATCATTGGTGGCATTTCATCAACAGTCAAGCACAGATTCTATTTGGGAGACTCAAGAGATCATCTCCAAAATAGAAGATTTTTTTGTCAAAAACAAAAATTTTAGTACCTTTTGTCCTAGAATTAGTCTTTTTCTTATTAATCTCACAAATGCGATATGTGAAATACTGATCAAAATTAATAACATTTGTAGAAATATGCCATTTTATCTTGAATGTTTTTTATTATTTTAATCTTGTGACATTTGTTAGCCATGAGGGGTACAAAATTATGGAAATAAATTTTGGAGAGAAATATTCATTCATGCAAATTATATGTTTAAAAACACCACTGTTAAGGCCTTTAAAGTGTTAATTTTTGTAAGTGACATGTTTTTTTGGCATTTTAGTATGCTGCTAGACATTGAAACTTTTATTAAGTTTTAAGTAAAATCCACTTTTTTCAAGCGTACTACTTTTAGTATAGTGTAGTGATTTGTAAATATGGTAAGGTGTTCTTTTTAATAATAGTTTTTTATGCAAGTTCTATTATTTTCTGTGACATCTAGCACATAAATTTGATATCTCTTTTTAATTTGAAACCTGCACAGATCAATGAAGAGATGCTTAATATTTTTATAGTGGCTACTTGTGGTGGTTGGCTTCTAAAAATTGTTGGGAAATGCTAAATACTCGTTAATTTTTTGCTGATAAAAAACTTTAGGAACTTTTACTATTACCCATTGCTTGAGACGTATTAACTTTTGGGCTCAGCACTTTAATGTTTGCAAGGAAATAAATACCTCTCGGCTACTACCATTTCACTGACGTTTGTATATTAATATATTTTAGATAAATAATACCTGTATTTTAATGTGAAGTTCTGTTTTTGAAAATATTAGATAACCAAAACAAAAGTTGTAATAAAATTTATTGTTAAGAAGAAATAACGATTTCCACTCTTTTTCTTCCAACATTTGTTAGATTTTGTGTCATCTTTTTGAATTGTTAAAATCGTTTCCAACTTTTTTAACAGCATTGAAAAAGAGTTATTAGACCTCAAAGATAAGATAATTACAAATTATTTATAAAGATAATCCGATTAACTGCGCTAATTATGGAAATAATAGAGAATATTGTGTTCGAAAATGTAATAATAAAGACTAAAAATTTAAAAGTTTTTTAGGCAATTAGGTTGTTTATTTCTGTGACAAAGTGTACATATTGAAGCTGAAAAAGTCAAAGATAGTTTTCATAATAGAATGGTAGCTTAATAATGTCACAAAGATACAGAGTGGAATAACAAGACTTTTGTTATCTGCAATCACTTTGTGGGGGGGAGGGGAGAAAAAATAAAAGTTGTAAGATTATTCAAGGAAGGAATTCAAACCTATATCCAACACCAAACTGCTTAAACAAATTGTAATATTTGTTTCACATCCGCCAGATTGTGACCAGATTATATCATTCTTGGAATTTCATTGTAAAAATAACAGGGTTCGAATTAGAAAAGTAAAGTCGGTTCGCAAATATTTCGGAACTCTGTAACGAAGAAACCAGCATTTAGATGTGGCCTGGAAACACCGTAGATCAATGACCATTGGCATGTTCATTAGTAGCTACTTGTTTTCAGACGAGAATTTGTATTTTTTTGTGACCTGCAAGCTTTACTTTTTCCTGCGTTATTATTTTTTATGTTGGAGACAAGTGGGGGACGTTTAAACTCGAGAACCCCAAACACGAGAACTGAGCGTCTGAGCTAGCGACTCTCTCAGTTTTAACTTTCTTGTCTCCGATAGAATAATGAAGCAAAACATGAGAATTAAATGGAAACACAACAAACAAAAAGAAGGAATGTTTAATTTTTAAGAAGGAAACTTTAATTTTTTAAATCCGAAAAAAAATAGCTGCACTGAATGTGACAATGCTGTGATAATGTGATGTTGATAATAATGTAAATGAATGCTCAAAGATTCTATAGATGTCTAAAGGACAAAATGGTTATAAAGCAAACAATATGTTCTTATTATAAACAGATGTCCATTGAGCCATAATTATTTCTTCACTAGGCAAGTTGAATGTATGGATAATCAATATTAATTTTCTGCACATTTGCAAAGGCGAAATGTTTATAAAATTTAGCAATTCGGAAATTTATTGAAAATGTGGATACAAAACCAGAACATAAGTCATGCTTTTCAAAACATAGGTCACGCCGGCCCTGATCTATTCAAAAACCAGAAGACCTTTGTGTCTATGACTAATGGTAATCTGTAATAAAAAAAATGACAGTCGACACCAGGTGGAGTTTCCAATGATTTACTTCAAAATAAATAAGTCAGAAAAACTGGTAAAATAAATGTCTTATTTTTCTATCAATACCACTGTCACTGGAATGGTTAATAAGTTTAATGTTGTCATTGTTTAATGTATTCGATACCCTAAAGTTGAGAAAAAAGTATCAGAAAATGTGTATAAGAAGTTGTTGTGTGAGTGTGTCTCCTTACCTTCTTTTGCTGATAACATCAATTCTGTTTAAAAGCCCCAAATGCTAGTGCACCAGAAAAGCTGATATAAACAGAGTAGCTGATTTAGGATGTGAGATTCTCCATAAAGTCATTGTAAGCTGTTGTGCTATTTTTTTATTATTGTTATTATTTAGATAAACTTAAAAACAGTGACCAACATCTCTAGTATATTTTAAAAAAAGCGGAGTTTGTTTTGTAAGAGTAACCTTTACATTATGCTGTGCATTATACATTACAATATTCATTTACGCTGTGTTTTTTATTTATTTAATGATCATTTTTATTATATTTTCTTTTATATATAAACATTAGGATTTTTATTACTTCTGGAAAGGATACGCTTATTTTTGTTTTTGAATAACTTTATAATATATGCTTTAGCATTATAAAAAGAAACAAGTAATGAAAATTTTAGCAAAATAGGAGGAAAATAAGGGGGAATATTAAGTGGACATCTTGAAATTTTTATTGCTTTATTGCTTTATTTTACATTAAAAATATGTTTAGAATTATAAAAAAACAACAAGATAGAAATAAAAGGAAGGTACCATTTACTGTTTATAATAACTTGTGGATTGTAAATGGTATGTTTTGTTATTACAAAGTGAAATGTAATGGATATGCTTTGGTTTTAGCATGGTGGTTCTCCCAATGTCAATTGGGACCTTACGGAAATTGCGACGCTTAAAAGACGACGACGCTTCAGCATAACTTTCAACGCGCGTCGTGTTTAACATTTGCTGGAGTTACGAAAACCCACCACAACGACCTAAGAAATATGGCGCGAATTAGGTAAACAAACATTTCAGAAAGTGAAAGTATGCCGAACTTCAGGGAAGCTAGAGAAACTTTGCTCTATTGTTATTCAGAAAATTTATTAACTGATGAAGAGTTTTGTTTACTCTATGACTTGAATACATCTAAGAACCCTGATTTCGACTACACATGTTGTAACAAGTTTGACTTAAACGAAATGAGCGACGATGATGTGGTTGCTGAGTTTAGATTTATGAAGAATGACATTGTACGACTTGCTCTTAATATGCCAAATGAAATAACATGCTACTTTTATAATGACCTAAAAGTTGATCCGTTGGAAGCACTGTGTGTGGTTTTAAGTAGAATAGCCTACCCCTGTAGATACTTCAATATGATTTCTCGATTTGGTAGGGCTGTACCGCAGCTAAGCATGATTTTTAACCAAACAATCGATTTCATAGATAGCAACTGGGGACATTTACTGCAAAACATGAATCAACCCTGGTTAACACCAGGAAATTTGATGTTATTTGCAAATGCAATACATATGAGGGGTGCTGCACTTGACAACTTTTGGGGGTTTATAGATGGAACTGTGAGAGCCTGTTGTTGACCACAAGTTGCACAAAGAATGTTATGCAATGGACACAAAAGGCATCATGCTTTGAAATATCGGGCTGTCAGTACTCCTAATGGATTGGTTGCTAATTTATACGGTCCAGTGGAGAGCAAGAGACATGATTGTGCCCTTCTTGCAATGTCAGGTTTATTACAGACACTTCAACAGTTCTCACATGGTCCTAATGGAGAAATACTCTGCATATATGGCGATCCTGCCTATCCTCTTAGAAGACACCTGCTCAGTCCCTATGCTGGAGCAAATTTGAATCAACAACAAAAAGACTTCAACAAAAGCATGAGTGCTGCTAGGGTGTCTGTTGAGTGGGTGTTTGGTGGAATTATAAATACTTTCAAACATACAGACTTCTGAGTAGTGTAGGAAAAATGTACAAAGTCAGTGCTCTTCTAACAAATGCACATGGGTATTTGTATAAAAATCAAATCTCACAGTTTTATAACCTTGATCCACCTTTGTTGGAACAATATTTTATATAATAACAATACAGATATAAAAGACATATGTAACAAGATATATACAACATAATGTATTAACATAACATAACCTTTTTTTCACTTTTCGTCTATGTATATACATAATTTGAAGGTTAAGAAAGTTTATCTGCCAACTTTGTAAGTAAATTAATCATTGCATTAGATTGGGAAATTAAAGTTTCCTCCCTAGCCTTGGTTACTTTCAACTCCTCTTTTTGTAATTCTAATTCGTCTTGTCTCAATTGGAAGTCTTTTTCAGACTTCTCACGTAAATATGCAAAAGTATCACCACCAGAAGAGCGTTTCTTAGGGTTTTCATCTTGAGAATCTCCCTCTTGTTTTCGTTTTCTTGTTTCAGATAATCTTTCAGTAGACATTTTCCGCATATCTTCAGCCTGTTTTTTTCTTCATCAATTTTCTTAGTTTTTGCTGCACTCTCTGATGTGTGTAAACGTTCAGCCTCATTTTTACGTTCGTATATTTCTTGCAAAAGTTCATCAGTCTCTGACAGTGGTTCAATTTCAAGTCCGCTACCTTTTTCTTCTTGGTTTTTCTTCCATACAAAAGATTGTAATAATTTTTTCAATTTGTCTCTTAGGGCTTTCTGATCTACTCTAAACCATAACATTTCACTTTTGTTTAAATAAGCTGCAATTTCTTCAAGACACAATCCTCGTTCTCTTGATCCATCTTTTTTCGAAAACAAATCAGCAACCAAAACTTCTCTTAAAAACATTACCTCATGCTCAGAAGTCCAACACATTTTTCTAAGAAAACAACAGGCACAGGTATTATGCTCATGGTTAAACTTCAAAAATACATATTCTGTATATTTCATAAAAACATATACTGAACTTTCATGTATCAAGTGATTGCTTTATGCAAGAAAAAAAATTGGAAAACTTTTTTATATACCTATTTTTATTCTGTTGTTGGGCACTGTTTTCCCCCATAATCTAAACAGAAAGTACAAAAAAGTTTAGCTGGAGGTAGCTAAGGTCAGTTACAAAAATGCTGCTAGCAATTTTTGCAATCAAATAATACTAAATAGATAATATATTCAATGTATGAGTAAGTTCGATATAATAGAAGACCTTAATAATCGAAACCAGTGTAAAAATGAACCAAAAAGTGTAAAATAAGTACAAAATTTTACTTACGTTCTATCTGCGACATATCAAAGGCAGTTTTTGCGTCTTCGCGGTTGCAACAGAACGGTAGAATGAGGGAATCCTCATCTCGCGCATGCTCAGTTGAAGTAAATTTGTATGATACATCGTCGTCCTCACCTTCATCGCGCTTTTCGTAAGGTCCCTAATTGCACTTGATTATGTATGGCCCTTACAAGCAAGACACATGAAGTTGTTCACCAGTAGTAGCAAGAACTTTCAGTCTATGTGATAAATGTTCATGGCTGTTTATACAAGAGTACTTTTTATGTTTAGGATACAGTGATGGCTGATGCAGACATGGAAAATTCATATCATGAAACATCAACTGTTGAAAAACAAGGTTTATTAGATCATGCTAGTGGTGTTAAGGTTTACCCCCAAAGATGGTTTATGTTGTTCTTGTTTTCAATGACAACCATGGCTAATGGTGCTTTTTTTATAGGTTTAAGTCCTGTCAGTAACATTGTGGCCCCTTATTACAATACAAGTGACGTAGTTATAGAATGGCTATCTAATATGTTTACTCTCATTTACATATTTGTTTCATTGCCAGCTGCTTTTTTAATGGAAAAATATGGTGTTCGCCCAGTTTTAGTTGTGGCATCTGGTTTAAATGTACTTTCAACTTCACTACGATTTAGTGGATTTAAGAGAAGTCACTTTTTCTTTGTTCTTGGTGGTCAGATTGCTGCAGCTATAGCGTTTGGTACTATTTTACAAATACCTGCCAAGTTATCTGCCACTTGGTTTCCAGAAAACGAGCGAGCTACTGCCACATCCATTTCTGTATTTATGAATATTTTTGGCGTGGCTGTTGGATTTTTACAAACGACCCTTACAGTTCCTGCGTCATCAGACCAAAACATCTCAGATGGATTGAAATTGTTGTTTTTGTCACAACTTGTGTTTTGTCTTTTAATCTTTTGTTTGACATTTTGCTTCTACAAGGAAAGGCCACTAACATTACCATCAAATGCAAATCGAAGCAATGTGCAGATGTATTTTTCTCATTCATTACTAGTTCTGGTCAAGGACAAGAATTTCAATTTATTGGGTCAGTCGTATGCATTATATTACGCGTTGTTTCTCACTATCACCGTACTGTTAAACCCACTACTTACAACAAAATTTCCATCTGGTTATGAATCTAGGATTGGTTGGATGGGGTTTACTTTCAATATGATAGCCATATTAGGTTGTTTTGTGTTTGGATTGCTTTTAGATCGATATCATTGTTATCAAAAAGTAGCTGTTTTTCTAAATGCTTCATCAGGTGTAGTATGGCTTATTTTTATACTGGTATCTAGAAACACAAGCAACTTTTCATTGTTGTATTTGTTGATAACATTACTTGGCATTGTGAACGTACCGTTTTTTTCAACTGGCTTGGAGCAAGCAGCTGAAATGACATATCCTGTATCTGAGGGGATATCAAGTGCTGTTTTATTAACTTTAGCTAATGTTTATGCTTGTCTCCTTATATTAGTCTCAGGGATTTTAATTGAAAAAGGACATCTTGGCATTGTTCAATTTGGCATACTCTCTGTTTACATATGCTCAACCTTGTACTCTTGCTTTTCAAAAACAAGCTTGAAGCGGAAACTTGCAGAAGAAAACGCTGAGACGGATGAAGACGCTGAGGCGGATGAAAACGCTGAGGCGGATGAAGGCTGAAATCATGTAATGTGAGTACATGGATGTGCTTGGTTTTCTGTATAAAACGCTGAAACAGCAAAGTGTTTATGGGGACAGATGTCACTGAATTTGTATGATGGTAGATTTTGATATTATTTGCACTTTGTATTAATTTTCTACAGTTTTATAATCTATGTAGTTCATTTAAAAGGTATTACACCTTTTGCAATATTTAAAGTTAATAGCTCTCACAGAAAGGTATTTTTGAAGGATATAAAGTGCTTTTATTACAAAGAAAGATTTTGAAAATGCAAAGTGACTTCTCAAGAATCAGAATTTGACACAAGTAAATATTTTCTGTGTCTCACACATTGTTTTGATATATTTTATTTTAAAAGGAAATTCAAAGGCTAAAACGTGTATGAATGGTAATCTGTATGAAAGATGCTATTATTTTTTTTTTGAAAATTTTTCATTCTTATTATTGCTAGGCTAGTGCTAAATCACATTCAAATGTTGTTATTTATGTATTTCCCGTTATCTTACAATGGAAACGTTTTGAAATAATATGAAATAAAAAATCACATGCAAAAATTATCTCAACTTATTTGACGTTATTTCACAGTCGAAACCAAGCTTAACTAAGATATTTAAAGGAATAAATAAGCAGTACCAAAATATTGAACCTAAAAATATGTGATTCATACATAATTTTTGAACCAAACAACTGTCTAGTAAAATGTACTGTTTAGTGCCATATTATTTAGTGCCATGTTTTAATTATTTCGGCAAACTTTTTATTATTCCTTTTTGTAGCTTATCGATGTAACAAAACGTTTCTACCAAAAACCTTTTTCTTTCATTTTTGATGGGATCTGATTTTCTTATTTGTATATTTACATTGGTCGTGTTCATTATATAATATGCTAATTTAGTGAGTCTGTCTGTGTCAAGTGAGGGCGATTTTTCTTTACAATTTTTAACAACGATGGCTATAAAAAACATGCTTCAAAAAATCTCTCTATTTTATAAAGCTTGATTTTTGAAAGAAGCAAGAACTCAATTTTTTATGAAAAAGTCAAAGTGGATTACCTTTTGTTGTTGATTTCTTTTGACCTTTTTATTCCTTTGAGGGTCACATGTTATTAACTGTTTCCATTAGTGGTCACATGTTATTAACTGTTTCCATTAGTGGTCACATGTTATTAACTGTTTCCATTAGTGGTCACATGTTATTAACTGTTTCCATTAGTGGTCACATGTTATTAACTGTTTCCATTAGTGGTCACATGTTATTAACTGTTTCCATTAGTGGTCACAGGTTGTGTTTTACAGAAATTTAATTATTGTATTTTCATTTGAAAGAATTTAAGTAGACACAACTTTCTGTGCAGTGTATTGTTTTGGTTTTGCGTTGAGAACAATGGACATGCACACTCAAAGGTAGAAAATGCAAACAACAGACCACAGAAGTATAATAAATCTATTTACAAAGTGAAAGAAAATGGTTAAATTGGGAAATTTCAATAATAGTTATTTTACCACATGGTCTTGCTTTTTTACCTACAAGAATCTATACACAAAAAATGTCTGTAAAGTCATCTATTTATACAGTTAGTTATTTAATCTATAACTATAGTTACTGTTAAACTTTGTATATATTAAGACAAAATTTGTACATAAATGTTTTGAAAATGGAACACCCGAACACCCAAAACGTAGCAAATAATGTAGTTTTTCCTATCAATTTACTATCACTGCGATTTTTCATCATAATCTATTATTCTTTTGAACAAAAATTTAAAACAAACTTTTTGAAGGAAACAACATGTATTTTACAAATTTATTTAGTTGATTTTGTTTAATTTTTCAGTATTGTCTTCCTAGGCTTTAATGTTAGTCTAAACTGCTTTTGCTAATCTTAAATTGTATTAGTTTTTCTACGATTGTGGCAAAAATGTTTCTGCATCTAAATTCTTGTGAAGATTAAATCTCAAGACTTTTTACTCAGATTTGGCCTTGTATGCTCTTATCAGACCTTGTATCAAATTACATCAAAACAACTTATCATTACAGAGTGTCTAACGGAATTAAAAAGTCTGGGAAAGCTGAAAAATATAAGTATTTTTAGGCAAAAGAACTAATTAAAGTTTTCTGCATTATAAATTCTTTTCATGCTTCAAGTAATGTTTGTTCTAATAAACTAATAGTGTATAGCATTTTATACAAGAAGTGTTTCAATCGTATGTCTTCGTATTTTTGTGAGTAGAGAACTGGAAAAAAATTGTTTATTACTTTGAAAGACTGGACAGACAAGTAGTTCAACTGTGCGTGATACCCTATTTAATTTTTATTCATCAAGTTTATTCATTTTAGTTCACAAGAAATTTTCCCTCTTTCTTGCTATTCAGTGACTAAAAGAAAGATATCAATCTTCTACTGATTCCAACCCTAAGGACATAACATTAGAATGAGGCAGTTTTATGCAGAAGTATTGCAAATCACACAACATCTTACGTTTTTATCATTTCTGGCTACTATTTAATTTTTAATTTGCATCTATGCATGGAACTTTACTCTCAAAGAGCTACCGCAATTTAGAGATTCTATATCAGAGCAGTAAGGTCTTGAAAATATTTCACAAAGATTCAGACAACATATTCCTTTATGATAAAATCTTTATGACAGATCTGTTTGTATAGGAACTAGTAACAAACTTATACACACTGCCCATAGGTACGTAGAGGGAGCTATTATACAATGAAAAAGTAATAACAAAATTGTTACAAGAAAATAACATTAAAATTCTTCTAAACATTCTTATAAATTGGATTGTTAAAATAAATGTTATACTGGAAAGATCATCTATAGCAACTGCTGATAGTTTAAGAAAGATTACTTTTTACTCTCAGCAGCAGCTTTTTTTGTTTTTAAATTAAAGAATTGTGTATATTTCTTTTTTTTTTCATTTTTGTTTAATGAAGATTTGAAATTTACATTTGGTTAGTTTTAGAAATACCCACAAACTAAAATATAAGTACACTTGTTCTGAATGATTTTTGAATGCAATATTGTACAGAGTATGTTTATGCTAGACTAAACATGCTGAATTCTATGTTCAGCTGGAGTTTTAGAATTCAATTTTTAAATGATTTATTGCTGCATGCATTGGAAGTTATAAGTACACTCAATCTCAGTTATACTGAGATGACTGTGCACTGTATTTGACTTTGTTGAAAAACCTGTTGTTAATATGAGTAGTGACAATACATGCAGTAGCAATAGTTCCCATGATGAGGGAGAGATTTTAGATATTGATCAGTTTCTTATGCGTAGTGGAGAATGTGGGCCATATCAGTTTCGCTTAGTAGTTCTAATTAAAATACTGACTTTTCCACTCTCTTTTCCTGTGTTTTTATTTTATTTTATTGGAGTTGATCCAGAATGGACTAGCCGTCAAAACTTCAAGTCTCATCAGAAAGATGACATAAGACGGTGCAGTATGAATCGCAGTGACTGGACTTATGATTATCCTAAAACAACACTGGTTACTGAGGTAAATAAAAATCTTGACTATTCCAATAAAGCTAGAAAAAGAATTTGAAATGTATGTAATAGTCACCTAACTTCTGTTATAGTACGACCTTGTATGTAACGATTCGTGGATGCTAGCTCTACTTGGTTCTTCTGTATTTATTGGATGGGGATTTGGGAGTATAATAATGGGATATTTATCTGATATCTATGGAAGAAAAGCAGTGATGCTTCCAACAATCTTTCTAGACTTGTTTTGTCTATTTCTTCATGGCTTTATTAAGCCAATATGGTTGCTTGTATTTATCCGATTTATGATGGGAGTGTTCCATGCTGGGCCAGCTTTAAATGCATTTATATTGCTGGTGGAATTTATTGGCCCGAACTGCAGAGTATTAGCTGCAAACATTGCTGGCACAGTGTGGGTTTTTGGATCAGCTGCACTAGCTCTTAAGGCATATTTCATTGATGATTGGAGGATTCTTTGCATAGTTTGTTCAGCACCCTATTTTGTGGTTTTGGTATTTGGAATGTAAGTAGATACATTAAATTTAATTAAACAATGTTATTGTTGTAACAGATTTGTTCTTCACCCGGAGATGAAATCCTATTGTGTTATTTTTGCTGTTTGACAAATATTTCTGACTTATAATTAATATAATACCATCCAGCTGTTTACCCGAATCAATACGTTGGTTGAACGCAATTGGTAGAACTGATAGAGCTGAAGTTATATTGCATAATGCTGCAAAAATAAACAAAAGAGATGACATGACGAAAGTGTCTATTAAACCTGCCAATGCAGATGCATTGACGTTCTCATATTTTGACCTGTTTAAAGATTTTAAAACTGCTAATATTGTACTTTCACAAGCATTTTTATGGTAATTATTTTATTTTATTTATTCTTTTCTCATTTTGTCTATACCTTTACTGTTGGTGTAATTAAAAAGGGTGATTAAATTAACACAGTAATGTTTTTGTCAAATTGTAAGCTTATAAGACCATTAAAAAACTCAAAAGAGTTGTAAAGAACATCTTTGTTGAAACTGACAATGACGTAACTTAATTTTTTTAAATCTTTTTGGTGTCTTGGTTTGATTTTATGTTTTACGTTTTTACCAAAATACATTAACATTAACTTATCGAAGATTGGTTGTTTTGATGTGTTTCAGGTTTATAGCAGGAATGGCTTATTACACATTTTCATGGACTTTTGCTGATCTTGGTGGAGATATATATATCAATTTCTTTCTTTCTGTTGCTGTCGAAGTACCTATGCATGCTGTAGCTGTTGTTTGTTTACAAATGTAAGTATACAAATTCTTAAAAGGGTAATTGTAGCTTGTTTAAATCAGTTATGTATTTAAATATTTCCTTGATTTTACTGAAGTGTCTTTCTTCGTAATCATCACAAACAACACCCAAATAAATTGTACAGCACTTACATACGAAAATTAAGTAAATTTATACATCTTGTACATAAAGAACTTTGTTTCTATACATCAATGTACATTGCTTTTTTCTGACATTCCTTATTCATATGCGTTTTATTTTTTTTATACAGGGTACTCTTACTTTGAAGTGCACAAACAGTTTGAGCAAATGAATAAGCTAATGATTTATAAGTTTAAAATCATAATTTTTTAGAGTAGTACCTTAAATATACTATCTTGTAAACTTTCATAATTAGTTCTACTCATAATTAGTAGCAGACAGACAGATGGCAGAAGGACGGACAACTTTTTTACTTTTTTCTGGTACTTAGGAACAATAAGCCAGGGCAAATGACTAGGTTAATGATTTATGAGTTGAATATCAGAATTTTTTGAGAGCAGTCTTGCATATAAACATACTATCTTGTAAACTTTCATAATGCATTTAATTCCATTGTTCCCGCAAATAGATTTAACATAATCAATAAACACGTTGGTGGATCAATCTTAAAGAACGTTATATTTGGTTTAGGTTTGGACGTAAAAAGACAGCAATTACTGCATTTTTGGTGACTTGTGTAGCATGCTTAGCCATATCGTGTCTGTCATTGTTCGATGATTTAAAAGGTATTATTAATGTTACTAGTAATTTTTTACATCGATTTTAAGACAAATAAACACTGACATGAACTTGGGGTGTTTAAAAAATTAAAAAAATTGGACCCTTAATGTCAAATTAAAGTTAGGAAACACTAATATCATATCACAAAATGAAAATATTGATGAAGTTAAAGCAGTCAAAAATGTAGTTATTTATTTTTCATTTCTGCAGGACTATGTGTGTTTTCAAATTGTTTACACATGGTGTGGCACATACTTTTTAAATTTACAGATTTTAATATATAGCGGGTATGTGTTAGTAACAGAACAATGTATTACAAGTTATCTTTGTGCAATGCAAAAAAATATTGATGTTGCCTGTTTCTTAACTGTCAAGAATTTTAAAAAAATTGTATACTATTGAGATTTTTCTTTTTATATAGCTTATGAACTATTATTTGGATTAGTGGGAAAGTCTATGATTTCACTATCGTTTACATCTATTTTTATGTGGTCTGCTGAAATATATCCCACAGTGGTGAGGTTAGTGTGTTGATTGTGTTTTTAATTTTTTTAAACACAATTTATTGTTAGCTAAATTATATTAAAGGCAGAAAATATAAAAACAGAAGTAAGAGTGGATAGTGTTTATATGGTGAGCCAATTGTCTTTACCGTAATGCATCGATTAAACGCCCTCTTCTTATAAACGCCCCCCTCGATTAAACGCCCCCCCCCCTAAATATCAAAATATTTAATAAACGCCCCCTCGAATAAACGCCCCCCTCAAATAAACGCCCCCCTATCAAAAGGGGCGTTTAATCGAAACAGCAGCAATGCTCATGTTATAGTCCTCTCCCTGGCCTATGTATGGCATGGCAGTGTACTACGAATAAAAACAAAGTTTAATTGTTTCAAAATTTTATTATTTCTTATAAACAGGAAACTTTCTGTACACTCCTTTTAAGGCTAAAATTTCAGAATTCTATGACGACTGGTTAGCAAACGCAAAAAATGAGTATACTGCTGGAGGCAACATGAGACCTGTTCCGCGTACATTGCTTGTTGAATGGATAGTTAAAGCTTGGGATGAGTTTTCGAGCAGTATGATATCATCATCTATAAGGTGCTGTGCATTAGGCTTGTCAGTAGATGGCTCTCAAGATCATCTGATTTCATGTTTCAAGGAAGGGAAGAAAACTGAAGCAGGATCGAATCTTTTAAAAAACCAGACGCTGCTGCTCCAAAATAAGGAACTTGACTTGAACCCATTCGAAATTTCCGAAAATGATATCGCTGACGCTGCACCAACACTAAACATAATTGATGAAGATGATATAGATGAAGAAATCGACATACTTAACTGTTGAATATTTATTGTTGTATCATATTTTTTGTTTGTATTTCGTTTATTTGACTAACTACAAATATAATAACAATTTGCAATTTTAACATTTTTTAATAAACGTCCCCCTCTTATAAACGCCCCCCTCGATTAAACGCCCCCCCTAAATATCAAAATATTTAATAAACGCCCCCGGCGTTTAATCGATGCATTACGGTATAAGATCAAAAAACCAGTCGTAGCTGCAACGTTTTCAAGAGCAGTTGCACCTAAGAATTTGAAATATTGAAATAACAGGAAGGCATCAAAGTAATTTAAAACTTTAACTGTTTGGGTAGTACATATTCAGAAGCAATAGTTATGCCCAATTATCAAAAGTATTCTTCTTTTTCTTAGGTTTGGCTACTCTTAAAAATTTGAAAGTTCTGGTATTTTGTATTTTAAATTGTACAACTAAATTTGGATTTTAGGACACAAGGCATGGGCATCAATACAATCACAAGTCGTGCTGGAGCAGCAGCATCACCTTTTATAAAAGTTCTTGATCATATTCATCCATCAATACCATTTGTTATCATGGCAATTGGTACTTTTATTGCATTCTTGTTTTGTTTTATGTTGCCAGAAACACTTGGAAAACCTACTCGTGAAACTTTTAATGAACTTACAGACGCTTAAAAATAATTGTAAATAAACAGTTCCTACTTCAGTTGTTTAAATATTCAAATTTTTTTTCCTACTTTGTAGAATAATCCTTTATTTATAATTGTATAATATGTTTAATATTATTTTTGTATTAGATGAATCTTAAAAACTTTCATTACATAAATTTAGTGATGCTTTAAAACCCCTTTTTCACTTTATGTTACTTAAATTTTGATTTCATAATAATTTCTGATTTTTCACATCTGGAATTATTCATCCAAGTTTCTGATATTTCCAGAGTCTACTCCAATATTGCAATCAATGTTGCTTTTGACCCAATTCACCTTCTAAGCTTAAGCAGGGTGCCCACTTTGCAGGGAATGTCAGGATAGTCAGGAATGTCTAAAATATTGTCAAGTGTGCAGACAATATTTTGGAAGTTTAAATGATCAATCAGGGTTATTTTTATTTTCAAAATATTAGCAAGGATTGAATTTCAGATCTGTTCTTAAAGAATTAATGTTAAAAATTGAACATGAGAAAAATATTTGGAATTTTAGTCAAAAATGTCAGCATTGTCAGGGAAATAGAAATGGGAAGTTAATTTTTACTGGACACCCTGTTACACTAGTAAAACCTTTCACTCCTTCTTTCTATGTCTTTTACAGGTTTCCTCTTGCGTAACCAAAGTGTTTGAAAATCTAAATTCTGTTTCTCTTCTTTTGTACTGTTATAAGCAGAGAAGGAGTGATATATTCGAATAGATTGCATTGCATTTTGTTTTTAATTGCACTCTCTATTTTTGATTTTTAGCATACATGATAAGAAAGTGTAATCGAAATAAATCCTGAGGTATTCCAGACTTTTTTTACAATTCTTATGCTAAATGTATTTTGTGGCTATAAGCTTAGGGTGAAAATTATTTGCGCATTGAAATAATAAATTCTCTGACATTTTACCAACAACATGTATGTTCAATTTTTGCTTTATAGAAAATTTCCACACCGTAAATTCTTGGCTGTTAGTATTAGAACAAGCAATAACAGAGATGAAAGACAATGGAAGTTTTTTAATGGATGAAAGTGAGCTAGAAGATCAATTAATTGTGTCGTCAGATGATGAAGGTGCCCCTGGGGAAGTAAGTGAAGAAGTAAAAAAGGAGGAGATTTCTATTGATCAGTTTCTAAAGCATGGTGGTGAGTGTGGTCGTTATCAAGTTATGGTTCAAGGATGTATAATGTTTGCTATGTTACCCATGGTATATCCTATTATGATTTTTTATTACATTGGTTACGACCCACCATGGAGATGTGTATACAACAATAACAATATTACTCATAGTGTAGTCTTCAATAAAACTTGTAGCAATTCATCAATGATATTTCCACATGATGATGGCAGTAGGTGTGACTTGGATAGACCTGAATGGACATTTGATTACCATAAAACCACCTTGGTAACTGAGGTAAGTGAAGTCTGATGAAAAGTTATGGTTAGTTTAGGACAATAGGGTCGAAAGCCACCAAAACTAGTATTTTTCAAAAAGCGACGAGGGCAAAACACTTAAAGGGGAACTACACGCAAAAATTATTTTTTGATATATTGTCAAAAATGGGTGATATATTTCAAAAAATAAAAAAGTGCAACTTAATTATGTCTGTTTTTACCTCAATAAGAGCAATTTCTTTGCCTGCAATATGCCTTTTTTTCAACGGGCCGCGTAAAAACAAGAAGACTGGAAATAGTAACAAAAATGACGTTGCAAAATGCAACACGTAGCAAACCGCAGCGAGAGGCCTCCAAGAAAAGACATTGAAAAGAAGAGGAGACATTACGATTTGTTGTAACTTGTTTTTTAATAAACATGAACCAAAATAACTAGGATTCATATTGTTCATTCAAGCGATAGCGAATATTTGCCAGAGTTTTCTACACTGCAAAGATCCAGAAGAAATATTTGAAAGTAAATTTATGAACACATTAATAAAACCAAATGTACAAAGTACATCCTAAAAGTATATACCAAAAATAAATCTTTCTTATTCGTCAAAAAACAACGACAACCAACAATATTTCTCAAATGAACAAACAGTCTTCATAAAAAAACTTTGACGTTTTCAAACACTTTTGATGCATTCCTCTCCCGTTGATAAGAAGTTATAATTTTGAAAAAGGTTAAAAAAATGAAATTGTATCGACGAAGGAGAACAGTAGGCCGTCCGTTTTTTTAATTGTTTTGTGTGATGGACCTCACCTTGGAAAGTTTGCATATTAAATGAGAAACAATTCAGGGGTATGCATCCTTTTTTTAGTCTCCGAAGTAAATACAAAAATCGTCGGGACAGCACCAGGAACAAGGAGTCTCTTTCGAGAACGTGCTTTACTTTCGTTTGATGTTCGAGATATTTATGACATCAGTTCACCCATTAGCTCACTCTAGCAAAGTAATATGTTTACCCCCTGTCAGAAATTAGATTTTTATTCGCGCAAAACTAAAATACAAAACTCTGCTTATGAGTTGTGAAAAAAGATAATCATAAGTGCCGAGCAGGACGAAAATTTAACTTTAAAATATTAAATTTATAAATTTAAAAATGGAAAAGGGGAACAAACGAGTGAAATAATATTAGTAAAAAGTGAACATAAATTATACAATGGCATGGATTTGATGACCAGTGAATATATGCAAATACAAAGAAAACTTTATTTTTTGCATTCAAGAAATCCAGATGAACTTTGTCTTACCATCATATCCCTCTGGAAACAATCGTCAGTGAAGTGTTTTGAGCAGATGTAAAAACCAGAATCTTTTGGTAAAGACCCTTCTCTTTTAATCGCTTGCAACCATTTTTTACGAAATTTGTTGTTCGATTTTTCCGAAGGTATCTTATGAAAACTAAGCTCTTTGTTAAACGTGGAGCGACTTGTACAACCGAAAGCCGAGCAACTTGGCATATTTAGCATAAAATAAAAAGGAATTGCTAGTAGCTATATAAGATATATTTTATCAAAACTATAAACGATTTAAAAATTTGTTGCTTTGATAAACCAGCCGCTGCATAGAATTGCGCTTTCTGCACTTTGCAACGTCACACATCACGTTTGTCCCAGTCTTTTTTTACGGAATTGGGGGTCGGGATTTCTAGCCGTATTTTGGGGTGATAAAGTTCGTATTCTTGGCACTTGGAATTCGTTTTCTTATGGTAGTAGTAACAATATATCAAAAAATAATTTTTGCGTGTAGTTCCCCTTTAAATCTTTTTTTGGCAGGTTAAACCTTTTAGTTCAGACACTACCTGACCTCATTCCATGATAAATTTAACCTAACCTAAAAAAGCCAAAAGACCTTGCATAATGCTTATTTTTCTACTCCGAAACTATGACAAGATTTTGTTAATAATTTGGAATGACTTCTCCTTGTAAAATTCTGACTTTCTATGACATCATCAATGACCTGTCTCCTTAGTATAATAATTTTATTGTGATTTTAGTTTGACTTGGTTTGCAATAGGAATTGGTTAGACGCTTTAACTGGATCAATTGTGTTTGTTGGTTGGGGACTTGGTATTATTATTAGTGGATTTTTATCTGATCGATATGGACGCAAGAAGATGTTATACCCATGTTTATTCATGGCCTTACTACTTCTGTTATTACATGCAGTTGTAAAAGCGATATGGCAACTTCTTGTTATTCGTTTTTTAATGGGTATTTTTTTTTCTGCCCCAGCTTTGAATGGTTATGTCATGGTTGTGGAGTTGATTGGCCCAAACAAGCGTGTCATGGCAGCCACTATTAAAGGCATCATATGGCAATTAGGTGCATTAGTTCTGACTTTAAAGGCAAAATATATTGATAGTTGGAGATTGCTTGTATTGTTGTGTTCAGTGCCGTACTTAATTGGAATTGTCACTGCTTTGTGAGTTTTAAGTTAGTTTGTTGTGTTTTTGAAAATTATTTGTCACATAATGTAAAGCTAACTGCTTATGTTATTCAATAGAAAACCGTTCTTTTGTCATCTGGCAAGGCAAAATATCGTTAAATACTTAGTTATGTTATTATCAAATTGCCACTAAACTGCTGTTCAACTTTTGTTCAAGAAACCTTGAAATAATACAATCGCTAAAAAGGCCAACAAAACTTGCAATGTAACTACAGTTGACTCTCCCTAATTCGAATTCCCACAGGGAAAAATTTTTGTTTGAATTATAGAGAGATTCGAATTATAGAAAGTCTCTGTAATTTAAACTTTCAGTTTCAGAGAGTGAAAATTCGAATTACAGAGAGAAATTACGTTAATTTAAAAATCAAGAAAACATAATTCAAGTTTCATTCAATCTTTATTTTCATAGTTTACACAAAAAAGAAACTCTCTTTGAAAAACTGCTGAATATTTGATTGCTTTACATTGGAGAGACGATCTCTTTCGACAATCCGAGTTGCATCACCACATGCTTTTCTCAGGACGACACCAAAAATGGTGTAATTTGAATTTGTCAAAGCCCTGTTTACACTCTAAAATTCGAATTAGGGAGAGAATCGTGCTGAAGGGACTGAAAAACTGTCCGAATTATAGAAAGTTTCGAATTAGAAAAATTCGAATTGTAGAAAGTTTTCTATAAGAGTTTGTTAAGGAAAATTGACGGTGACTGAGCACTTGTTATAGAAATTATTATAGAAATTATTATAGAAATATTCTAATTAGAGGGAGTCAACTGTACTCTGTTTTTTTTATTTTTAAAAAGCTAACTACTTAATGTGTTTGTAGATGTGTTCCCGAATCTGTTCGCTGGTTGAACTTAAAAGGAAAAACAAAAAAAGCTGAAACCATTTTACGTAAAGCTGCAAGATACAACAAAAAAATATTACCTTCTGTTTCTTTAAAACCTGCTGAGTCAGAAGAAAAACATGGTAGAAAAGCTTCATATATTGACCTGTTTAAAAGATGGAAATTAGCAAAATCAGTGTTAGCACAATCGTTTATATGGTAATGCATTTTTTGTCTAATTATTCTACACAATTCCTCCTCACTTAGAGTTAAAACATTTAACACCTTGATTTAGGTTTCAATGCGGTATGACATACTATGGTCTGAGTTGGGCATTTGCAATTGGTGGCGATATGTATTCCAACTTCGTCCTGTCTTTTCTTGTTGAGTTGCCTGCAGTATTTCCCGTGTGGTGGTTAATGCAGAAGTAAGTTTTTTATTAAAGAAAAAAATTCAGTTTTTCTATGCCCTCCCCAAATTACCCACAATATAAACATCCTTAATTCTCCTTAAATATTATTTTTCTCTTCATATTTTCTATGTATCTTTATACGAAGTATTAACCATGTTGTCTCCACATTAGATTAAATGACATTTTATTGAACATAGAATATTGTGTGTGCAGACTTGATTTGTGCTTGTTTGTCCTTTTACTTTGTAGCAAAGTTAGTCTTTTTGACTACCTATTAAGTATATGTAATATGTAATAATCTAAAATTTCCCCTACAAAAATTTTTTTCCTTAGGTATAAAGCTGTATTTTTTAATGAGAAGATGTTTTTCTAGCTTTATTACTCAACTATTATTCAATCAACTATTAATTTAAGTTATGTGTGTTATTAATTCCAGAATTGGTCGAAAAAAAACATGTATATTAATGGGTGTTGGTACTGCATTAGCCTGCTTTGGTGTTGCATGCATTCCGAAACGTGAAAACTTAAAAGGTAACTACATGATTTTATCACTGTTACTGATTTTAGTAAAAACCAATTAGTTTTGGGTCTTGTAGTAGTTAAGTCTTTTGTTTTGTTTTGTTTCAGCTCTTCGTTTAATTTTTGGTTTAACAGGAAAGTTTATGATCCATAATGTTTTCTCAACCATGTACATGTGGTCTTCAGAAATATATCCAACTGTAATTAGGTAAGAAAATTATTTTTAATGTTTTTTTGTGTGTTTTTACAACATTTAAGTTTAGTTTTTCTTTTAATTTCTTATAGAACACAAGGTATGGGTATAAACATTGTGACCAGCAGAATAGGTGCTGCAACTTCTCCATTCATCAAAGTCTTAGACCAGTTTCATGTTGCTGCACCATTTGCATTGATGGTTGTCTGTGCTGTGATTGCCACCTTACTAGCATTGACACTACCAGAAACCCTAGGAAAACCAACACGTGAAACATTAGATGATATGATAGACAATGGTAAGTTTTTGTTGTATAATTGTTATTGTGCCACCCTGTTTCATAACAATTACCCTTGCAATGGAAATTGCATGCAACATTGTACAATCCTGGGAATAATATTATTTCTTTATTATTATTATTATTTTCATTTTTCTTAGAAACTCTTTTTATTGTGCCACCTCCCAAAATTCTCAATAAATTTTTCAGGGTTGTAGTCGTAGTTTCACAAATTGTCTGGACAACCTAGAAAAGTTTGGAAATTACAAAACTGAGTCATTAAGTCTGGGGAAACTTAGGGAATTTAGTAATTTTTTTTTAAGAGTCTGGGGACACTTGATGGATTTTGTTGTATAAAATTTAGCAAAAGTTGATAACGTCATCAACCTGTCTGTTCCAAAACAGGTTGGTTAACCCACTTTAGAGAATTTATTCAATTTTAGCCCCAAGAGTCAGTTAATTTCACTCTTTCAAGTTATTTGGCTTTAAATTTAAAACTGTGCTGTAATAGTTTTGCTAATCTTAAAATGCTATTGACGTTAGTCTAATGCATTCACAATGTCATGTAACGTTATTAAAGCTAACAAATTAGACTGGCTTTTTTAGCGATTTCAAAGGAAAATGAGCACATCTACCTTGCTTGTCACAGGCACACACATAGTTAGTGTATTATTATGTTTGAATAGTTAGTGAAATGACTCTTGGAAAAATCTACTTGATTAGGGGCAAAAACAATTACAGAGACATATTTTGATAACATCATCAATGACCAGTCCATATAATTTGCTTCTGTTGCGTACAGCTTGAATTTCAAATCAAAATAATGTATATGATTGTGTGTTTTTGATGGGTATTTCAGGAGATATCAGCGTTTTAAAACTGACAACTCAAGCAAAGACCTGCTCATGCACAAAAAAAACTTTAGAAATTTGTTTAACTGTTATTTCTGTTTGTGTGGATCTTGATATGCTCATCAAAATAATGTGTAACATTGTGTTTTTAACAGTTTAAAAGATTAAAATTAGAGTATTTTTTTGATATTGTCATCAACCCTTCGATTCTGATTGATTGATCCTGCTCCTGGGAATTGACCCAATTTTGATGTCAGTTATTTCCACCCATTTCCAAGTTATTAGAGCTCAAACACGAAAGTACAATGCAATGGCTTCCCTAATCTTAACTTATTTAATGCATTTACGACAGTTAATGCATTCATGTTCTATCGTAATGCCAAGAAATTAAAAGTGAGACAGAAAAAATGGAGATACCAAATTAACCTGTCACAGACAGACACAGTTATTGTATTATTATAAGAGATTTTAGGGCCATAAAGCATTGCAAATGCATTTGAAACAATATCTTTGCGAAATAAACAAAAAAGATGAAGTAAGCTTAAAGAGCTATTATTTTTGACCTAATATTGCAATATTCACACAAGTTTGTGCTTTCAGAACATCCCTCTTATTTTACAACAGGAATAAAAATGCATGCCTTCTATGCACTTAACGAAGATGTAGAATTCCACACTGAGTGTTCTCCTATCCCAAGCCATGATCTGGACATAAAACAACAAGAAGAGACAGAAAGAGATCCATTGCTGGTACCTGAGATACAAATGATACCTGCTACCTAATACATTTCAAACTACAGGTTGGATTTGGCGAATTATATTTTCATTTATTTGTAGCTACAGTAAAAGCTCAAAACATGCATACAAAATTGGTAGCGCCTATGCTTTTTTAAACAACAAAAAGACAGAAAATTAAAAAAAAAACATATAGATGTTTAAACCTTTGTCTAATTTGATAGTTTGCTATGGTTTAATTGTGATAAAGTAATTAAAAAACAACTTGTTTAAAGTTCAGCAGAGGCCTTTTGATTTTATTAAGTAATTATCAAAATGCTAAAAAACTACTTTCCGAAAAAATTATGCAGAATAAAGGTATTACTTTGAATTTTGGATAACCTATGCCGAAGATATACTGAATCTTCCCACAGAAAAAATACCCAAAGAAACCACATGAATATTTAAAACGCTATCTGGACTTATAAAATTTGGACCGAAAGTTCTTTGTGAAAAAATAACTTTTGATTTACAACATGGTATGTAATTTGGAAAAAAAACCATGTACTGCCTGCTACTAAAGCAGAAACATTTATAGCAAAGAGCAACAAATAAATTTATAGACAAACAACATAAGATCTAAAATTTTAAAAATCTAAAGTAATTCAAATTAATTATTTTTCAACGTTTTGATGAAGAACATGTTTTTATTTTGTTATTCCTTCCATGTATTTTTTTTATATTCTACCTTTTTTATATTTGTAGCACGTTGACCATGTCATGTGTTTTGCGGTTGTGTTTAGTTTATGCAGTAAGAGAGCCATTGTTGGCTCGTGTTAAATTAGACTGAAAATATAAGTCCCACTTAGTGAATGTCCCAATTGAGCAAGTATCTTGTAGTGAGTCTTTAACAAAAGAGTTAAAATGTCCCACTTATCAATAGTTCTTAGATGAATCAGGATACAACTTGTTTATAAATGTGATTTTTTTTTCAGTGCAATTTATTTAAATTCAAACTTTTTTGGTCTCCTATCTCGGAAGTCATTCCATTGAAGTCCCACTAAAGCGAAGTTTTTGGTTGGTGGGACTAAAAATATCTGTCCCACTGAGCAGAAACCCCACTTATCTGGGGTCCCAATTAAACAAAGTGTTTACGATTTAATTTAGTAAAGGAGTTCAAGAGACTGAGAATTTCCGTGCTAATTAAGAGAGAAAGGTCTCACTTATCCAGGGTCTCGCTTCACCTGAGTATACTGTACTTTTATTAGTCTAACATGATGAACTTTCTGCAACTAATATATATGTTTTTTATTAGTACTTATTATTTTTTACTATGTTTATGAGTTGCATAAAAATTTAAAACAAAATATTTTTGTTTGTTCGTTTGTGTACAGAATTGTATTTTTTGATATAATATAGTATTTATGATGTATGTAGTATTTACATTTAATATTTTTTAGTAATATATACTATTTAGTAAGTATTTATATTTAATATAAGTAAGCTTTTAGCAGTGTTGTACTTGACACCATATGTTATAAACTAATTTTTTTGTTTATACCTGCACAACCTTCAAAATTCTTACATTCAGTGATTTAATGTAATGCTTTTCAGATGTTTAAAATGTTTAATTAGACCAATGCATATTTTGTTGCTCTTATCTGTTGATATTCAGAGCAAAATCTTGTCAGGTAAGTTTGATACTAGTTTCTTTGGAAAAATAGACAATGAGATTTGTTTGTCCTGTGTATTGTATTAGAATTTAGTGATGATAATTTTTACCTTATTGGTAGGTCTCTGGCTAGACCAAAAAAGAAAATATATGTTCTAACATTATTTAATGTATTTGGGCCAAGGTATCTTTACTTTGTGTTGGATGAAGACTTTTTTTGCATAATTATTTTTGCTAATTCTTTGTACAATTTTTTATGAATGATTTTTTTTAATCATCATATAATATAGGTAATTATTTATCTAACCTAGATTTGTAAAAATTTATGTAAAATATTTTTTTGCAAAGTTGTTGTTTTTTCACTATGTTATTCTGTACTAGGAGTGATCAGAGACTTGTACTCCCCACGGTAACACTTTCATGCATGTTTCCCTTCAAATGCATGGTTGGTGTGAAATATCCTAGTTAGTGCTATAACAAACTTTTCTTGACTCTTCTTATTGCTGTATGTTTTATATGGCAATTATCAAGATGTTTTCTACATAAAAATGTGATGTCCTTCTATAGAGCTTGCTCTTTAAATTGATATTCAGGTAGATAAAAGCTGTGTGCTATTTTTTTTTAGCTAAAAATATTGTTACCACACCAACTTGCTCCTACTTTGTACAAAATTTTAAAGTGTAAACATTAGAAGTACATGAATTATAACTTTATCTATTTGTTTGGCCTTTTCCTATAACAAACTTTTTTTTATTTATACTATTAACTGAAATGATAGAATACAAAACTCTGAATCTCCTGCAGTTTTATTTTAAGATAAGGGTTGAGACCTTGTATTTAGTCTTTCAGAACATTGTTATTTTCATTATAAATTTTTGGAAACTTTTTCTTATAAAGCACTGGATAATATAAAACATGGAAGATGATGAAAGATTTTTAATACATGAAAGTGAACTAGAGGACGAGCAAAGTGTACTATCAGATGATGGATTTGTAACTACTGACGAAGTAGATGAAGAGGTTGAGAAGAAACAGATTGATATTGATGAATTTCTTAAACATGGCGGTGAGTGTGGTCGTTATCAAGTTATGGTTCAAGGATGTATAATGTTTGCTATGTTACCCATGGTATATCCTATTATGATTTTTTATTACATTGGTTACGACCCACCATGGAGATGTGTATACAACAATAACAATATTACTCATAGTGTAGACTTTAATAAAACTTGTAGCAATTCATCAATGATATTTCCACATGATGATGGCAGTAGGTGTGACTTGGATAGACCTGAATGGACATTTGATTACCATAAAACCACCTTGGTAACTGAGGTAAGTGAAGTAAAATTATATTCCTGCTGTATACTAGTTACTGTAGTAACACAAGTAGACAGTAACGTATAAAAAATATTTACACATAATAAGACGAAAATTTTTGTTTATTCGCTATTTTTTTATTTTTTTCTCTGGCTCTATAATTTATTATTATAATTGTTGTTTTAGTTTGACTTGGTTTGCGATAAAAATTGGTTAGACGCATTGACTGGATCAATTGTGTTTGTTGGTTGGGGACTTGGTATTATAATTAGTGGATTTTTATCTGATCATTATGGACGTAAAAGGATATTGTACCCATGTTTATTCATGGCCCTACTGCTTTTGTTATTACATGCAGTTGTAAAAGAAATATGGCAACTTCTTGTTATTCGTTTTTTAATGGGTATCTTTTATTCTGCTCCTGCGTTAAATAGTTATGTCTTGGTTGTGGAGTTGATTGGTCCAAACAAGCGTGTCATGGCAACCACTATTAACGCCTCCTTGTGGCAAGTAGGTGCATTAGTAATGACTTTAAAGGCAAAGTATATAGACAGTTGGAGGTTGCTCGTAGTTCTGTGTTCAGCACCATATTTAATTGGGATTTTCACGACTTTGTAAGTTTAAATTTTTAGGTGCATCTACAAATCATGAAAGGGAAGTTCTGTGACAATGGTTCACCTATTCTTTTCTTATTGTTTAATTTTTGGTTACATTTTACAAATAAATATTTTCATAAAATGTAGAAAAAATTTTTACTAAAGTTTGTTCCCAGAAGGAAGCAACTTTTTTTGCCTAATGTTAAAGTAGGGATTTACAGTTGCAATGCTGCAGGCCACATTTTTAAATTTTATTTTTACTTACAAAAAACGTCTCTGGTTTTTTTTATTTTTAAAAAGCTAACTACTTAATGTGTTTGTAGATGTGTTCCCGAATCTGTTCGCTGGTTGAACTTAAAAGGACGAAAAAAAGAAGCTGAAGCCATTTTACGTAAAGCTGCGAAATACAACAAAAAAATATTACCTTCTGTCTCTTTGAAACCTGCTGAGTCAGAAGAAAAACATGGTAGAAAAGCTTCATATATTGACCTGTTTAAAAGATGGAAATTAGCAAAATCAGTGTTAGCACAATCCTTTATATGGTAATGCATTTTTGTCTAATTATTCTACACAATTCCTCCTCACTTAGAGTCAAAACATTTAACAACTTGATTTAGGTTTCAATGTGGTATGACATACTATGGTCTGAGTTGGGCATTTGCAGATCTTGGTGACGATATGTATTCCAACTTCGTTCTGTCTTTTCTTGTTGAGTTACCTGGAGTATTTCTTATCTGGTTGTTAATGCAGAAGTAAGTTACTGATATTCATTTATTCGTTTGTTTTTTGTTTTAGTTTAATTTTTGCAATCTTATAAGTGATGTTAGCTTTTGTTTGAGTGGGTGGAGTTGCTGCAGATCATTGGTAATGTTTAACCCATGTAAAAGAGATGTCTTTATAACTTAACGAAAAATTTTAACTTCTTTACATAACATATATAACGTATAATTAAAATTACTGCCATTGCATGCCCACTATACTCCTGGGAAAATAACTGATAAGGTCTGTTTTACACAATTTTCATGGCCATCCATATTTAAAAAAGATCATTTATCATTAACAGCACATTTAGGTTTTCGCCAGTAATTTTGCTGCATTTTGTTTAAATGAATTTCTAATTGAAAAAAATATGCCTTTCATTTGTCCAGTGTGAAGGCTGAGTTTGGTTTTTAGCGATTTACTTATCAAGGCGAATAGAATTTGTTTCGATTCCTTCGCACAAGTTAGGCAGAGGAAAAATAGATAGAACGTAATTTTTTTGCAAGTTATTCACCTAATTTTTCAAAAATAAAAATAAAAGCATCTGTAGAATATAAAAATCAACAAAATAAAAATATAGTATTATGATAATAAATTTATTGTCATCAGTTGTAGAAACTAAAGGACGTTCTGTCTCAATCTTTCATATCGAAAGTTTTGATTGTTCTTTAAAAAAACATGTTTGGGTAATATTTTTGGTTTTTAAAAACAAGGCCTAACTGTCTTAATAAAAGGTTGAGCTTGAGTGATAAATTACGAAACTGCTGATCCTTTATGCTATGTTGCTGCAACATTAGAGTTGGTTACCTGATGTAAGGCTTCTTCAGCAACAGTAAAACTCTTTTCTTTGATAACCAAGTTGCATATGTATGTACCTGATCTTAACTTTAAATGTGTCATGTTGGTATTTAATTTTAGTATTTCTGTTAAAAGTAATTCTACGCTATGGTTTTTTTAATAGAATTGGCCGAAAAAAGACGTGTATATTAATGTGTTCTGGTACAGCGCTAGCTTGCTTTGGTGTTGCATGCGTTCCGAAAGTTGAAAAATTAAAAGGTAGTAAAAATCTAATTCTTTTTTGTCTCTGTTATTAATTTTAAGGAAAACCCAGTTTGCTTAATTTTAGTGGTTAAATCTTTTTTTTGTTTTCAGCTCTTCGTTTAATTTTTGGATTAACAGGAAAGTTTATGATCCATAATGTCTTCGCAATTCTTTACATGTGGTCTTCAGAAATATATCCAACTGTACTTAGGTAAGAAAATTATTAGTATTACTACTACTAAGATAAAACTTTTATTCTATTAAGTTTACATTTTTGTTTGTTTGCAGAACACAAGGTATGGGTATAAACATCGTGACCAGCAGAATAGGTGCTGCAACTTCTCCATTCATCAAAGTCTTAGACCAGTTTCATGTTGCTGCACCATTTGCATTGATGGTTGTCTGTGCTGTGATTGCTACCTTACTGGCATTGACACTACCAGAAACTCTAGGAAAACCAACACGTGAAACCTTAGATGATATGATTGGCGATAGTAAGTTTTGTTTCAGTTTAATACGAGCATTATTGAGCTAGCTGTGTTCGTAAATCTTACTTCTTACTATGGATTCACGTGGGTCAATGTGAGTTAATTTTCTAACTTGTGCCAGTAGTTAATTCAAATCTAACAAACAGTTGCTTCGCGCTGCAACAATCGCATTTAAGCAGATGCTACAAAACCATGAAAAACATTCAAAAAACCATACCAGTGGTGTACTAAATATCAGTCATCTTTGTAAATTCGATTATAAAATATAGCACAAAAAATGAAAAGAGTTACTCCTGGTGTATTATCAAATCACATAGTGGCGGCCGTCTGAAAAATAGTTCTATCTAATCAACGATGTTACTTAGTCTGGGTTAATTTTGTTTTTCACATTCTCATTTGAATTTACGTAAGTTTTAATTATACTGTAAAATCAACTCATTTTAACCTTTAGTGAAAGTCAAGCTTAACAGATAAACCAAGTTGTTTGTACCTATTTAAAGCTTCTATACTGTACTAACTAGTCCTAGAGAAAAAAATCATGTCAATTTTTTTTACAGCCATCGAAATGCGTGCTTTATATTCACTTAATGAAGAAGTGGAATTTCGTGATGAGCGTTCACCTATCCCAAATGACCATCCAGATGAACAAGAAGATGAAGTGGAAGAAACAGATCCGTTGTTAGTACCTGAAATTCAAATGTTACCTGCTACATGAGTATTAGTTAGAATTAGTATCCCCCTGAAATTTAGAAGCTTTTAATATTTATTTTAGTATTATATTAGTATTTATTTTAGTATTATTTTGGTAGCTGTTATCTTTTTTGGTACAGCACCGGGGGATAAAGATTTAGCAAGCCATAAATCCAGAACTACTTATGCTTGCGTGATAAAACTTGGCATACCTGTAGAAAATATATTACAAACAGATTCCAGGCAAAAAATTAATTTAATGACGTCATGAGGATGAGAAATGACGTCAAAGATGCCTAAAATAGGCCATTTTCCCAATTCTGCAGTAAATTTAAATTTCTCGAGCTTAGGGTAGGGTCAGGGTTAATTCTTGGTAGATTTATTTACTGAATTAAAAAAAATTGATTTCATGTAAAACAATTGAATTTTAATGACGTCATTATTGTATAAAAGTTTCTTATTTTATCCAATTTTCTAGAAATATTTATGTTTATTTTTCATAAATTTAGTACATGTTTAGCATATGGCATTTATAGATGTTCAAGTAAGGGAAACATAATGACGTCATTGAGGGTGCCAATAGGGTTAAGCTTTTTATTTATTTTTTTACTTAATTTTGGTTTACACCGACCGGAATTATAAATTGTCACAAGAATTATTTTGGGCTTTTTTTGTTGAAATTGTCTATACAAAATCATATAATGATGTGTAACATAAATTAAGGTTTGATATGCAAACTATTATTTAACAGTTAGTTATTAACATTGTTGTACATAGTATCATACAACATATAGATCACATTAACATGTTATTGTGCAGTGGTATAGTAGTTAGTTCTTATTTATTGTGTATAGCACAGTCCTGGAAAATTCTGGAATGAGCTTATTTTTCTAAAAAAAATACACAATATCTTAAATTTATTAAACATTTTCACCTCTCACATACTCACAGAACATTTTTTAAAAATTTGACGCAATATAATAATATTTGATAGACATTTTGAATTTGATTGCAGGACAGGAAAAAAATTCTGACGGTTAGCTTTGATACTTAGATTATTTTGTTCAAATATTTTGAACTGTTTGAGAATTTCAATGATTATATCATCCTCAAGGTTATGGGAGTTCGTGAACTATTATAACATGGATGGTATTACATTGAAGTCGTTTTATTTTTTATTTCATGTTAATAATTTTTTTCATGTTAATATTATTTTGTCTTTAAAAATAATGACGTGGGCTATGATAACGAAAATAAATATAAGAAAGTTATATTTTTTTCTCTTTTAGATATTACAGATATTTTTGCTAATTCTTTATACTAATGTTTTAATGAATATTTTTTTTAGTTATTAATTAAACATTTATTTATTATGACTAGTTACAATAAACAATAATAACAATAAATTTTCCAGTGGCTGTTGCTGCCATGTTACTATGTTACTGTGTTACTATGTTATTTCATACTAACAGTGATTTGATGAATCACTCGCCTTTTAATATAACAGATAATATAATGTGCAAAATTAAAATTTTGGTATTGTGCTAAAAGGAATTAAGTGTAAAGTGCAAGAAATCTTCACAGTAATCGTTTCTGTATTGTTTTTATTTTAGAATAGCCACTTCTGTTTGAGGTAGTAAATATTTTTCAGAAGGCATGAATGATGCATCATTTTGAAAGTAGCTGTGTTGGTGATCTTCTTGCAAAAATTGATAATGAAGGACTTGTTGAAGACATCAGATTTCTTATCTGGGAGTGTAACCATGGTGTTGTTTACATAATTACTTCGCTAATAAGATATATTTGAAACTTGTAAGTGATGTGCAAAGTGAAGCAATGTTATTACGATCAATTTTTTCCTTTTGTTTTGTATAAAAATCTTTTTCTCTTCCAATTAAAAATATGTTTGCAGCTCAACACAGACATTTTGTTTATATATAATGTGAATTTAATTTTAGGATACAACGTATGGACATGAACAATATCATGCAGCGATGTTCATAAAACAAATGCATTCAACCAACATGCATTTTTTGTTATTTGGGTAGCTGCTACGTTTGTTACATCTTCGACTTGGAAAACAGACCTGTTTCACAATGAGTTTTTGATCATGCTTAAAACTAGCTTTGTATATAAACAGGAATTTTTTTGGCTTAAACAGGAAAGATTTGTGATGAAATATTAGTTTAATACATTCTGATGTTAAAACAAAAACAAATGTTGTGAACTAAATTATTCAATTTTTTTATTACCACATGTCTTCTTTGTGTTTGTCTCTGTTTGATAACACGAAAGCATTTATTACAGATTATATTTATTTACAAGTCATAACAAGTAGAAGTGAGGACTTTTTTACTTTTTTTACTATTTGTACTATTCCCATAAATCTCCTACAGTATCTAACTTTGATAAAAGAATTAAATTCCTTGTGTTTAGTATTTTTGTACTATTTTTAAACTTAGAATTAATTTTTTCTTTTTCTGACATTTTCCAGGCTTGCACTATTGTGAGAGCTTTTCTATTTTTTAGAAACGTTTTTTGTACATAATAATCAATAAAAAGTATGGAAGACGATAAAAGTTTTTTAATACATGAAAGTGAACTAGAGGACGAGCTAAGTGTACTATCAGATGATGGATTTGTAACTGCTGACGAAGTAGACGAAGAAGTTGAGAAGAAACAGATTGATATTGATGAATTTCTTAAACATGGCGGTGAGTGTGGTCGTTATCAAGTTATGGTTCAAGGATGTATAATGTTTGCTACGTTACCCATGGTATATCCTATTATGATTTTTTATTACATTGGTTATGACCCACCATGGACATGTTTATACAACAATAACAATATTACTCATAGTGTAGTCTTTAATAAAACTTGTAGCAATTCATCAATGATATTTCCACATGATGATGGCAGTAGGTGTGACTTGGATAGATCTGAATGGACATTTGATTACCATAAAACCACCTTGGTAACTGAGGTAAGTGAAGTAAAGTTTGTTGCTTCTGAAGTAGGGGTGGTATATAAAATTTTAACGTTTCAGACTAGGGCGCTGCTAGCACTTCAAGAATCTTTTAGGATTTGCTCCATGTCCTAGATTTTCTCCTAAATTTGATTAAGGTTATCGTAGCTTGCAGTTTTATTTTCACAATGCCTGTTTTTAAATCATTTAAATCATCTAATAACATGTTGATTATTGCGGTAAACAAAAACTACTTTTTCTGTTAGCTCCCTTTCTCCCTAAATTTTATCACCTGGAATCTGTGTGTACATTTACACACAATCCCTAACGTAGATTTTTGTTGCTTATTGAGTTTTTCTTCAATCGACAGCATGTTGTCGTCATCCGATTATTTTTACTCGTCATCAGTACAACATATTTCAAACAAATCTCCCGAAAAGAAATCAGTTCTTTGTTTATTATCTTTCCTAATCTCTATGTTTTCATTTTAATTGTTGTTTTAGTTTGACTTGGTTTGCGATAAAAATTGGTTAGACGCATTGACTGGATCAATTGTATTTGTTGGTTGGGGAATTGGTATTATTATTAGTGGATTTTTATCTGATCGATATGGACGTAAAAGAATTTTGTATCCCTGTTTATTTGTTGCTTTGCTACTGTTGTTATTACACGCAGTTGTAAATGAAATGTGGCAACTTATTACTATTCGTTTCTTAATGGGTATATTTTATTCGGCTCCTGCTTTGAATAGTTACATCATGGTTATGGAGTTGATTGGTCCAAACAAGCGTGTTATGGCAACTACTGTTAATAACTTCTTGTGGCCAATTGGTGCATTAGCAATGACTCTTAAGGCAAAATATATAGACAGCTGGAGAATATTTGTAATATCGTGTTCGGCACCATACTTACTTGGGGTTGTGACAGCTTTGTAAGTATTTCATGCTTACGTTGGTTTAATATTTAGTTTTTTTTATTATTTATTAGTAACCAGACAAAGTCAAGAAGATGATTTGTTCTTTGTTCACTTTCTTCATTATTGTTATTTCAACTTTTTTTTTAATGTAACAAGGTATCATCGCAATACGTTGTTACACATTACTGTCTTGAAAAAACGAGATTGTCCTGAATATACAGTTTCGTTTTTTTCCTTAAACATGGGATTGTTAATGCATTGCTGATGATCACCACGAACATTCTGGAATTCCTGATCAGATTTTTATGGGCTTCTGGTGAATCGGACATTGCCATGAGATTCCAGATATACGATATATGAGATTGTGATTAAGTCACTGATCTCTTTTTTTTATAAACCTAGGATTGCCATGAATCCTGATAAACATGAGTGAGTTGCAGGCAATTTATATACTTTGTAGGGACCCGTAGTGTACCTGTTCCCCAATAATTTAAGCTGTGACAAAATATGGGTATTTATATAGGAGAAATAACAGCCACAAAAAAATATCCTAAGATTTGCACTGCTAACCTGTTTATTTAACCGCGTTTAACTTTTTGTTTTCCGTTTTTTATATTGTTTTGTTGGCATCTTTATACATCCTCTCACAATATGATGTGACATGTATTTAAAAAAATGCTGCATTATGTTTAGATGTGTCCCGGAATCCGTTCGCTGGTTAAACTTAAAAGGACGAACAAAAGAAGCTGAAGCAATTTTACGTAAGGCTGCAAAATACAACAAAAACACATTACCTTCTGTTTCTTTGAAACCTGCTGAATCAGACAAGAAACACGGTAAAAAAGCTTCGTATATTGACCTGTTTAAAAGATGGAAATTAGCAAAATCAATGTTAGCACAAGCATTTATATGGTAAACCTTTATTATCCTAATTATAGTTTCTTTAATATGCTTTACTAAATGACATTAAACCGTCTTGTTTAGGTTTCAATGTGGTATGACATACTATGGACTCAACTGGGCATTTGCAGATCTTGGTGGCGATATGTATTCCAACTTCATCCTGTCTTTTCTTGTTGAGTTACCTGGAGTATTTCTCGTCTGGTTGTTAATGCAGAAGTAAGTTACTTTATTCCTTCACTGCTTGTGAGTACCTATTTGGTGATATATATGTAAAATATCCTTTTAACAGAAAATGGGTTACACAATATGATAAAATTAAAACAAGGTCTGCTTCAGACATGTTTTATCCTAGAAGTTACAAATGTTTCTTTATTCAGGAGATATATAGATTTAGAGAAAACAATGTTTAATTTTTAATCAAAGACATCTATTAGGAAAACTATTTGGTGGCCCGTGCAAAAATCCACGGGTTCACCCGTCCTTTTAATACCTTATTGCGTGCGTCTCGCAACTTGCGGTACCATTTTGCGTGACAGACAGACGTATACGGGTATTATAATATAGACTTTTTGAGCAACAGTCAAGAAAAATTAGAGAATTTAAGTTGTATTGTGTGTATCGTAAATGGAAATCTTTTATCTTTTGATTAGCATACACTGATGCAGTGTTTTTTTGTTTAAAGCTAATTTTTTACAGAAACCACATGTTTTAAAATTATTACATTACTCTACAAAAAGCTTTAGGATAAGTTTTTCATTTCTTTTCTTTTTTAAGAATGGGCCGAAAAAAGACGTGTATATTAATGTGTTCTGGTACAGCGCTAGCTTGCTTTGGTGTCGCATGCGTTCCGAAAGTTGAAAAATTGAAAGGTAACTGAGCACAACTACTTTTTATCGGTGTGTTAAAAAAATCAAGAGTATTGCTTTAGTTAATTCCTTGTTTTTGTTTCAGCACTTCGTGTAGTTCTTGGTTTAACAGGAAAGTTTATGATAAGTAATGTATTTGTAATCGTGTACATGTGGTCTTCAGAAATATATCCAACTGTACTTAGGTAAGAAAATTATTATTACTACTACTAAGATAAAACTTTTGTCTTATTAAGTTAACATTTTTGTTTGTTTGCAGAACACAAGGTATGGGTATAAACATCGTGACCAGCAGAATAGGTGCTGCAACTTCTCCATTCATCAAAATCTTAGACCAGTTTCATGTTGCTGCACCATTTGCATTGATGGCTGTCTGTGCTGTGATTGCCACCTTACTGGCATTGACACTACCAGAAACTGTTGGAAAACCAACACGTGAAACATTAGATGATATGATTGGCGATGGTAAATGTTTTTAGTTACGCTAAAGCTTGTTGAAATAATTATTTCGTTCTTTTTTGCATTAGATGGCCAAAAGAGGTATTTAGCTATTTTATACTGGGTTTTACTGTTGCCTACCAGTTGTTTACCTGTTTATTTTCATCTTTTCTGCAGGCATTGAGATGCGTGCTATTTATTCACTTAATGAAGATGTGGAATTTCGTGATGAGCGTTCACCAATCCCAAATGACAATCCAGATGAACAAGAAGACGAAGTGGAAGAAACAGATCCGTTGTTAGTACCTGAAATTCAAATGTTACCTGCTACATGAGTATTAAATTTCAATAAAATTTAGAATTTTTTAATATTTATTTTAGTATGTTAATATAACATTAAAACTAGCATGCTTCAGGGATTGAAACTAGCATGCTTCAGGGATTGAAATACATAGTTCAAACCTTTTTAAACCTATTTGTAATTCTTATCAATGTAAAAATAAGCATTTGCAAGAAAATAAAGAAGGAAAAACTTACAAAATTTAGGTTAGTGTATTTTAAATTTTATTTATATAGTTTTATTATGCATTTATTTGTTGTATATATAATTGACTTTTTTTAATATCGTTGGTTTTATTCATCTTTTTTTTGTACGTTTGTAAGGTTCATTAGTTTTATTGTTATAATGTATTCGCGAACAGTTCTTCCCTTGCAGTAAACTACTTCTTCCGTAGTGGCTGTCCTGGAATCTGTAAAAGTTAGAATTTCTAAGGTGAAGAGAGCGTGAGCTTTCTTAAATCTTCGTATATTTCTTGAAATACTGAAAACAATTTCTACAACCAAGGTATATTATTCACCATCAATTTTAATTTATTAATATAAGTGTTATTTATGGGAATATTTAGTTATATTTAGTGTTTCAAATGCCTTGAGTACAATTTAGCTTCATTATATTTATGTGGTGTGGTCATGTTTATTTTTTTTCAATTTTTTTTTATCTTTTTATTTTTTGGTTGTGGTGAGAATTCTTATTTCTTCGTAGTATTTTTATTTTTTTTACTAATTCGTTTTTGTTATTTCTTCTGCAACAGTTTATTTAAACAATAATATAACTCAACTCTGTTTATAGCTAACATTTTACATTGCTTTTACTTGATATATGCTGTCTAATTTTCGTTTCTGTGCAAGAAGTTTGCTTCTAGAATTTTTTCAATTCAAAAAAATTGGTCATTGTATTATTTGTATTTATAATCTCTAAGTGATATGGAAATTGCACCTGCATGGTTATTTGCAATCTAACGATATCTACCGAGACAATATCTACGCTGGAAAAACACTGGTGTCAAATATTAAAGCATTGTTGGCCGCAGTTACCATCGTTCAATACATCGTTTTAGTGACTGTATTTTCGCTTTAGAAGTTAATACCTATTGATTTTCATTTGCAGCAGATATTATGTAACCAAAAAAATTCTAAAAACTTTTTCATTTTTGTTGTTATAGAAATTAATCCTAGTAAGAGGTGAAGTTTATATGTTGGAAGCTGCGGCTACCTTCGCTTTAATGGAAACTGGTTGTACAGCCATAAAATACAGAGATCTTTGTTTATGAAACAGAAAATGCAACATTTTTTTCTGTTCTTTGAAATATAACAAACTCTATTTTTTCTGTTTTTAAATTGGTTCTTTTGTGCGAACGTGAAGCGTCGGTTTCTGATAAGATAATTGTAAATCTTCATGACTAATAAAAAGAACATCATTATTTTTTCTTTCTTTTTAAGAACACTCATGTTTAGTGTAACAAACATAACAGAACACGTTAGCTGACACACATTCTTCAGAAACCATGTTTGATGCAACATTCTCTTACGATGAAAGCAGCTCTGATGTTGATCTCCAGTCAAAAAAGAAAAAGAGCAATAGCAGAGAGTTGGTTGAGCGTATTGATATCGATGAATTTCTAATCAAAGGAGGAGAATGTGGTTGCTTTCAAATTTTTGTCCAATCAGCTTTATTCTTAGTACTCTTTCCGTTGGTATTTCCTATACTGCTGTTTTATTACATTGGTTACGACCCACCATGGAGATGTGTATACAACAATAACAATATTACTCATAGTGTAGTCTTCAATAAAACTTGTAGCAATTTATCAATGATATTTCCACATGATGATGGTAGTAGGTGTGACTTGGATAGATCTGAATGGACATTTCATTACCATAAAACCACCTTGGTAACTGAGGTAAGTGAATTGAAATTTCGTGTCATCTTGATCTTCTTTCTCCCACCCATATTTATTCCATCTACAACGTGGACTTTAATTCCGTAAATCTCCTATATACTTTATATTGGCATACAATTTTTTGTTTTCATGTAACACATTTTAGCAAAATATATACAACTAATTTTTTCATAGAAAAAATAAAATGGGGAAAAAACTCTCACTAATGTGTCCTTTAACTTGTTGGTGATCCCACAACACACAAAAAAATTGTGCGTAAAAGAATATAATTATCAAACAACTGAAGTTGGTCTAGTTTCTAGAATCAATTCTGTGAAAATTATCTGAATACAAACAAAAGACACTCGTTTTATTTCTTTTTCTGATTTTGCAAATTCAAACTTCCACAGAGAACCGCCATCTGCTAAATATATTTGTCGCCTCCACAACAGAGGAAATTTTAATTTGAAAGCGTCAGAAAAATTTGTTGCATGTTGAAAAAACAAAAATCAAAATGTAGTGAACACATTCAAGTAAACTCACTTTCTGTGCGATTTTTGATATGCGGTTTTCAGCGCTGAAAATCATGAAACATGTAGTTGACAAAAATGGTATAATTTTTTATCAGACACCGAACGGAAGCAGTTTAATCGATGGAAACCGAAAATTAGCCAGCCCAAGTCTCAACAATCAACATGTTATCATTTTTTTTAGTTTGATTTGGTTTGCAATCGAAGTTCACTGAATGCATTGGCTGGTTCTATTGTATTTATCGGATGGGCGATTGGTATTGTTATCAGTGGTTATTTATCCGATAATTATGGACGCAAATGGACAATGTTCATAGGATTTTTTGTCACAACGGTTTTACTGTTTGTTAGCGCGTTGGTCAATCAAATATGGCAGCTTATTGCTGTACGCTTTTTCATTGGTTTATTTTTCGCTGCGCCAGCATTAAATACTTATGTCATGGTGGTAGAAATTGTTGGTCCTAATCGTAGAGTTATGGCAACGACGATGTCTCATTTTTGTGCCGTAGCAGCGGGAATAGTATTGACTATAAAAGCTAAATTTATTAATGACTGGAAGACGTTGACCATGGCATGTTCAGTACCGTACCTTATTGGAATGGTGGCAGTTTTGTGAGTTTGATTTATGAATATTTTTTTCTCTGTTTTTTTTCACTATATTTTAATGTTTTCTTTCAACCTTGATAAACACCGTTCTTACATTAACATGAGAAAGTTGTAGCGCCCTTTATAACCTTATTTATCCTAATTCCCCACCCCTTGCCAGGTTTTTAGCTGTACCTTTTAATTAAGTTTACTTAACGTTGTCTGAATAACTTTCTAACTTTCCCTTAATTTAAGTAGAAAAACATATTACGGAAAAATATTCGACCATAGTCTAAAATTGATGACGTCAGCAGAAATATGACGACGTCAAAAAAATGTTTATGTCAAATGGTAGATAAATGAAAGGACTACACGCTTACAAAGTAATTCTGAATCGCAGGCATTATTCTAGAATGAATAGGGTGCAAAAATTACATTTCTTTTGTATGAATTGAATTGTCAAAACTAATTTCCATTCATGAATTGCTGTAACTTGCTTGTTTTTTTAACCGCAGTGGGTGGATCTTGTAAACATGCCACAATTCATCTAAAGGTGCCCTTCTAAAGTCTTTCAAAAACAAGTCTAATGTACTGACTACTGTGTCACTAGCTACATACCTAGCATATTGTGTAATTCATTTAAACTTTTCCTCGCAATTTTTTGTAAAGCTAAGCTTTTATTATTTTTTTAGTTGTGTTCCAGAATCCGTTCGCTGGCTGAACTTAAAAGGACGAACAAAAGAAGCTGAAGCCATTTTACGTAAGGCTGCAAAGTACAACAAAAAATATTACCTTCTGTCTCTTTAAAACCTGCTGAGTCAGAAGAAAAACATGGTAGAAAAGCTTCATATATTGACCTGTTTAAAAGATGGAAACTAGCTAAATCGATGTTGGCGCAAGGGTTTATATGGTTAGATATTGATCGCAATACTGTTGGTCTCTATTATAAGTTCAGTGAGGATTGTAGTGAAATAAAGTGGGGGAAATGTCAAAAAAATTGAAAGAAAAAATAAAGTTTAGAAATTAGAAAATTGATGATTTTACAAGTTTTGCGGGGTTAAAGAGAAATTTTAGATTTTAAGTTATTTTCCGACCTCATGAACCCGTCTATTCTATTTTTAAACGGATTGTTGGCTCCGCTTTGGGAACATTAAAATTTTCCCTATATTTCAATACGGAAAAAACGTCGTTTTGCTCTAGCTGCTCTCAAGTTATTTGACTGCAGTGCAACGTAATGGCGTTACCAAGAAGAAATAAGATGTATAACATTTCCTATACGTGTTACATGCGACGAAAAAAAAAAAAACTTTTCAGTTTACCTTCCTTTCTCTTTCTCTGTTAAATTTCTGTCACGCCCTTCACGTTAATTTGTTCTATTGTGTGACCACATACCACTGTAGTTTACAGTTATCTCTCTAGGTTCCAGTGTGGCATGAGCACATACGCACTGACGTGGTCATTCGCAAATCTTAGTGGTGATATGTATAAAAACTACATACTTTCGCTTATGATGCATATGTTTGGACACCTTGTAGTCTGGTTTTTGTTACAGAAGTAGGTTGTGCTGTCTGTCCTTGTTTCTTTTGCGTCTTCTTGGCACCATCAGACCAACATACAATTTAATTCTTAGAATCGGTCGTAAAAAGACTTGTATATGGTCCTGTGTAGGAACTGTCGTTGCTTGTTTTATCGTGGCTTGTATTCCAAAAACAGAAAAACTTGCAGGTATTTCATTCAAAGCATTTTATTTGTAAAGTTAAGTCAGAAAGTTTCGTAGAAAAAAATTGTATCACTAAGTTTCGTTTATATCCGCAAAATTTTATCCCGCGAATAACTTTATGCGAAAATTAGTTCTTGCTAACGTTGCTTTGTTTTGTGAGCCTCTTTGCTGTATTCCGCAAAATCTCAAATATCTTATGTTTTATTAACCGCAAATGTTCTCTCTTGAAGTTACTGACATAAAAGTACTATAGTCCGTATTGCACTAATGATAACACTCTTGTAGTGTATAGGTTGGTGTTTGGGATGACTGGTTTCTTCATGATCAGCAATGTATTTACTGTCATGTACATGTGGTCATCCGAAATCTATCCAACAGTGTTGAGGTAATTTACATTGACATTGTTGTATTTTCAAAATAAGTAATACGGCGAAAAATCATTCCTATTAAAAATAGCGAAAATTAAAACAGCGCATATCTGTGAAGCATTGAAATTTAAGTCGTATTTCAGGCTTCCTTAGAGAACTGCGTAAAGAACTCCTGGTTTTATTGTTATTCTAAAGTTACTCTGTCTTCTTGCTTATTTCGTCTTTTTCTGATTTGGTTTATTTTGGTTTGGTGTTTATCCAAAATTTGAAATGCGAAATCTTACCTTGAATTTTCTGTACTTCGTTCTTGAAATCATTTGGCATTTTTTTATTTTTACCATATTTAAGATAGCACTTGGAAAAAAAGAGGTAGAATTGTAATTTCTCTCCTTGATACAGTTTGGCGGCCAAATAATTAATACAAAAAGATTTCTCTTTCCTGTATTTTCTACTTCGCAATTTCTGTTTCCTGCCCGTAGAACACAAGGTATGGGTATCAACATTGTAACAAGCAGATTGGGAGCTGCAACTTCACCGTTTATAAAGATTCTAGACCAGTTTCATCCATCTGCACCCTTTCTATTAATGAGCTTGTGTGGTATGGTAGCAACCGCTTTGTGTTTCACGTTACCGGAAACAAAAGATCGACAGACACGCGAAACGTTGGGTGATATGTTAGAAGATGGTCAGCTTCTTTCTTTTTTTGTTTAATTATTGTGTCAAAAAGGATATTGTCACTACCATGTTTAGAAAGTTTATTTTGTCACTTTAAATGGAAATTTCTTGTTTTGGCTAGATTTTAACCAAAAGCGCTAACAGTAACAAAAAACTAAAATTTTCATGTCGGCGTCATGTTGTAAAAAACAGAGCATTTTAACTAAAAAGATTACGACGTTAACTCTGGACATTCGTTATTGTATTTCAAAATATTGGTTAGATGCATTGAAATTTGCACTCGCTGTTCAATAACAGCACTGGTATCGCATAATCTGGCCAATCCTTTCTTTTACGTGTTGCTGAGTAGCAATCTAGTATTCCCCCACTGTAAAGTTGATAGAAAAGTTAATTCCAAGCCATCTGTACTCCCGTTCATTCAACACCAGTGGCACAAAGCCATCTCCGCTCCTGTTCATTCAACACCAGTCGATTCTTAACCTATATTCAAAACTAATATTAAATTTTACCCATTTCCCCTTCATTATTTTAGCTGTCGAGCTGCGAACCCTGGCTACTGTTCGTCGAGGGGTAGGTATACATGTTGAAGATTTAAGTGACGATTCGGAAATAGACTACGATGCGGATGCCTTCCTAGTTGCAAAAGTATAGTTGCATGTTTTTTTGTTTCTTTAAGTCGTTATTTTTTTCGGCTGCGTCACATTACTCAGGAATTACTTTTTGTCCCATAAAGCATTTTGAATGACTCACAGATCAGAAGGTGTTCGCTAAACGTCAAGCTTTGTTCAGCCTCACTTCACCCGTCCACACTAAATATTAAAATCTAATGTCTACTGAAGATACTGACATGAATTAAATAAGAAATACAGCGAATTCTTCCACGGGAAAACAGCTTATAATATGTATTATTCCAGTATCATCAATTCCTGATATCACACGAACATTTTTCTCTTCTCTCCCAAAAAAATTGTATGCTTCGTGGTTTGAATGGATTGACGTTTAGCATATACCTTTCAATTGGTGAGTCATATCTAACTGGAATGATGGAAGCAAGAAGCGTACTAAGGCTAGTTGTAGTTTTCTTGTGTGAAAACAACAATATTAGCCTTCTACTAACCTTTGATTTCAGTTGTACATATAAAGGCTCCTTTTAATTTGACTAACTTTTGCGTTATAGCGCAAAAGTTAGTCAAATGAAACGAACCCTGGGAATTCGCAGATTATTTTTCTTGTATGTATTTTTTAACGTTTCAAGATTTTATAGCATATATTTATTCACAGAGCCTTCTATTTATATTCGCATTTTATATACATGAATACACTCTCTCGAATATATGCGATAGTATTTTACCTTCAAAGAACTCGCCGCGATGTAAAATATTGAAGAACAGTTACCGTGTTCATACGAATTTTGACGCAGATTTAATTTGACGTGGATTTAATTTCACAATGAAAAAAAAAATCGTTTAATTTGACGGTGGAAACAAAAATTAAATTTGCCGTGTGTTTGTTTTTAATTTGACGGTGAAAACAAAAACTAAATTTTGCGTTTGTTGAATTTAGATGGACTGTTATTTTTTGTTAATTTTTTAAGAAATTATATTTTCATATCAACGACATTGCTCTTGAAACCCCGTTTGCTGATTGTGTAATATTGTCCTTCTAGGCTGTCATTGTATCCATTTCGAGTAAGATTTCCGTTTACAGAAATTTTTGCAGCGAAAAAATTTTTTCGGGATAAATAAAAAAATACGCGAAACCTAAAAACAGCTCTCTTTATAATATAGCATAAAGATATAAGGTGGAGGGGTTAAAAACATACACAAAAAGGAAAATAGACTGAGATATCGCTAAAATTTATGTCACAAAATATAATAAAAAACCTCGATTCGCAATACACTATTTTTTTTATAAAACTATGCTCTTTTAGAATATCAGGCTGAGATTTCAAGTTTAAAAAGATAATAGGTCATCGGTTAGAACATAACGCGTGTATGTCGCAAACCACATAATAAATAGCCTCGATTCGCAACAATTTATTTGGCAAAATCCATAGCACAGCCTCAAACCGCGATTCACAACAATTTATTTGGCAAAGTCTATAGCACGGCCCCAAATCGCAATAGTGTACATCACAAAAAAAGCCGCGTTCCATATTTTTTTTCTTAGCCTTTAGGTCACCGTCACAATCATTAATAATTTTATGATATTAAGTTACTTGAAGTGTCCTTACGTAAAAAGTGAGTCGGTCTGTTATTCAAATGAAGGTACAACTTGGTAATTTCGTTTTATGTTAGAATCAGTTTCGCAAAGCACTGTACGATATCTCATAACTATACTCCACACTTGATGTCGTAACAACTCTGTGTATAGTACAAGCGTAAATTATTTTAAGCGGCTCGGTCACAGCCGAACAGTCTTGAGAAGCCACCTGTTTTAAATTATCCATGGTAGTAAAATTTATTGACACGATGTAGGCGGTCGAGTTGTCCATGTTTGCAACCTCAAATGAAATTGCTATGATTTCAGGATCTAATACTGTCCCGTTTAACATTTTATTCTCATTGTATATCCTTTCTATTAACACTAATTTCTTTTTGAGAATCTTTCTTTTTTTCTCTGTTACAGTCTTTTCAAATAAGGTGTATGCTTTCGAAGTTCTATGGTAAAACAGAACTGTAAACTTTCCCTTCGGCGGTTTCCTATCTTTTTTTTTATCGCATATACAAAGTCTATTGGATACTTCTTTCGCATTACAACTCTTGTAACTGTGAAATTTTGAAATACGGTCCCAATTCAGCAGTTGCATATTGTGAGTATCGCTAACACCGCTCATCCTGGACTTGAGTTCAACGCTTATTCTCTCTTCCTTGTTGTTGGAACCGAGTCCAGGCTCCGTAACAATATCAAATCTCGTTATCTGATTTTCGTCCTCGTTTCGTTGCAAAACATTATCAAACAGAATCGGCACCAGTCTTTTGCATTTCGACGATTTCGCTATAATGTTGTTCAATGTTCCCACGGCAAACTCTAAATGACCAATCATCTCGGTTGAATTCTTTGCGGGAGAGCTCCAGCCTTCGCAAATACACAGATTCGGTAAACGTAACGGTAAGTCCGAACAAGTCCTCTTGAGTGATAATTTTTGCAGCAACCCTGGATTCGCATGACTTTTATCAGTTAAAGCATACAGAGTGTGATGAAGATCAATCATAGTGAGAAGTCGCTTTTGATTTAACCTTAATGACGTCATCGCATCATCACCAACATATTGTTGCACGCCTTTTGGTACAATCATGAACAAAGATGGATGAAACATTTCATAACGACCTTCCATGTCTAAATAAACATAATCGGTATACGCGTTTCCATGATCTGCTAAAATTATCGTCAATGTATTTTCCATGTCCGCCATTTTTGATACGAAATCTGCCAAATCATTATCGAAAGATTGAATGCGAACTCCCCCGGCATCATGGGATACCATGAGAGTTGTATAAGCGAAAATATGTTCTGTGTCTTTGTGTTGTTTAAATGCTTTGTTTATATACTGCAGGTAGTAAGCGTCCTGTTGCTGTCCGTTGTAGCAAATATATTCATCTTCGTACGTGTTAAACACGTGTGGTATACCATGACGTTGTAAAATCTTACACGACGCAAAAGTCAGACCTAAAAAAACAAATATGTAAATTAGCAGGAAGTACAATTGTTTTGGAATAGAAGTCTTGGTTTGGTTATGTAGGCAACCTTTTCCAACGTAAAGCAATCTCGTCTCCAGGACCTCCTGTCTTCACGCTTTATTTAATATTAGCAAAAGTAATAATAGCAAAAATCCTGAGAAAGAGTGCTAAAAGTTCTGGGATGTATTCTGATGACTCCGAGTGTTGAAAACCATTTCTCTTTCTCTTGACCCAATAAAAAAAGATGGTTCGCTAGTAAATGGAACCGAAAAAAGAATTTCCATATAGCGGATGTTTCATTTATCCTATTACTAGATCACAAAACCATTCTCCACTAATAAGGTAGCTGCTTCCATTCGGTCTCGTTGTATTGCATGTATAAAACATTTTCCAGTTATGAGAAGTAATTTAGTTCATCGGACTAACAAAATGTGTGCACTGAATAAAGCTTTCACTTATGCAAGGCTTTAACAAAGATTTCTGAAAGCAAACCGACGGAGAGTGATGAAAATAGTTCCACGCTTTTTTTTCGTAAGAATATGCGAATAAGAATATAATATCAGGATGGGATTCCAGGTTAAAAAAAATAAGTCTATTATTTAGAAATTAGAGAAATACGAATAATGATCAGCCTAATTAGAACTTTCGTATTCTTATATAAAAAAGTGTGTACCTTATTTTTACAAATTTTCGCGCAATAACAATACGCCTAAGTCGATAGCTCGTGGAAAAATCCACAGGAATCCGCCTGCCATTATTCATAACTACCATCTTTGGCTCACAGACGGAAGGTCGAGTATTAAAATTCACGCAACTTCAAATTCCTACGCACATGGAAAGTCAAATTCAAAAAAATTTAGATGCGCTTCTTTTATTTAACTGTATCAAGCTCTTTATTTATAGCAACTGAAGAGAAATATCTTAATTTGTTTTTTGAGAAAGTATATTTTCACGCGTATTAAATTTCGTGCAGAAAATTTAGCGAGTAATTTCTGACTAAATCTTGCGCACTAACTATGGTTTCAGATACCGGAAGTCAAACGTAAATTAAACATGAAATACCGGTATCGTTGATGTGTGCTTTTTTCATCTGATCATGAAACTCATCCCAATTCTCTCCGCCACCTAAATCCATCCTAATTCCCCAGTATGATTGCCAACACATATCGTCCTGGTGTAATGTATAATATCCATTCTTTTGAAAGTGATTATAAAAGTCTTCTACGCAGAGTGGCATGTCCTCCACCTGAGTGTTCGTAAGATTATGTGGAGCGTTCGTCCCTGTAAACAAGGCGTACGTATTTGCGTTAGTGTGACCATGCAATGCTTGGTAAAGCTCAAAGTCGAGAACTTCGACATTTGAACCTAAATTAAATTTTTTGAAAACATTAATTGTTTTCTTTAACGAGCGATAGAAATGAGCTCGAGAAAGTGAATCGATCAAAACTATATTGATATTTATTTTATTTTTTATTTTATTTCTTGTAGATTTTATATTTCTACTCGTTTTGTTGTCGTTTTTATTAGCTTTTAGCATGTCTTTACTAAGGAGCAGAAGTTGTGTTTTTTGCACGTCATCTCCACAACTTACAAACAAGAAATTAAAACCATTACGAATTGTCTGGTCGGCTGCACGTGCTAAAACGGTTTCTAATCGTTCATTACTCTCACTTCCCACTGCAAAGGCTGTTGTTTCTCCTGTTTTTGTATTAAAAATATGAATATAAACAAAATCACTGTAGTGTCTCCCGCAATTTTTCACATTGCATTTAAACTTTCCTCTGACGAAGCGACATATTCTTATCCGAGGGTCGTTTCTGCATGTATGTACCTCTGGGTTGTATTTGAATATCTCTGCAGTAAAATTACAACTTGATGTTGTGGGTATATGGTCTGTGCAAGCCTGTTGACCTGTGACTTTTCTACCGTTGCTGTGAATAGAAAACACAGGACATGTAGTAAAATTCGTATATTTGTTTGAAGTCTTCTTATATCGAGTGTCATGATGTATATTAAGTTCCGTTTTAAAGAAACCAACAATAACAATTAATAAAGCTGTAAAAATAATGACAAAAATAATTTTCTTTCGTAATACTAAAGGTCTTGTAAAAAAACCTATCCAACGCTTAAGAGACATTTTCTTGCTTCTTTTGGACGTTCAGTATCTCCTCTTGTTCGGATAATCTTCTACTTAATTCCAACACGTTGTAGTTAACATACGGTTAATAACTTCAGTTTATAAGCCAAACTATTTTACTAAAGCATTAATTAACTCATTAAATATATTAATTAAAACATGGAACTAAAATGACGCGGTGAATGGACTTTCTTAAATGATTCGCTTTCAAAACAAAATGTTCACTTTTGCAGTTTATTTTGAGAGTCATGTATAGACCGCACAATATTTATTGAACTTAAAATTCTTTCAATATAAGAGAAAAATACTTAATATAAGATCTCTTTCGAGCATGGAACGTACTCTATTTCCTCATTTGGAAATCATGTTCTGTACAAAATACTTCTGCACGAATTTAGGCACCTTTGATCTCAGAAGAAAACAATGAAGAAAATTTTTTTTGATAACAGCACTAAGCCTTAGTGCTCGTTAGTGCTCGAAAAACAGCACTAATGAGCGACAATGAGCACTAAGGAGCGTTGAAACTGATTCTCACTTACGAAAAAAACACGAGATAACGCTCGTTAGTGCTCTTTAGTGCCAGGTGAGAATCAAGCTTTAACGAAGTTCTAAACGTACAGAACAAATACACTATTTAAAAAACAGGTGTTATTTTCTTGTTTGTATACAACACTTGAAAAGAAAGCTAATGTACACTATTCAATGAAGAATTCAATAACAACTTCAATAAAATTGTTTATAAACCATCGAGACAGGTAGAGGTCATCGAGACGGGTCGTGATTTTTGAGACGTGTGTCAGAATTGGCCAAAGCAATGGGAAATGAGTCGTTTGAAGAGTCGGAAGCGTTATATCTTTTCGGATTCTGCACCAATCGAGTTATCGGATATGCGTTCATGCGCCTATTAGAATAAGTAAGAATGTTAGGAAAATGTGAAAGAAATCCTCCACAGTGATGTAAAAGCTAATGTAGCTTGAAATAAGTTTGCTAATAAGAACACCTTTCAAACAAAATCTACTCGAGATGTCGAGAACATGGCAGGTAAACGTAAACACAACTTATTTTAATATAAACAGCCGAGTAGCTAAGACATGTGGTTAACATTTAGGTCGAAAGCAACTGTTTGGGCTTAACATTTGAAAATATAAGGTACCGAGGCTTAAATTTGGATAAACTTTACAAAAGTTTTTAAAGAGTATAACTTTGAAATATTATGTTTAGCAACCTTGAGGTTGAAATCATTGATTTACCCTCAGCAACTGAGGCTGATCAACCCGTGGAAAAATTTACGGGTTCGTCCATTCTTTAATATCACATTTCATGTGTCCGTAGCACGGCTATAGAGAATACATGTGGAGACGGGTGACTCCTCTCCAATTGTGTCATTAATAAATCTTTGCCAAAGTCTACATATACCGCAGATTTGACATATGTTAAATCTGCGGTATAGTAAGAGGCGAAGAACGTTTATAGTTTCAAGCCGGAGCTGCAAAGAAGAAGTAAAAGAATATAGATTGGTGTGTTACACATAATGTGTGTGTAAGCAACAAACGCACCTTCACTTATCCAATCTTAAAAGATCCCAAAAGAATGATTACAAAAATAAGCACACAAGAATAATTATTTTTTGTCTAAACAATAGTTAAAATTGTTGCTTAGCAATACTGAGCGCTGTTAGCACCAGTCAGTTAACACTCAGCCTTGTGTTTTAGTAATGCTTATTCTTATCGCAGATTGATGGTCATTGTGTATTATAAATCTCAATTAACCTTCTAATTTTCTTATTTTAATGCAAGTAGCTTCGGCCATGATCGAGTCATTGTTATAACGGATTAGTAATCCCTTTCTAATGACTTGCTCGTAAACATTTCAATATGTTGTTAGTGATGGATGTTGGTCATTCCCATCGATATGATGTGATGACAACAATGATGTCAGATTAAATGACAGACTTGTCAAAACTATATTGGTTGCGCGGAAGGTCCTATAATATCCAACCGCGTTTTTTGAAAGGAAGGTTGCTGTCATCAAGAAGGTTGCTGTCATCAAGAAGGTTGCTGTCATGGATCAAAAATGAATAACAAAAATAAAGGACTATCTAAGCATCTCAGCGAAAACTGGTTAAATAAATACACAGCAACTATATGATGGGTGTACCTAGTTTACACATAAATTCTGCCAGAAACCACATGAAGAAATATGTAATAGTAGTCTACAAAATTAAATATATAATTGAGGATTAAATCCATTCACCAGCTGCTTGTGTAAACAGAGTTTTACAATGACTTTTTCAATTTACGGATGATTCAGAAATGAGCGATGATCTCTTTTTTGTATACATTTTTAAACGAGTTTTAAGCGTAAAGTGGTTTGATCTTACACGATACTATAGGTACGAACCTTCTTCAAAAATGACAAGTAGCAGCATAGTCACTAGAAAAAAAATTCGAGTGACCATGTTAGAAGTAGACCATTGCTCTGCAACTGGTAGCCTACAGAAGTGCTGCACAAGCAGGGTTTAAAACACGCTGATAGCGTCATTAACAGCTGGGTCTTTAAAGCACTGGACATTTGGCGAAAGGGACATGCTGAGATTGGCAAAAATAAAATTTTGTAAAAATCTCAAGTCCGTCTGCTGTGAATATGTTCCAACATAAAGTTGATGCATGCAAAATTCGTACATAAAGAAATGCGTGCACACTATTGCTTGTAAGGATGTTCTAACAATCTCTCCACAAATGTTGAAAAGCGCACACATGGAAAAAATTAATCAACGTAATATTGCTGATTATAACCAATCAACTACGGTCAGTTGGCGTTTTTTATCTGATGTGTTGATGACTTATGTACGGGTGTTGTTGCGCTACACTGCGAAAAGGAATTTCATTGGCTATGGTGTTGGGCTATGTCATACTCATTTTTATTTTTAGCAATTTAACAATTCGTACAAAAACAAAATTCGCAATAAAACACAGGGAGAGGAAAATGATGAAAACAGCAGAGCATTTGATTGGCGTTCAATTTTTCTGCATTCCATAGAAATTTATGCAGACGAACATCTTTTTCTTCAATTCAACCAACCACACGAAAACAATGAAAGTCAATGCACACAACTTTCACGAAAAGGAAAACTTTTTATATATCTGTTTCTCAGGATTTTAAGATTTAAAGTAAACAAACTATAATCAGGCTTTTGACTCTACCTTACAGCGAAGACATACATTTCTGGTAGCAAAATGTTCATATAAAACACTGCATCTTAAAAAATCACTCAAACCATTCTGAAGCTAAGAACCACTCTGTAGTCTGTTTCAGCAAGAGACCAAGTACTGACAACTGAACATATATAAACTATTTTATTTGCTGGTACAACCCCTTCACATTTTCCAGCAGATGCAAGCTTCATGTTTTTTAAATATGTGAAGTTTAAGGATATGTAGAACGAGTTTGAATTGTTGACAGAAGGAACGTTCAATACTTCAAATGAGGCTGACACGTTTATATGTTCTTCATCGGTAGGATCTTCTTTGTATTTATAGATTCTTGTGAGTAACGATACTCTTTCTTTATATATAGCTATAATAGTTTCATGATAATAAGCCATGGTGTACCTTAGCGATGTACGACTTTCGTAAAAAATGTTTGTTCGACTCTCAGCATTCACGAAAGTCTTGTTCTCAATATCCACAGGAAGACCACATACGCACAACATGTTAAATGACTTCATATCATTGCAAGTTTTATAAACACCATATTGAGAGACTCTATCCCATGCTAGCAATTTCATATGAAAACTATTTAGATCTGAGTTTGTTTGAGATGACACCTGCACGTTGAAGACGTCATGTTTATTTTTAGAATTTAGGCCAGATTCAGTATGAATATCAAAAGTGGTGATCAGTTGGCTGTCATGCGTCCGTTGATAGGCGTTTTCGACATGTAGTGGTACCAAACGTTTACACTGGCCATGCGCTGAGTAATTTGCGATCATATTGTTCAGCTTTCCAACAGCAAACTCGAGTTGTCCTAAAATGTCTTTCAAGTCTTGAACTGACTGGCGCCATTTTTTACACAGACATAAATTTGGTTGAATCAATGGTAACTGCGAGCAATTTCTTTTTGCTGAGATTTCCCTTAATAAACCTTTGTTCTGGTAGTTTTTATCAGTTAAAGCATACAGAGTGTGATGAATATCAATCATAGTGAGAAGTCGCTTTTGATTTAACCTTATTGACGTCATCACATCATCACCAATATATTGTTGCACGCCTTTTGGTACAATCATGAATAAAGATGGATGAAACATTTCATAACGACCTTCGATGTTGGTGTAGACATAATCTGTATACGTGTTTCCATGATCTGCTAGAATGACAGTCAATGTATTGTCCATTCGTGACATCAAAGACACGAATCTTGCCAAGTCTTGATCAACCGTTTGAATGCGAACACCGCCTGAATCATGCGCAATATGCAATGCTGTGTAAGAGAATAAAGCTTGTGCATCTGTGGATGACAAAGATCGATACTTGTTTGCGATGTAATCCAGAAAATAGGAGTCCTGTTGCTTGCCGTTATAACAGATATTTTCATCTTCGTCTGTGTTAAAGATGTGTCGTAACTTAAACAACTCCAGTACCTTGCAAGATGCGAATGTAAGACCTACACAAGAAGTAGCACAACATGTATATAGTCATTGTGAGTACAAGAACAAAAAAGTTGCATCTCATTCTGGACATTTACAATAGGTGGTGATTAATGAAAGTTAACTCCATCACATGCATTTCTAATCAGAATCTGCAGGAAACTCTAGCCTCAGAAGAAAAATGGAAAAATATTCAAGATACCCCTTTAGGCTTACATGACCTCCATGAAAAAACGTTTATTAAAAAAAAGACCTTTTAATCTGACCGTTGTCTGACTGTTAATTCTCGTATAGATATCGAAAGTAAGAAACCTGTGTTTCATTTTATTATAAAAAGTGTATATAGTTATACTTTTACTTTTTATAATATAATATTCTGCACATTACACATCGTGTTGTAATTTCTCGTAATTACATGATAAGGCTAGGAGAATAGTCCTTGAGTCAATCATTTTGTTCAATGTCAAATTGATCAACAATGGACATGTGACAATTTACCTGTTTCGTCGATATATGACTCATTCAATGCCCCATAAAATTCATTCCAAGCTGTATATGCGTGAAAACCAAGGTCAAATCGAAGACCCCATGGTGATCTCCAACAAAGATCCTCCTGATATAAGGTTTTGTAACCCGATCTTTTGAAATGTTTGTAAAAATCATTGGCAACCACAGGCACGTCTTCAATTTCAGGTTTGCTCATATTGTTCGTAAGTGATTTTCCCAAGTATAATGCTCGTATATTCGGGACAGTGTGACCATACAAAGCTTGAAAAAGTTCGAAGTCAAGAACTTCAGCATCTCTGCCGGAATTTATTTCACTAAAAGAGTTTATAGTTTTCTGCAATGAGCGATAAAAATGTCCCCTTGAGATCGAGTCGAAAAATACGACATTTATATTTAAACGATTACTCGAAGATTTGTCGACTTGATTTTTTTTTAGATGGGAAGACTTCGACGGGAAGTGTTTATCCAGAACAAGTAGTTGTGTTTTACTTTCTTGGCCTGCACAACTTACAAACAGAAAGTCGAAGCCATTCTTTATAGTTTTTTGTACATAGATAGATACAAAACTAGTAATATCTTCGTCCGCCGTAAAATTAGTTGCAAACGTCTGAACTGAACCAGTCGAATAGTTAAACATAAAAACAGTTATATTATCATTGTAGAGTTTACCACAAGTCTTTCCAGAGCAGCGTAACGCATTGTTCTCAAACCAGCATATACGTACTCCTGAACTATCATCGCAGCTTCTGCTAGCATTATACTTGAATTTCCGCGCTGCTACGTCACATCCAGATTCAGAGGGTTGATGAGGCACGCACAAGTTATCATCTGCAGTAATAACGTATTTTTCTTTATAGCTAGCACAGGGCATATGGTCTTGTTTTTATCTACATTACTCATTCTTTTAACAAGTTTGAACAATGGTTGAAGGTTGGTAAGGACTGTGTACTTGATGAATAGAATTGAAAATGCGCAATATAAAATAACAATTATTAAAAACAGCAGTATACAACGATGTTTAAAAACATAATTGATACGTAAACACATTTCAGTATGTAGTTTGAAGGTATAATAACTTTGTCTTGTTTTCATCTTTGTTGCGTCTTATATAACCAATGATGACGGAAATCCGAATGTGGAACCGGATGTAAAGCATCCGGAAGTAAACATTTGCAAAATAATTCAGATTTCTAAGCTTTGATTGAGCATAAACTTACTGAAGCAAGAAAGGAACCTCGTCCCCAGGGCTTCTCAGGTGTTTATATTGAGACAAAAAAAAACCTTAAGAAGTCTTGAGGACGAGATTGGTCAAAATGTTATAATCATTTTTCTTACACATTTTCTCGTCCGGAAACTTTTAGCCGAGTTATTAAAATTTAAAGACACACACCTTTAAAGTTTCAAATTATCGATATAACCGGGAAACAAGTTTCTAGGAAACCTGCTAATTAAAAACTTAATAAATCAAACATGTCGTCTCTATTAGTTCGACCCCGCCCCAAGTCCTCCTTTTTATGGGGTGAGTTCTCTCCTGAGTTCGCCTGGTGCTATTACAATAAGAAGGGTATAAAACTCAGAGAAAGTTTTTTGATTAAGAAAGGGGGTTCGGTGCTCAAATATTTTTTTAGCTAAAACAAGACAATAAAAGGAAAAAGGCGGAAGCTGGCTTTGAAAATATGTTTCGAGAATATATATATAATATATAAATATATATTAATAATTATTTCAATTCTAATTTGTTTAATTTTAAATTTTTTTATAATAAATATCATAGTCATAAAACGTTGGCCACGCTGGTGCACTTCTTACAAGAGTACATAAATAAGCCACAGTGTTTGTTTTAACAACGGAGCTGCAGTTCCTTCGCGTAGGCTTTATATTCTCCAAATTAAAGAAATCGACATGGATGATGTACGCATGCGTGTTATCTGCATTGACCACCTCAAACGATAGGGAAATGACGTATGGATCAATTTCATTTTCATTTTCATCGTAATGAGGTTCATTATACGATCTAATAATGACTGCTAAATTTGTTTCTAAAGTTTTTATTTCTTCAGACACGATTCCTTTGAATATATCGTAGTTTAGAGACGTCCTTTGAAAATATAATTTTTCAATGTTGTTTTCGTATTGCAAATTTCGTATCTTTGTATCACAAACACATAATCTGAAAGTTTCTTCGGTATCGCTACACTTCTTGTAAGGACCGAATTTGGAGATTCGATCGTTAGATAGTAATTGCATCTCTCGTGACGGAACGGTATTACTTAGAATAGACTTCACTTCGACTGTTATCGTTTCGTGTCGATTCGTGAAACCGTAGCCTGACTGCGTTAAAATGTCAAACGTGGTTCTGATGAACGCGCCTTCTTTTCTTTGAAAAACATTAACAATCATAGTTGGAACAAGCCTTTTGCAATTTCCCTCTTTTGAAGATGCTGTAATGATGTTATTCAAAGTACCGATAGCAAATTCCATTTGACCGATCAATTCTGTGGTGTTTTGCACCGGAGTGTTCCATCCCTGGCACACGCATAAGTTTGGCAAGCGTAAAGGTACATCGGAACAACCTCTTTTTACCGATACCGGACTAAAAATACCGCTTGCTTGTTTGTTTTTACCGGTTAAACTCAACAGACCGTGATGAAGATCAATCATAGTGAGAAGTCGCTTTTGATTTAACCTTAATGACGTCATCACATCATCACCAATATATTGTTGCACGCCTTTTGGTACAATCATGAACAAAGATGGATGAAACATTTCATAACGACCTTCCATGTCTAAATAAACATAATCGGTATACCCGTTTCCATGATCTGCTAAAATTATTGTCAATGTATTTTCCATGCGGGACATCAAAGATACAAACTTTGACAGCGATTCGTCTATCGTTTGAACTCTAACTCCACCCCCGTCGTGAGCTACGTTTAGATTTGAAAACGAGAATGATTTTCGGACTCCACTTTCTTCAGCTTTGTGAGAACGTTCGTAAAGATATTGTAGATAATACTCATCTTGCTGTTGACCGTTAAAACAAACTTTCTCTTCGTCCTCCAGATTGAAAATGTGTTCCACTTTGTACTGTTTCATTATTTTACAACTAGCAAAGAGTAAACCTAAAAAATATATATAAAAGAAATGTTTGAAATCATGAAAAATCACTAACAAATACAAAGCAAGGCCAATCCGTTACACCAATTTCGATGCGTTTTCCGACAATCCAGAGGTTCTAATTTTAAGTTTCAAAATCTTCCTGTCTATAAAACCATGGTTTGCCCTGTTGTCGGTATGTACACCAATTTCCCCCTTCCTGCCCTTCCTCCTTAAAAATACACTTAAAGTGCGTGTGTGAGATTTAATTTTTAAAGCCCTTTGAGGCTTTATTTTATAATATAAACGGGCTATTAAATAAAGTCAAAGTCTTACGGAGAATATGTTCTATTTTTACGGGGAATATCAACCAATTTGATCCATTTTTGTGCGTGTCCACTTTAGAGGGGTCAGTTCTAAGAGGTAATGTGAATTTGGACCTTGAAAATTACCTCTGTTAAATAGAGGTGTTCGCTTACATAGAGTTTCTGTTAAGATTTTAACCGTCATCTCATCCGTTCCTGTGAAAAGCGTGCGCTGTAGAGATGTTTCCGCTACAACGGATGTCCGCTATAAGAACGTTTTACTGTATAAAAGTGTTTCGAGAAAGAAAAACTTGCACGTGGTCATTTTCACCAAATTTCACTGTGACACATAATTGGGAAAATTGATTTCTATTTTATGCTTTACCTCATTCTCTTCCTGTTTTTATTTTTAATCGGTGTTGTTGATTTTTGTCACGATGTTTTTCTTAAAAGATGACGTTTTTACTTTCCTCTTTCCTTACATAATGACGCATTTGGTTTATTTTTAATTTTTCGTATCGTTTCAAATACAATTAGCGTTTGATAAATTTCTGTGATTGGTTTATTTTTCGTGTGATTGGTTTTAAAGTTGTGTGATGATTACTTGATCGATCGCGACCAACGTTGTCGAAGTTAAAGGCGTTCCTTATTTTATTGGAAAGAAATACTTCTTTGGGATAGCTATATATTTTCTTGGGATATATATTTTAAGAATTTTTTCTTCGGAGGGAGAAACTGAAAAAGGTTTGTTAAATTAATGAAAAGCTTCACCTGTGTCATCCAAGTTTAGTTGGTCTATCTTGTACGACAAGTCTTTCCATTCTTCTGCTCCTCCAAGGTCCATTCTTATTCCCCAAAATGCTTCCCAGCACATATCATCCTGATACAAGACGTTGTAGCCATGTTCTTTAAAATGTTTTATGAAATAATCTATACCAGTTGCGAGTTCTTCTCTATCACTATCCGAAATGTTAGATGGGAACACGTGACCAGTAAACAAACCGTGGTTGTTTTCCGCGCTATGTCCGTGCAACGCTTGGAACAGCTTGAAATCTAAAACCTCGGTTTTAGAATGAGGATCGGAGTTTATTTCGTTAAACGTATTTATGGTTGCTTTAAGGGAACGGTAAAAATGTGCTCGAGCTATGGAATCAAACAAAACAATGTTAATATTCACGCCATCTTTGTCGTCTTTTTCTAGTTCCAATTTCTGTTTTAAAATGTCTTTGTCGAGAAGAAGCAATTGCGTTTGCGTTTCATTTTTATTACAGCTAAGAAACATGAAATTATAACCTCTTCTAACAGTTTTCTGTGCTTCCCTGTACACTAGAAAATTCAGCTCTTCATCGTCACTGCACCCCTTTGGTACTACTTCAACATGTCCAGTCTCCTTGTTGAAAACATGAACGTAGATTTTCTCGTGAAAGTCTACTCCACACGATTTAAAGGTGCACAATATTTGACTTTTGTCGTAAGCACATATTTCGACACTTCTTTCAACCTTGCATGTATGAATGCTAACATCGTACGGATAAAGTTCTCGGACGTACTTACAGCCTGATTCGGATGGCCGATGTTCAAGACAAGAAATGTTTTCCTTCAGTTTAATCGGATGTTTTTGTATAATGCCTAATTTAGGACAAATGGAAGTTGATTCTTCCTGGTCATTAAAGTTGGTTTCTTTTTTAGCATAGTTCCTACCATGAACCAACGGCTCGTTTAAGTCCGATTTCGGCGATTTAGCTGTTTTTAAGTAACCGATTTTATAAGTTCTTCTTTCTTCTGTCGGTAATGCGATTGGTGTTACATTATTCTTAATTTTATCGTCTTTAATGTGGTTTTTAAGATTAAAAATACCTTCAGTACTTTGTTTTTCGCCCGATGAGTGCACTTTTAATTGTCCCGTTAAATTCACTTCTCGAATCCGAATACGTTGGTCTATTTCATTATTCTTGTTTTTACTTATGATCAAAATATTTTCCATTAGCAGTTTGTATTTGTGAACGTGATTATACTCAACCGTAAACAAAGTAGTTAACAATCCATAAATAAATAAAAATAACAACCCAAACACGAGATGTCGCTTCTTAAAGTTAAACATTTCTTCGTGGTATCACATATAAATTACCGGTCTAGCATTAAGAACGTTCTTTAACAAAAAATATAATTACTTGCAATTTGTGTCGATTGATTGAATAACGAGACAATTGATGTCAATACACCTTTACGATAATTCGGGAAAACTAACACTCCATCGCAGCTTATTTTGCGATCGGAGGAGGTAAACATCACACTTTTATAAGAGTTTATTAAGGAGAAAACACGTTTTCTCGTGATAACTTTTCTTGCCGCGTTTTGTTTTTAATGAAAAGTACACATAAGTTGTATCTTATTATTATTAACGTTTCCTGAAAATTTGAAAGAAATTGATACGACGGAAGTTGAAAAATTGGAGAAAACACGCTTTCGTCTCTAACAAACTCTAATAAAAACACGATTTTTACCTCCTTTTTTCAGGCATATGAGAAAAGTGAGACCCGATACCCTATGTGATACCCGAGACCCGAGACCCGAGACCCGAGACCCGAGACCCTGATATTTTTTTATTATTATTATTATTATTTTTTAATATGAACGATGATAAAAACACATTTTGATATGTATATTTCTTCGTTATATAGAAAAATTTGTTGCACGTAATATGCGAATATGTTGCAACAATGGTTTTATATCGCCAGAAACTACAATGAAACTAGCATTAAAAAAATTATTTTGTCTGCTCAAACATGAATGATTGAAGTGATAGTAGACTTTTTAAATTCATTAGAGTATGTTTGTTTTTTCGTTGTAGGGTCGGCATAACTCCTTTTGGTTTTCGAAACCACGATTAAATTTTGTATATTGTCCAAAATTTCCTCCACAACCATAGCAAGTTGATCCACTCTTGTGGGCGTAGTTGGGAAGGAACAATACATAATCATTATCTGTTGGCACAGGTGGTGCTGGTTTATTAACCGTTGTTTAAGGTGGAATAGTTTGCGTTGATGGTAGTATTGAAGATGCTTGTATGCAGATAATATATTGGTTGCGTTGAATATGAAGTATGTGTCTGTGAAGTCGTTGAAACAATAGCAGGCTGCGATAACGGTAGTGTAGATAGTTTCTGATATTAGGTCTCTTTTTTTCACATTGCTTCAAAAAAAGTTCGACCATTCAACTTTGCATGCAATGCAGACAGTATGCGCACATATTTCGAAACTTTTAAACCGAAAGCAAATTTCACAACAAGTTAAAATGTTTTTTTTTTGTTCATTCCAACTGTGAATGGTTGTTCTTCGTTTTTAGCACATTTTTCATATATGTATCGCCAAATACTTTGATGAACGTACGTCTTGCTTCGAATAAACCAACATATCATCTCTGATATATTAGGTTGAAAAAACAAGAAAATAATGAGAAAAAATTAGAATTTTTATTAAAATAAAACATCGCCGAAAAAAATTAATAAATAAAAAAAATCAGGGTATCGGGTATCGGAATCAGGGTATTGGGTCTCGGGTATCGGGTCTCGGGTATCACATAGGGTATCGGGTCTCACTTTTCTCATATGCCCTTTTTCAGATATTGTAAAACGATGGAGAGCCGTAGGAACGCATGTACAATTGAATTATCGTAAAGGTGTATTACAAACTTTTCTTAACTCGATATACTCCAACTTTTGTTTAAAAATATTTAGGACAATTTTTGATCGCGTAACATTCGTCGACGACAATTCGAATGTTTAGGACGAGATGATGATATATGAGCAAGGAGGTATGAGTAATAATTTCCCGCGCTTTTAAGAAGTGATAATAAAAGCGCTGGTAACGAAATTATCAGAAAAGGCTAAAGTGGTGATTGAGCGAAAATGGCAGACGGAAGGATATTAGTGATGAATTAATTACGTCACAGATTCTCTAATTAATCGGACTAATTATTGACATTTAACAAGTGCGTTTTGTCTTATCAAATCATTAGGGATACTAGAAAATTTTATTACTGGATGTTAGGGTTAATACAAGATCTTGCCAGGCCTGTTTAAGAATAACTTCTCATATTCCATCGCTTATTACATATCTACAACCTCGCAAAAAGATTGAAAATTTAGAGAAATGGTCATGCTGACGTCAGCAAAAAGTTAGTACCTTTTTAGAGTTTCACCAAACCAAATAACCTAACATCTCAACTTCGCTGTGATAAGTCCGCTGAGAATATTCGAAAGTTTAAATCGCGTCGACTTAAATATCCTGCATATAGCAATGGCATCTTCCTCATAGGTGGCACCTAACCTCGAAATTGGCCACCTTGTCTCACTATATTTTGCCGATAGCTTACATGCCACCCAAGGGTCTAGTTGAAGCCTCTAAATACAAAGTTAGAACGTAGCATCACCATTTTACCTTTTGTAAGAATTCTTAAATTTTTTTTTCACCTTACAACCTTACCTTTCATACCCGTTAAATAAAAAGAAGAAAAACAATTATTTAATGTTGCATATTCCATCCATTATGTACAAGGTAAAAAAATTACGAGAGAAATTTGTCATTCACGTGACCCATAACAAGCCCGTGGTCGCGAAGTACTTTTTGTTGATGACGTAGATCTTTTTGCGTCGGAAAGCGGACTTGTGTTTGTTTATCTGTTTTCGAATAAAACTTTGGTCTACCACCACCTCTTTGTCGCAAGTGTTCCTCGCGCTCTTTGCGTCTGTCCTCTTCCTGTATTAGTTTAGTTCTCTCGCGTTGTTCAAATTGTTCTTGAAGTTTACGTTCTTCCTCCTCCTAAAATGAAATTCGGAAAAGAATTTGACTTACCGCGTGGTAATGACGTTGCATAAATCTGAAGTAAGGTGAGTTTCCTACTAAAAAAGGACAATTTTTGCTTAAACTAGGTTAGGGTTAACTTCACCTAGAAACATGGGTTTATGATAAAACTGCGCTTTGATTAACTGCATAGTAACCCGGTAGCAACCGTTTTACCCATTCAATGGGAGCCATCCAGCTTCCTGGTCGTTAAAAGTTTAGTTGTTGCTTTACTCCATGTGACACTGTGTGCTCCGGATTAAATAATTATTATCACAACATTTTTATTTGTCAACCTTAATTTAAAGAGAAACATATGATAGATTTATCAGACTTTCTGGTAGATGAGAATTGATGTTGTGATAGAAGCAAGATAATATATTATTGGTTATGGATATTAAATGAGGTCTGCCACAAGCAGTGAGAAGGCCTCAGATCTTAGTCGTCAAGAAAGTAAAGTAAAATTTTTGATCTTAGATGGTAAGTACTTTAAAAGGTAGAAATAGTTCTATTATATTCATTTAGCTCATCAGCAAATCATACAGTCTGAAAGGAAAATCTTTAAACGCGTTATGACCGAACGGTCATAACTGCGACCGGACTAACAAGAGAATTTCAAAATTTAGCCGGTGTTCGTACCGGGAGATCTTCATTTCAAAGTCTTTCAGATCAATTTATTTGGTTCAGAAGATGCCATTTTTACGTTATCTTTATTGTTTCAGCGACGCATCAGTGTTGAAACCGTCGGCTTCATATCAGAAAGATCTGTTTCCGTCAGAACACAATCTTAATGTTTGCTTAACAAAAAACCGTCAAAAGCAAATTCAAAGCTGCACAGGTTCTTTATATTTCTCTGCAAAAGAATGCCTCCCATGGTACAACAATGGAAACTAAGCAGATAAATGATCGCTTCAATTTTTAAACTTCAACGAATGCCGAGAGAGGATCGATATCATTTTTTGATAGGACCCCCTATCAAAAAATGATATCGCTCATCTCTCGTCTCCTTCAAACAAGGTTTCTCAACGAGAAGATGTTACAACATATGGCAAAAAAATAACCGTAACAGTCTTGACTTGTAGAAAATCAAAAAAACCCGGAGAATTTTAATAAAAAAAGAGAAACGAATGTATATATATTTCATCTTTTGCTTCCCTTACCTTTCCCATGGCAATCCTAGCCAATGCACCATGTTTACGGTCAATTACGCGCTGTCTACGAAGAGCTTCAAGATGGTATGCAGCCATTTTCGGTAGAAGTAATGTGGGACACTTTTGTCAAGTTCCCTTGTGTGTTGTCGAAGTCATAATCTGACGTAATATTAAACGCATGACGTTTTATGCTATCGCATAAATGACGTCATTGGGGAACACAAGCTATGTGTTAACATCGGTTTGTGGGGTTTCTCGAAGGAGAATCGTTGCACTTTACTTTAGGAGCAAAAGATTTCGATCAACTGGAGAATCGTCACGTGCTTCTATTAGCTATTTTAGAATCAAAGGATTATGCTAAGACAAAAAAAATTGTTTTACTTTCGCGAATGGGACAAATATTTATATAAGTTGGATCCGGAAAAGGAAAATTTATTTCGACGTTTTATTTTTCACTGTAGAGAGAGTGACTCCGTACGAACAACCTCGTCCCCAGGGTTTCCTAGGCTTTTCACATGTTCTGGATTCGTATGTATATAATTTGCATTTAAAAGTTTGCTTAGAAAAGTAATTTTCCATGGACATATTATTTACATGCAGAGAAAATAGGACTGTCTTTAATACGCTAGATGACCACAAAAGACAAAAGTAGTCATCAAGACCTGTGATTTCTATGAAAAGCGTAGATCCACAGTCCCTGTTTATGGGAAGGAAGCTTTGTACAGTTTACCGTCCCAAAGAAAGTTAGCTGACACTGTATGTGGAGGTCAAGTAACAGATGTTAAAAACTAAAAATAAGTTAGGGACAAAAACATATGACGTCCAACTTTGAGGGGGGGCGGGGGGGGGGGTCACCGAAAATGATGATGTTCTTGGATGGGAGGGGGGCGTATATTCTTTTTCTGAAAACAATTTTGAAAACAGTGAAAATAAAGAAATCAACTTTCGCCCCAAAGTAGAAAATGAAAGACGAGGAAGCCAATCTACTGCAGTGTTTATATTCTCTAACATTAAAATCGAACATTCTATTTTCTCCTGTGTCAAAAATTGGCCAAAATCAATGGACGTCATATGTTTATGGTCCCTTAGCTGTATGCACTTTTTAGAAGACATTAATTTTCCATTAACACTTGATGTTGCAACCTTGTTACGAGGTATTCCTTTTATTCCTTTTGATATGGCAGATCTCGCCGTCCGGTATCAGACAGTGGTATAGAAGCCCTGGGAACGAACTTAACTTTCCAGTCAAAACTGACATGTTATTTCCAGAAATCCAAATAAATAAAAATTTATTTGGATTTAAATAAAAAAGATTTTAGTCACCATCTCAAGCAAGTGGATGATGTCATCAAAATTAAAACTGATCCCCGCTATCACTGGTGGTATGATACTGACGGAAGACATGAGGAGCCTTTTCTCATTACCGCCAAGTATGGGCGGTATTGGTATAGCGATTTTTGAGCAACAGTCACGTATCGAATTCTCCAACTCCATCAAAGTTACTGAACAACTCACTGGTTTAATTGTAAACCAGGAAAGGAGATCAATCATCGACGCAGAAGCTCAATCAAAGATCAAAGCGGGAATCAAAAGTTTAAAAACCGAACGAAACAACAAGAAAAAGGCAGAGTTAACGGGCCAAATGTCTGATGAAGAAAGACAATTAAACGAAATCATCTCAGAAAAAGGTACTTCGTCATGGCTTACATCCTTAACCATCCATGAAGAGGGTTACAGTCTTGACAAGAACAGCTTTTGGGATCTTATAAAGATACGAAACGAAAAGCAACTCGATCGACTTCCAGACAACTGTACTTGCGGTGCGAAATTCGATATCCAAAATGCACTTTCATGCAAAAAAGGGGGATTCGTGACCCTTCGACACAACATAGTCAGGGATATTACAGTGGAGCTCCTATCGGAAGTATGCAAAGATGTACGCAAAGAACCAACGTTTCAAAAATAACCGGAGAATTGATTGAAAGTTCGAATGACTCGGATGAAGCCAGACTCGACATCAGTGCACGAGGCTTCTGGATACCAGCTTAAAAGGCATTTTTTGATATATATATATATATAAATATATATATAAATTTTAATTTATGGTATAGTTAATTTAATGCAATTCTGCCGAATGGTATGTAAAAAATTTTATAACGAAATATTATTAAGGTGGTTAAAAAAAGAAAAAAAAAGAAGCTATTTGACGCGCTTACCAACGTTTTCAAACTTTAGATGAAAAGTTGAACATTTGTGAAGCAAAAAACCCTTTTTCATTTCCGCAGGGCTTTCACGTTTGGGTAGTCTGTTCTAAGGGTGCCAACTCAAAATTCTCACTTATTTTTTGATTAAAATTCCTAGCATTTCGCATTCCAACTATTTTGGGTTTACACAGGCATCCTAATAATGCTTGGATTTCCCGTAAAAATGTATATTTGATTCAAACCAGAAACATCGACTCCAGGGCATCTTGTATCCTTTCTGACATTGGAAGGGCAATACGAAACCGCCGTCTTGATGTCAGAAAAGATACAATATACCCTGCGAACGAGGTTGAAAAGACAGAACTAACCTGGAACTAATCTAACCTTGCCAATATTTTGAAAAATAAAAATAGTCCTGATTGACGATTAACTTCAAAGAAATTGTTTCTCGTACATTTTGAGAATTCAATATTTTAAAAATTCCTGACAATTCTTTATACCACAATAAAAACGGAAATTTTTCAATCTCAGACCCGTCACAGCAGATTAAAATATCAACTTTTGTTAAACTGAAACAAATCCATTGATAATCGACTATACCTGCTGTTCTTGCAGTTTTTTCAGAGCTGCTTGTTTTCTTTCAAGCACCCTCGCTCTTCTCTGTGCTTCCAAGTGATAGTTTATATGAGTACAAGTTGGCATTTTTCTCTTTAAATGTTTATCGCCAAAAATATAGTTCGCAAGACTTTTTCGCAAGCTAACTTTTTCTCTACCATTTATAATAACAAATGTTGCTAATGACAAATATATTTTCAGAATCCTTTTAAACTTTTTATTTGTACAGGATTATTAAAGAAAATAATACGTTTGAATTGTTTCGTGTAAACTTGCAAACTTTTGTCTCGTTAAACACACACGACGGGGGTTATAAAAAGATAAAATAAGACGGGGGTACTAGTTCACTCAGTTTAGATGTTATGACGCATTAACAACGCTATTCGATATTTTAAACCTTTTTCCTTTTTTTTAACATTATTTAATAAAAATACTTGTTTCCTTATTTCTTCGCACTATCACACCTGAAGCTAAAAATTTATAGACTTGTTTAATAACAAAGTTAAAAAATTCACAAAATGTTAAAAATAGCAATAAAATATGTCCTGCCAATGTCCATGTACAAAATGCGAAAAGTCCGGAAGCCGAAAATGTTTCGCTGAATTCATTTTGTATGATCCTATTCGAAGTCACCGCAAAAAACCAACAAAATAAACTTCACCCAAATCATCTGCCGCGGCCTAAATAAAAAAGTCACATCACAGGGGGTAAAGATTTTTCATATAACAACAAAGATATAGCTAAGACTTGAACGGCCGTTGAAGAAAGTTACCGTTGACTCTAAGCTTTACGTGATTTTGCTTCCCAAAAGATTCAAATTGGTACTTTCGGTACAGCATCAGAAAAAAATCTGTTTATTATTTTCAACTAATACATACCTCGAAACTAGATGGACATTTGGAACATTGAACAAAAAAATAAATACAACGTTTTGACAACGTTTCGGGTGTTGATACACCCATTTTCAAGTCTTCAATGAACAATACTTTATTTTAAAGTTTATATGCTATCGAAAGTTAAAGCTCGTGCAGTGTAGCATAATGAAGATCGTCTTATAATGCGCCATCTTTGATGTTACGTCATTTCTTTCTGTACAATTTTTCAAGCACGTAGACTAAAGCTATATTCAGCAGAACTAATTAATTAATTATTCATGAATTTTATTTTATTTATTGAGTTGTATTTTAACATTGCAGGTTAGTTACAATAATAATTGAGAATACTCAATGATTTGTTTACCCCATAATTCTCCGTTTTCAAGATCAACTTCAAATTTTAAAATCTTTTAGGCTAATGGCGGAAATCTTCAAGCCCCTGGGCTTCTTGTCTTTACTTTATTACATCGCTGTTTTAATATCTCTTCAAACTGGTCCATTTTTCACAGCGAAGTTTTGAGACTTAAGGATATTTTCCTGCGTAACGGTTATCCTGAGAACTTCTTGGAAAACGTCATTAGACAATTTTATAATATCTTGCATCGTGAAAAATCTCTGGTTCCTACAGTCGAAAAGAAGAAGCTTCTACTTGTACTTCCTTACTTAGGTAAGGTATCTTTGCAGGCAAGAACTAGGCTACAGAATTTCATTAAAAGTAATCTCAATTGTTGTACCCTTTCTGTTATTTTTAGAACACACACTCGCCTCTCCAACTTTTTTCGGTATAAATGCCGAAAGAATTGATGTCCGGTGTCATATATAATTTTAAGTGCGGTGGCTGCAATGCCACCTATATAGGTGAGACATCGAGACATCTCAAAGTTAGAATAAGCGAGCACCTTGGTGTTACACCATTCAGGTAAGAACACCCGAAACGTTGTCAATAATACATACCTCTGAAACCTCCCCCACGGCCGCCTCTGAAACCACCGCCACCTCTAAAGCCTCCACCGCCACGTCCTAAATAAATTTCTACGTCATTTAAAATCAAAAATGAAAATGTCACAGAAAATAAAAAAAGAGAAGAACACAAACCTCCTCGTCCTCTTGGTGTTCCACGACCTCCGCCTCTACCGCCACCTCTGCCGCCTCTTCCACCACCACGCCCACGTCCGCCTCCACGACCAGCTGGTCAAGAAAATAAGATATAAATTAAACAGAATCAACACTACACTAAAAGCAACTATATACCTTATACCAAAACTTTTTCGCGCGAGTGATAAAAAGAAATAATTTCTTATTATAATTTTTTATAGTGCTTACTTTGAAGAAAAAAAAGTACACGAAAAGTGATTATGTTGGCAAACTTGAGTCGGTAAAAAGTGACCTTTTATTCTTGCGATTTTCTTTAACGAAAATCTACACTGTTTTCCGATAAAAATCGTGTGTATATTTCCGTTTCCTAGTCATTTTCAGTTGATTTAAGATGCTGGTATATTAGCGATCACTTGTGCAATTTCATTTTCGCGCACTTAAATTCGGCGAATCAGTCAGGCCCACTTCGAGAATTCGTAACTGTTTGAGCAGCTGTCATGCGAGAAAATCAAAGTGATGCAAAAATTTAATGTATTATGGATGATAAAACATCTAGAAACTACAAAGTAGAAATAGAGCTGAGTGTAAGTGAAATTTAAAACCAACCTCCTGGGCCTGTGAATCTGGAGAGTGGTAGCAGCTTGTTTGGATCAATGAATAACTAAAAATAAACATCACCAAACATTGACAGTTTCTCACTTGATATCCAGATTTTTACTCAAAAACAAATTTCTACCGAGACTTACTTTTTGGAGTTTCTTGAAAGACGTTGCCGTCATACCTTCTGAGAGTTTCACAGAAAAGAAGTAAAAATCAGTTAAGGGAATAACGTTAAGAACATTTAAGATAACAAAACATCCTACTGTTTCTACTAACCAAGAAGTATGTTGAAATTAACAATAGAAAAAAACTATAATACATAACAAATAATAATTTTTTTTGTGACAAATAAATTGTGGTAAAATACAGTGTGAAAAAGATATGAATTCTGTTATAGGTCCAAATATTTCATCCACTTTTCCAATTTGCTGCTTATTCTCTAAGTATATTGGTGCATTGAAATATGGTACACTCTCATTTGTGCACTTTAAAACAAGGTCGCTTTCACAAGGATGAAGAAGATGGCCAATTTCTAAAAAAAAAAGGGAAGCAACACTGTTAGATTTTTTTTTTCAAAAACACCAACCTCCTGCTTATGAATCATCGCACATTAAAAAGATCTCAGCATGTCAGCAATTGTCATTTAATGGTGTGACATACTGCAAATTTATCAAGTTTTCAAGTAAAACTATAACACTGAGAATTTTTTCTTTTACATGATAAACTTACCAATAACTCTGTCAGGTGGTCCATAATCCATTTGTCTGTATCCTCCTCTGCCGCCACCTCGGCCACCACCACGACCTCCACCTCTAAAACCTCCTCTCCCCCGAAAGCTCATTGTTTTTTATATGTATGTATAAATCACTAAAAATACACAATTAGGAAAGCTGACACACATGCAATGTCAACCTCCAATGATCCAACGTTAACCTGCATTTAAAAACTTTGCTTCAAAGAAAACATCGGTTTGAACGCTTACATCATGCAGAAGAAAACCTCAATCCTGGAAACTTTTGTCTCTAAATACTGTCCTCAGATTTTGAATGTAACCTAATATGTTTAGAGTCCATGTCAGATATACAGACATGGCATTCTCAATTGCTTGTTGCTACGATCATAAAAGTTTTGCCTTTGGTCTGCCTAGGGTTGTAACGTTACAAATGTGACAGAATAAACAGAAACAAGATGTGTTAGCTAGGTGTGCATTTAGCCAGAAAACGATGTTAGGTTTATGTGAAGCAAGTTAAAAACTTCCAAATAAATATATATCCAGGATTTGTACACGTAGGCCACATAATTGATGAAGGTCCTAACCATATTTAAATTTACATAAAAACAAATTTAATAGGAAAAAGGAGAAAAAAAATGTAAAATAGACAATGAGAAAGGGTCATGTGCATACCTAGTTCAATATGTGAAGCGTGAACAATATTATGAACAATTCAGGCCAATTCTTGAATAAAACTATGCTATGGTGTGCAAAAAATCGCACTCGTAAGCAAAATTTACAAGTGCGATGTGAATATTTGCAAGTGTGATTCACACTTAACTATTTTTTGTTTACCGCAACGTTATATGTTATTTAAGCTGTACAGAAATGAATTTTGTAAAACGTATTAACCACAAGTGCAAGGTTGAAACAACGTTGAACGTGATGATGTGTTGGCAGATTTGCTATATGTTTTTGGCATTAAATATATTTCTAGACATTTTTGATTTCTCTTTCCCCTTTTAAAAATATTTTTTAAACTTTATCCAACATGTTTTTTCTTTGGTATTACATCACGAAAACATTCGTCCGAAAGCTGTATTAAGGTACAGGACACCTAACCTCTCCCATGTTCTGGTTATATTTAACTTGCATGGGTGCGCACTCTTCTCGCAGTATTCTCTGTGACGATGAAGGTCGGACTGACTTGTGGCATGGTTCCAAATGGTCTTCCGTTCGAGTCTCAGTGTAATGCACCAGCCGAGAATAAGAGTGTCAGCATGAAGGAAAGGGGCCGACTTTAATGTTCTCTATACTTTTTAAACAAATCAATCACGAAGAAATGAATGTTACGTAATCAGCGTATTAGCCTTTTTCATCGCTCTATAATGTTTTAGAAAAGGAAAAAATTCATGAGTGGGATAAAAAGCACTCTTAAATTTTTTTACGAGTGTGCGGGCGAGTGCGCGTGCTATCGCACTCGTCTCAAGGAATAGCCTGTTGACAATTGTGAAATGGCTAAATGCTGACGCGAAACAGTATAATAAAGGTTCACATGGGCAAAAAATTGCTGACGTAAATTTTGGTTTTTCGAATTTGTTGCTGCTTCTGAAATAAGTCGCTGGACAACAAATATTACTCAAACCTTTTATATAACTGGTGCACCCCTACGCAACTTATGACATCAAAATCAGATTAAATCTGAAACAAGTTTGAACGAGAAGCCAATTCAATATGGTAGATAGATGCACATATTTTACATGGCTAGCCTCACAAATAACGAGGGATATACCCTGTCTATTATTTCCAGGAGGGACCATAGCTTAGATGGGGAGTCCTAAAATATTTAATACTCATTTTGAGCTACACAGACCCAAATAGGGTCCACACTCTACCAGACCAACTGCAAAATTTTGTTGACTTAAATTTAGTTTCTTTAAAATCACCTCAGCATTTGCAGTATGCCGATGTGAATTAGAAAGGCTGTGAGGTATAGATGAATTCTGTTGTTTACATTTTCAGCAGTAAGCTTTTTCGGCTTTGAAAAAAGATGGGGGCGCTAGGTGAAGCAAAGTAAGTATTAGTCCATTTATTCACACAAAGGCATTCTTAGGACTTTTAATGAATTCAAAGAAGAATTCAAAGTTAGAAGAAATTCACAGTGTAAAAGATCTCTTCAAATCCTATCATCTTTTTTCCTGCCACGCAAATGCCAGAGTCAAGGAGCTTACTGCTGAAAAGTAAACAAATAACGTTACGCTGGAATCCCTCTGTATATTGCTAGCTATCCTTCTATAACCTAGCTTGCTATATATATTTTAATAAAGAGATTTTTGTTGTCTTTCTGTTTAGATAGGAAGATATGACTGTATGATTAAAGATTAGACACTATGGGGCGGTCGACCACGAGTGTTTTGCACTACCTAGTAATTGAATGTTAAAAAAACAAAAAACAAATACACTGTCCGTTCGCCATCTTGGAAGCACATGTACAACTCATTCATACTAAATTGTCGGTATCGCTTCTGTGGGCATCCGCCCTAGTCCCACTCCCCACCGCCCGCTTTTATTATGTAGTAACGCCTTACGCGATACCAGGCGCCTTAAAGATCTATAACCAACGTAACTTCTTGTATCTGTGACTGACTGTCTAATAGCCAGGAGACCTAGAATAAATTTTCTTACCACCCGAAAAGCGAAATAGTTAAGGTGGAAAAAATTACGCTTAAGATTTTTCTGCGGTCAGAAAACTGATCGCGCTTTTTGATTACTTTATTCTATTGTTCACGTGATCCAATATCGGCAAATCCTTTGTTTTAAGCGCGAATGGTCTCACTTACCCGAACAAATAAAATAAATTCCTAAATTATTTAAGAAGGTAAAAAGTGACCACACCGACTTTGTGCTGATTGTAATTAGGGATTTGCTCTAACATTTGTTTTCGTCTAAAGCTTTCAAGCCGAATTTGATATCCTCAAGAAAGCTAAGTCTAAGCTAACTGTTTAGAGGTTTTACATAGCCTTACCCCACGTAGAGTTCTGGTTGAATATAATAAACTTACATAGATTTCAGCATGTCAACGGTTTATAGTGCGTAAAGGCTGAAAATAGCGAAAGTTTCCCAGGGCAGTGCTTTGGACCCGCCATGGGGGGCTTACAGCGCCCCCATGGGCCCAAGCTGTTTTGGGCGCCGCAAATTGCTGCGGTTTTTTCTGCTTCGCAAAAAATGTTAAATATCCTGGATCCGCCCCTGTACAACGTTTAATTGCTACCATAAGCACAATGAAGGCCAATTTGATATGAAATTAGTAGCTTTCCCCCCCCCCTGCGCTACGTTTGTTAGGAGAAAGTGCCTTGATCATATCTTTAGCTAAAAAGACTCGGACCTAAAAGAAGTAACACGAGATTCCAATTTTCCACGATAATTTATAAAATAGTGGCAAAAACAGCTGATTTCACGAGGAATATGCCCAACTATTTCTGTCAGATTTTCTACAAATTTGTCTCCCATCCCAATGAAATCGCAAAGGGATCATGAATATTGCTTATTTCTTGATCGATTTGAAACTTTTGTCCTAACTTTGGTTCCTATATTTCCACGATAAACGTGAAATCCCCAACGTGCACAATCAATTTCAAACTTTTGCTTCCCGCATTCTGCTTTATTTGCCATGTTGAGAGATCCTATATCAAAAATCAAATGATAAGTGCTTTAACGTAGCCTGATTTAAACTAAAGATTCTACTGCATGGCGCTTTCGAATCTTTTTTAGATGATGCGAATAATTATAAGAAACTTCAAATTTTGGTATTCGACAGTGGTGAGTCTTCGTGGAAAGTGTACACAAACTTACGTGGTGAACATTGCTACAATGTCTCTGTACAATTATTTCAGTAAGTTCAAAACACCGTCCCAAACGACCGTTAGAGTCTATGACCGGCAACTAGGTTGCCTGCTATAGACTAAGCGCGCTGGAAAATGTTTCTAAATTATCTTCTCAAGAACGCCCAACGAAGGGGAAAGGGTAAGCAGAAAGTTCATTCGTTCAAATATTGTTTTATTTCAATTCAGGTGATGGCAGGTGATTGTATTTAGTGATCAAACACAAGTGGTAAGAACAAAATCTTTAAAATCAATTACCAGGGCTGGGAAATTCATTAAAGAAAACCTATAGAATAATTAACTTAACTTAGAAAAAAATATATTTATAACAAAATATATTTATCAAATATACAAAACTTTAAAAAATAAATACAGCTGATACCTAACATATTTACGCAATAGACACGACAAATGGCATGTTAAAGGACAGGTTTCTCTTGATAGAATCAAAAGAGTGGTTCCCACTTTTACTTTTCTTTAAGCATGTAAAAAAATATTAAATAAATAAAAGAACCGAAGCACAAAACACCGAAATGACAATAATAACTTTGATCTTCTTAACTAGTCCGGACAAATAGATAGTGACTATAAAATGAGCTATAAAATGAGCTATTAAAAACGCTTTTAACTGGAGAGCTAGTTATTACAATAAATTCCAAAAAGCACCTTCTGGTTAGTTTTTTTGTTTCTTCTTTCATTCATGACTCGAATCAAAAGATGTCAGTTCGACAACGTCGTATGAAACATTGTACAATCCATTCCCAGTTGACACGGTGCGATCTGAAGAAAAAAGTGTTTTGGATGTGTACGTTCAAGCTGTTGTAGAGACCGTTTACATGAAGTTTTGTGTCAGGGACGAAATTAGATCTAATCAAATCGCAATAAAACTTCGTGGTATTTAAATTGAAGTTCTTTAAATCAAGCTTATGGGGAATATGCAAAATAAACTTTTTGCGCATGCGCAATAGTTTTGTGCACGTGTCATGCGAAACAATTCTTCATGCAAATTGTTTTTACATTGGAAATGAAATTTTATTTCACTCATTTTGATCGCCATGAAATAGAACAAGAAAAACTTTCATTTCGCGAAAAAGATGAAAGATTTTTATTTTTTTTGACAGGAAATTCCATGTAAACTTTCTATTAAAAATAAACCTAAGAAAGACACTAAAACACACTCTTGTACCAAAAACGTGACACGTGACCTTTTATCAACAAATACTTACTTTTCTTGCTTCTTTCACGCAATTTAGCAGGCCGGTTTCCTGTGGATGAAGTCTCATTATTTTGTCCATCCAACCCAAAGCATTTCATCCATTCTCTTTGTACTTCTGTATTTCTCACGGTATAAAAGACGAAGATAAAGAAACCTTGGAGAGAATTGAAAATACAGAAGAGCCACTGAAAAAAGGTCGTCGCTTTACCCACAGCTAAAAGCGCAAATACCCAGGTCAATCCTAACAGTACGGAACACATGAAGGCAATTCTGGCTTGTTTTAACGTGTCTTGTGCGCTCTTGTTGGACTTTGCCATTGATCCCTTTGAAAGACCTCGCATAACTAAAACAAGCTCGACGAAGTTGGCCAGCAATATGATGGCAACGGGTGATAACACACCGTAGTAGAATGAGTGTCCTCTAACCACACAACTAAAAGAAGAAAATCGCAAGTCAATGTTTTTACATCTTCTTTGGAACGTTAACACAGCGTAACCTAAAGGAGGATTTTCACGAAGCGCATTGAAAGGCGAATTCGCCGGCGAAATGTATCTGAGCATGCGCAGTTTTATTTGTTTTCATTTTGCTTCAAAAAATTCGCTTCGCCGAAAAGTAGAAACAGTTCCTACTTTTTAGCGGCGAAATAACTTTTATGTAAACTTTTAACCAATTACAACACAATATTCAGTGTTTATTCTTGAAAAACTCGTTACTGGGAAGCATTCAAAATAATTATCATGTTTTTAATACCCAAAAGAGTGCTTACATTATGTATTTTCAACTCGCCATATGTTTTTTGTTTCGTGTGAAAATCAAAAAAATTATGTTCGTGAAATTCCCATGTAATTCACTTACATCTTCTTTTGATAATCAAACGAAGTTCTGTTCTTCATTAGAAATAGCGAAGGCTATTTGCACGCCGTGTTTAGTTTAAATTGTCATGATTTTTTTATTTAACAAAAATATAACAAAAATAATTTTCTTTTTTTTTGCGATTTTTTTTCTTTTTTCTTTTTAGTTGTTTGAAAGTAACACAAGCAAACATGTCGTCGGTTAGCACGTTAAGGTAATATGGTAGCTTTACCAAAATAATCAAAAAATGAACTTGCCGGTGAGGGGATAATGATAGTGTCACTGCTCACTGCTTACAAAAATATCGCATTAAAATCGCAACCTTGTCAAATGAAAGAGATTATACTTACAATGTGTCGTTACCAAGATTATGAGGTGCCGCTCCAGCCGTGATTGCAACAATAACTATTGGAACACCTGAAACATAGGAGGTTTGCCAAAATTTTAACCTATCAAAAAAAGGCCGACAAAGTATAAGCTACGGTAATGACATAACGTGACATATTCACTATTCAAAAGACGTTTAAGTAAGTGAACAGTTTATAGAGTACTACACTTCTTATATCCTGCTATACTTTTTAAAATCTCTTGATGGACAGGGAAATCTTCGTCTTATCCATATGTAACTTCTACCCATGTCCCATAAAAAGTATATTCGATAAATAAATACAGTTGAACTCATGTAATTCGACTCTTCAGGGGGTCTCACGATTTGGTCGAATTATAGGATTTCAACCTTTTTTTCGGCCAAATTTTGAGAAAAATAAAATATGGATGCTTTGCGCAGCGTAAAATATTGTGCATTGGCTATAAGAAAGGGTACAAGTTTTTTGTTTTAGTTTTGTAAGAATCACTACTTCTATCTTTTCAACAATTATTTGTTTTGTGCTTTCTTTTAGTTGTCATTTTGTCTTGTTTGTATCATCAGCTGCGCCAGTACTCGAAACAAAAATTTGAAACGTAAACAAACATTCGAATTTCATGATTCGATTTTAGAAAATTTCCAAAGTCGAATTACATGATGAAAAACACGACCAGGGGACCGAAGAATCTGGTCGATATACATGATTTGTCGAATTATGGGAGGTCGAATTAAAGGAGTTTTGTTGTAAGGGTTTCATAGTAAATTCTGAAGGGACCGAAGAATTTGGTCGATTTACATGATTTGTCGATTTATGGGAGGTCGATTTACATGAGTTCAACTGTATGTCCAATCAATAAAACGGGAAATCTCGTCCAAGTATAAATTTTAAAAATAACAACAAGAGTACCTTTGTAAAAATGTGTTTGGGAACTTTAAAAGTTAAAAGTATCATTCTGTACTTTTCCCGAGTTATTTTCTTGTTAAAGAAGTACAAATATGTAAAAACAATAATATTTCCATCCCATAAAAGTGAAAAATGATTTCTGTAAAGAAATATTTAGTCCATCAAAGTTGGCTGATGGGATAGATATATAATGTACTAGAATGTAAGTTTATTTTTACGATAAAAATTAAGCTGGAATAAAAATACATCTTATGGATCACAACTTCACACTCAAGAGTAATCATTTTTTCAAAAAAAACAGCAAAAAACTGGACCTACCCCACGCATATATCGATGCTTTTACCATAAATACTGTATCGCCACCAGATTTGAAAACTTTAACGAAACATCTATATAAATTCGCCCCTTCCACGCTCATCCAACAAAACGTAGTTAAAATGAAGTACTGAAGTAGCGCAGCAACAGCCTGGCATCCCGAACGATTAGTTGAAGCTTCAACAGCAGATAAAAATAATATCAGTAGCGTTGCCAAGGAGACACACAAACAAATCAGAATTTTTGGAGCCAGTTTCTTGCGAAGACTTCTAAAATACAAAGACACCGTGTTATTACTGTACAGCACGAATGTTGGGATGAAAACAGTTGCAAGTCCAGAGTGTGTTGACACAACATTTTCTTGTTTTAATAATTATGTACAATTATGTACACGTCGTGTTTTTTAGCACAACTTTTTTCTTGCGTACAGACAAACAAAATGTTGCGGTATTGATAAACGAGAATCCACAGGAATTCGCCAGTCACAGCGAAGTCGGTAAACTATATCGCATTTGTTATTTGTAGCTTGAAGATTTCACGCGTGGTTAGCACGACCCGCATTAAGGCAACAGAAAAATTGTTAGAGATTCTATATATATACTATAAGTATATGTCATGAAAAGATTATCAAAGACTGGATAGCTTAACTTTGCAACTATTATGCTAAAAACTTTAGTCTAACAGTTACAAGACTGCTGCTTAGGTTTTGACCTAAATCTTAGCCTCAAGCAGATCGGTTTCTTACGAAAAAAGTGTACTGGTATTCCAAGTTTTGTCACAAATCCCGAGATTCTTAACTTCTAATGAATTATCTATCTTCAATATAACAATATAATTACAACTGTAAAAGGTAAACCTTGGGATAAAAAAGGGAACAAGATAGTATGCTTCAAATAATTCACTCTAGATAAATTAATTACAAAATACATGTGTCAAAACTTACTGTAATAGCAAGTAGGTGAGTATTGTTAAAACAAGTCCTGCAAGTGAGATGCCACAACCAATCCATGTGACGATCTGAAGTTCCAATGGATTATTACCCGATTGTGAAACATCAAGTAACAAGGCAAAGTTAGTCAAATGATCACACGTACAAACCACGTGACCAGTGGCCAATTCATTTGTTTTCTTACAACCGTCATCTGACCACCTGCCCAAATCTAAAATGTGCCAACAAAGATAAAAAAGATAAATTCAACTTCACACAATTGTTGTACCCGAACGATTTTGCGATAACGTCTCATTCTTTTCACGTAGCGAATAACTCCGTAAGATATATTTTTATAAAAGCTACGCAGAATTGTGCGAAAAATAAATCAATAAACCCAGCAAATGCAATGCCAAGTACAACATACTTACCAAAACGCCAGAATTCGCAGGTATTTTGCCCTTCCTCCTCCAGACTTCTGATTTTCTTAAATCTCAACATGACTGGGGTACTCAAATTTGCAACATTTGTGTCAGCTACTGTAGCTGAGAGGACGTTACTTTGAACAATCTTTCTTAAATGTGCTTCAGGTCGAAACTTGTTCTGTTTAAGAATTGTTCGTGGAGTAAATAAAACATTATTTTTGAACACGTAGGAGTATATCACGGCCTTTTCGGTTTGAAAGGCTTCTTCTGGAATTTCTAATTCAGAAAGAATCTCACGTGATTTAGTTCCACGGTGGAGTGTTTCTTCTGCAATAACAACTCGTTGCATATTAGATAACGTCTGCGTAGAAGAGATAGAAAGGTTTGCCTTAGGAAGGTAGGCTACCGCGAGCGCCATATTACTTCGACTGCTCTTGTACGAAGTCACATTTGATTTTTTTAGAATGGTGCCAATATTTTGCCCTAAATTGTCTAGACTTCTAAGTAGGTTTGTTGAGGACTGGGAATTACGTTGTGCCTTAGCTATGATTTGGATATCAGCGCGGATTAAATTGTTTGTTGTATTCACAATATTCTCGATAATCTAAAAGAAATAAGGGATGTAGAAAAATTACAACTTGAACTGACACCTGACGATAGACTTTATTCAAAAATTCGATCTGCTATTTCAATGTCAGGGGGGGGGGGGGGCATTTTTTCATATTTAATACAACAAAAAGGTCATTTGATGGTCGCAACATGTTCCCAACATTGAGAAGATCTAACAACAAAAAATGACATCGTTTTTAGTAAAAATGTCACCTTCGACAAATTGCTACTGCGTTTTCTTGAAGCACAGCAAGACAAAAGCTATGCTCGTAAACGATACGGAAAAAACGAAAGTTCAAATTCCCTTTTGCTGAGAGTGCGTCAAAACTTTTATTCGAAATAGCAATCAACAAACATGGGATACTTACGCCTGCAGGTACAATTGTCGTATTTGTGTCAATATTCTTCACCACGCTGGATATTATATATGTGGCAAATGCAACATCTTGTTGGGTGGTTATATAGGACCCATCTTGGACAAGGGCAACTAAAGTCGCTGATACATTGTTTGCACTCAAGCAATTAGCTGAAATGTTAACACTACAGACCACAACCTAGAATAGATGCTTCTTAGTCAAATAAAACATTAACCACATAAGCCGACAAGGAAAATATCCTCTCGTACAGCCCATCTTTTAACTGGTTACTGCGGTAAGTGTGTAACTGTTCCAAAAAAAGCGAACCTACATTGCTTAGTTCTAACAATTTCTGCGTTGTTTCCGTCTTCGGGAGGCATTCTGTCAAATTGACTTGTGACCATTGAGGACCCTTTTGAAGATCTGGAACACATTGTCGATTGGTTTGTCCAGAACTGCGATAGCGACATTTATCAGTAACTGTTCTCAACACAAGCGTGTCGTTGAAATTGTATTCTCCTTTGAAGGACTCCTCCCCTGCTCTTGATTCATGACAACAATCTAATAAACAGCGGAACCAGATAAATAACAAGGCTCAAACGAATACGATAAAATAGTCAAAAAAATAAGGTTCAAAGGAGAAATTTTAGGTTCCGTTTGTTCCCGAAAAATGTTGTCAGCCCATTAGAAACCATCTACTGAACGCGAATCAACTTTTGTGGCGGTACGTTTTAAACAAGTTGAAAATGATGCATGTATATCTGGCGTTAATGTAATGTAGTTAAATTTCACCCAACTTCTCAGATCCCCCAAATTGTCCGACCTAAATAGGATTAGTGCGAAAATGTTTATGGAAAAATTATTTGGCGCACTGACAAATCCTAACAAGGCAGGAGCATTAATTTTCAAACTAACTTACCTAAATTATTAACTCGGACTGACTGCACCTTTAAACCAGAAAATTTATCCCTTGTAAAAAGTGCGGGAAGCTGCTTGCAGTTCAATAGTCGTTCGGCATCCGTAACATTCGTGTAAATAATTCGCGTTTCTACGTTGATGCTGCCTTCTCTATAAAAGAAAACAAAAAAAAGTATTATTATTTGATTTCTAAACTTTTTTAAAAAGTTCCAAAATGAAAATTACGGATGGTAGGTAGATATCATGTTTATAACATTCTTCTTTCCGAAAAAATTCTTCTGGTGCAGAAGGGAATTAGTGACTTAAGAAAGTTGTCTGTCTGTCTGTCTGTCTGTCTGTCTGTCTTTCTGTCTGTCTGTCTGTCTGTCTGTCTGTCTGTCTGTCTGTCTGTCTGTCTGTCTGTCTGTCTGTCTGTCTGTCTGTCTGAAATGGATCAAATACGACTCGGAAATATGGCAAAATGCAGAATGATTGTACGACTCGGAAATATGGTAAAATGCAAAATAATCAACGATTTGAAAATATGATCTATAACTGTCAATTAGTAGAAATAGTTTCAAATGAAAGAAATCAGTCAAAGTTATTTTAATCGTTGACACAGGAAAAATATTCTTACGTGAATCTCAACACCTCGACGAATCTATTTATACCAGCATCAGTATCCCTGTCTTTTAAACTCTCTTCGACCTAAACAACAACAAAAATTACGAAAAATAGTGTATATGGATACCTCCTATTATGTGTCTACCACCTGTTATATATATACACCACCTATTATACCACCTATTATATGTATACCACCTGTTATATATATACACCACCTGTTATATGTATACCACCTGTTACATGTATACCACCTGTTATATGTATACCACCTGTTATATGTATACCATCTGTTATATATATACCACCTATTATATGTATACCATCTGTTATATATATGCCGCCTATTATATATATGTGGTGCTCTCTAGGAAAATCGACCACTTCTCTTTTCGTATTAAAAAATACGAAATACGGAAATTTCGTATTAAAAAATACGGATTTCGTATTTTAAAATACGCGTATTTTTAAAAATACGAAATACGAATTTTCGTATTTTTAAAAATACGCAATTCTATTTTTAAAAATACGAAATTCGTATTTCGTATTTTTAAAAAATACGAAATACGAATTTCGTATTTTTTAAAAATAGAAAAAACGAAATTCTATTTTTAAAGATAGAACCTACGAAATTCTATTTTTAAAAATAGAATTTCGTATTTTTAAAACTATTAGTGTATCAAGTGAGTGGTTGAATAAACTGAATAGAAAAATTACTCAATTTTACAAGTTTGCTTTTAATAGGTTTTAAATTGGCTCAATGATTTCACAGGGACGTTTTCTCGTCATTTTAGAATGATATACGGCAACTTTAAAGCTTCACAGGAAAGTTTTCTCGACATTTTAGAATTAAATACGGCAACTTTAGAGCTTCACAGGAAAGTTTTCTCGTCATTTTAGAACGAAATACGGCAACTTTAAAGCTTTACAGGGACGTTTTCTCGTCATTTTAGAAGGAAATACGGCAACTTTATAGCTTAGCAGGCACATTTTTTCGTCATTTTAGAACGAAATACGGCAACTGTAGAGCTTCGCAGGCACATTTTTTCGTCATTTTAGAACGAAATACGGCAACTGTAGAGCTTCGCAGAGACGTTTTCTCGTTATTTAATAACGAAATACGGCAACCTTAAAGCTTCGCAGGCACATTTTCTCGTCATTTTAGAACGAAATACAGTTTCGCAGGGACGTTTTCTCCTCATTTTAGAATGAAATACGGCAACTTTAGAGCTTCGCAGGGACGTTTTCTCGTTATTTTATAACGAAATACGGCAACTTTAAAGCTTCGCAGGGACGTTTTCTCGTCATTTTAGAATAAAATACGGCAACTTTATAGCTTCGCAGAGACGTTTTCTCGTTATTTAATAAGGAGATACGGCAAACTTAAAGCTTCGCAGGCACATTTTCTCGTTATTTAATAACGAAATACGGCAACTTTAAAGCTTCGCAGGGACGTTTTCTCGTCATTTTAGAATGAAATACGGCAACTTTATAGCTTCGCAGAGACGTTTTCTCGTCATTTTAGAACGAAATACGGCAACTGTAGAGCTTCGCAGGCACATTTTTTTGTCATTTTAGAACGAAATACGGCAACTGTAGAGCTTCGCAGAGACGTTTTCTCGTTATTTAATAACGAAATACGGCAATCTTAAAGCTTCGCAGGCACATTTTCTCGTCATTTTTGAACGAAATACGGCAACCTTAGAGTTTCGCAGGGACGTTTTCTCGTCATTTTAGAACGAAATATGGCAACTTTAAAGCTTCGCAGGGACGTTTTCTCCTCATTTAGAATGAAATACGGCAACTTTAGAGCTTCGCAGGGACGTTTTCTCGTCATTTTAGAATGAAATACGGCAACTTTATAGCTCCGCAGAGACGTTTTCTCGTCATTTGAGAACGAAATACGGCAACTTTAGAGCTTCGCAGGGACGTTTTCTCGTCATTTTAGAATGAAATACGGCAACTTTAGAGCTTCGCAGAGATGTTTTCTCGTCATTTTAGAATGAAATACGGCAACTTCGAAGCTTCGCAGGAACGTTTTCTCGTCATTTTAAAATGAAATACGGCAATTTTAAAGCTTTGCAGAGATGTTTTTTCGTTATTTTAGAATGAAATACGGCAACTTTAAAGCCTCGCAGGGACGTTTTCTCGTCATTTAAGAATGAAATAAGGCAACTTAAGACCTTCGCAGGGACGTTTTTTCGTCATTTTAGAATGAAATACGGCAACTTTAGAGCTTCGCAGGGACGTTTTCTCGTTATTTTATAACGAAATACGGCAACTTTAAAGCTTCGCAGGGACGTTTTCTCGTCATTTTAGAATGAAATACGGCAACTTTATAGCTTCGCAGAGACGTTTTCTCGTCATTTTAGAACGAAATACGGCAACTGTAGAGCTTCGCAGAGACGTTTTCTCGTTATTTAATAACGAAATACGGCAATCTTAAAGCTTTGCAGGCACATTTTCTCGTCATTTTAGAACGAAATACGGCAACCTTAGAGCTTCGCAGGGACGTTTTCTCATCATTTTAGAACGAAATATGGCAACTTTAAAGCTTCGCAGGGACGTTTTCTCCTCATTTAGAATGAAATACGGCAACTTTAGAGCTTCGCAGGGACGTTTTCTCGTCATTTTAGAATGAAATACGGCAACTTTATAGCTCCGCAGAGACGTTTTCTCGTCATTTGAGAACGAAATACGGCAACTTTAGAGCTTCGCAGGGACGTTTTCTCGTCATTTTAGAATGAAATACGGCAACTTTAAAGCTTCGCAGGGACGTTTTCTCCTCATTTAGAATGAAATACGGCAACTTTAGAGCTTCGCAGGGACGTTTTCTCGTCATTTTAGAATGAAATACGGCAACTTTATAGCTCCGCAGAGACGTTTTCTCGTCATTTTAGAACGAAATACGGCAACTTTAGAGCTTCGCAGGGACGTTTTCTTATCATTTTAGAATGAAATACGGCAACGTTAGAGCTTCGCAGAGATGTTTTCTCGTCATTTTAGAATGAAATACGGCAACTTTGAAGCTTCGCAGGAACGTTTTCTCGTCATTTTAAAATGAAATACGGCAACTTTAAAGCTTTGCAGAGATGTTTTTTCGTTATTTTAGAATGAAATACAGCAACTTTAAAGCCTCGCAGGGACGTTTTCTCGTCATTTAAGAATGAAATAAGGCAACTTAAGACCTTCGCAGGGACGTTTTCTCGTCATTTTAGAATGAAATACGGCAACTTTAGAGCTTCGCAGGGACGTTTTCTCGTTATTTTATAACGAAATACGGCAACTTTAAAGCTTCGCAGGGACGTTTTCTCGTCATTTTAGAATGAAATACGGCAACTTTAGAGCTTCGCAGAGATGTTTTCTCGTTTCATTTTTCGTATTAAATTATATAATCGTTTCGTGAAAAAAAATTAAAACATTTAATTCGTTTCATAATAATTATTATGAGACGATGTAAAAAAAATAATGAAACGATTCCTATATAATGAAAATCGTTTCAATTCAATTTTTTTATGTTTTCGAATTTTAAATTACAGCGTATTTTTAGAAATGCGTATTTTTAGAAATACGTATTTTTTTATACGAATTTCGTATTTCGTATTTTCAAAAATACGAAATCCGTATTAAAAAATACGCGTATTTTTAAATACGAATTCCGTATTTTTTGAAAATACGAAATACGGTTTTTAAAAAAATACGCGTATTTTTAAATACGCAATTCGTATTTTTAAAAATACGAAATACGGAATTCTATTGTTTTAAAAATACGAATTAAAAATAGAAGCGGTCGATTTTCCTAGAGAGCATCACATTTACCATCTGTTACATGTATACCACCTGTTATATGTATACCACCTTTTATATGTATACCATCTGTTATATATATACCACCTATTATATGGATACTATCTGTTATATATATACCGCCTATTATATATATACCATCTGTTATATGTATACCACCTGTTATATGTATACCACCTGTTATATGTATGCCACCTTTTATATGTATACCATCTGTTATATATATACCACCTATTATATGTATACCATCTGTTATATATATACCGCCTATTATATATATAACACCTGTTTATATATATACACCACCTGTTATATGTATACCACCTGTTATATGTATACTACCTGTTATATGTATACCACCTGTTATATATATACCACCTATTATATGTATACCACCTGTTACTTCAATAACGGATGTACGTGAAATTCAAAGAATTGTCTTACTTGAAAAGGCTTTTTTTGCCTGCATAAATTTTTCCTTCTCAAGAATCAAATTACTCTATTTTAAACAGTGTGTATAAGACGAAAATGTTTCTATCCATAGTGTTAGATTTTCAAAAACTCAAAAGCAGTGGAATTTACTTATAAAATTTATTTGATGTTCTCAACTCATTGTGGAACACAAGAAACAAATGTGTCAAACATTGTGGAAAATAAATACTTAGATGTTTGATATACCTTGATATTACCAAACCAATTTTTAGTCCAACGTGTGCAAGTTTTAAAATGCGTTCTTTCGTTTTCAATCAATTTTCTGCATCTTAAATTATTCGTTTAAAAAAGCAAGAAAAAACTCTACAGTAAATACACATTAAAGAGAGAGAAAAAAGTATTTCTGATGTTAAAACCAGTCCTACTTGTTTTTCAATTTTTGCTTTCAGCTCAATATATTCTGGTGATGTAGGGACAAGCAGAGCATCATTGAATGTTTCGTCAATCCTCACAGTCAATCGTGTGTCAGATACATCTAACAAAAGTAAAAGTAAAATGAAAAAAATGTCTAGTATGAAAAGCATTAATTAGATACCATCTCAACTGGGTATAAATACGTCGCTATAATTTAATGAACAAACGTCGTTGAATACTAACCTTGAAATTGTATATTCACCTTCTCTGATATAACTTTTTGGTTCAGATATTTCGGGACGTCAATGACGCATTGATAATAGCCCTGTAGTGTATAGTTGGATTTGCGGAACCTTAGACTTGAATGTTGATAGGAACCCTGTTGAGTCGTAAGTACTTGAATAAATGGATTTAAATCCTCTACGAAGGCCTCAATTCGCTCAAAACCATCTTTTAGCCAATAGATGCTGCTGTTTTCTAATTGGACAACAGATTTAAATTTGCATCCAACGATCTCCACTACATCACCAATCTTCCACGCTTCTCTTCGAGTGACGGGTCCTTCACTGTAACTTGGTACTTATAAGAGCAAAAAAAAAATTATTCTAAAAGATTATTTTTGCTAACTATCTTTGCCCATGCTATTATTGGCCACTGTACGAGCTATCGCACGGAATAAGCAGAACATCCACACTGCCAAAATCCCTTAGAATAAAAAATTTGATCTTGGGGAATCATAAAGGTATGTTGTCGTTTATGTCACTAAACGCAACACTAAAAATGTAAAAAATTTGTCCAGTATCATAATTCCTGTCTTAGACAAAATAATTAAAGAAAAACGCGTAAAACAAATATTTGAAATATTAAAAGCAAGCCTACCAGGAATCCTTGTAATTTTCACTTCTTCAGACGTAACGTTTGTACCGTTGTAATCAATCACACACCTGTATGAACCAACGTCACGAATGTGAACGATGCGATTTTCTTGAAACGTATGCCAGTACTCACTACCTTTCGCCACTTCACTACCATTGGAGAATTGTTGCACAGAATTACTTGTATTCACTTTGAACTTATTATTAAATAGCCAGTAAGAGGATGTTGTCAACTTCGTCTTTGCTTGATACTCGCAGCCAGTGATAGTTACCATTTTGTCTGTGATGGTTAATTTGGGCTTTCGAATAAATTTAGTTTCCACTAGAAATATAAAAAAACATTAAAAATCAATTTTCTTCACTCTACCCTGTAAAAGTTATGACACAACTGTCAAGTGATATTACTTGAACACAAACATTTCAAAATTAGCATTTAGTAAAGGGACTACGGGGTGAAACATCATGATTTTTATGGACAAAGTTTATAGCAGTTATCCCAATAAAAATTCCCTCACTTTCCCTGACAAAGTCGCGTGGAAATGACATCATTTTCTCTGGCCAGTAGGCTCCCAGAAGACACTATTTCCTTGATTTCAATAAACTCTAGTTTGATGTTCACATACTGACATTAAAATTAGAAGTAACATCCGAATTAAACAAATTATTCCATTTTTAGCATCAAAATAAAAACTTAAACAAACTTATTAGGTATTTTTTCATTTTTTGAAAAGATTTTTTCGTTCTTAATGCTGCTAACTTATGATGTCATCTTGAAGGTGTATCAAAATTTTGATATCTGTACAAGATTCTCCTCTTACTGGTAGATAACGAAGTCCCTCTTGAAAGTTAAATTCCAAGCTTCTAATCTATAGTATAAACAGTTTCTTCCACCTTAATCATATTCTAAAACTACCTTTGACATCATTCAGAACATTTCAACTACTGTACGATTTTTACATTTTTTGAAAGAATTTAATTTTACCCTGGGATATTAAAGCAGGGGGGGGGGGTCAAGAGTTTAATTTAATTGCTAGGATATTTCTTTTTAGTATTATAATGAATGTTACAAAATTTCTACATAACTGAACTAAAGAGAACTACGAAATGAACAAAGTATCATTCAAATAAGTTTCGTTAGTGAGTGTGAGTGACTCGAGTACCTGCACTTTTAATTTATCCCTTTTTTTAGGAGTATGGACTATTATTAAGGTTTCACCAGCTTGTGTATTCGAGAACAATCGTTTATAGTATGTAATATGTCATTTTTATTCTAACAAAACTTCTGCAAGTTAAAAGATTTAATCTTTTCTTTTTAATAAGCTCTCAAGTTGCCAATAACTTACCTTGGATATCAACAACTACTTTATTTGATTTGATCTGCCCGTCAGACAAATCTGTAGACAAGACACACTGATATTCACCCTCGTGACTGGAATTCACTTGAGGAATAAATAAATCTTCCATCTGGAAATTATTTTCACTTTTATTCAACATAAGGATAGAGGACTTTATAACAATTTTGTCATCTTTTAGCCAGTGAACACTACCTTCAACCAATGGTACCACAGAATCAAAGACGCACCCTTTAATTGTTAGTGGTGCACCAGGTGTAAGCAAATCAGTATTTTGTGGCTGTGAAACTAATTTCGGCTCTAGAATTAAAATAAATTAGGACTTTATATATAGTTGACGCACATTCGAACATTTGACGCACATTCGAACATTTGACGCACATTCGAACAGCTCTGCAAAATTTGGACTGTATTCTTTCTAATATTATTTCGACCAAAAAATTAACACAACATCAGTCTGTTTTACAGTTAGATGGTTGTTATTATTAATATGGAGATTAGATTTTAAAGAAATTCACAAAATTGAAAACGATCAATATAATAACATGTTTCCTCCAAAATAACAATGGAGATATTTTTAATTCCGTATTTATCTTCATGCTAAAAAAATGAGCTCTTTAATCACAAAAAACACAAAACAAAATATTGCTACTAAATTATAGGTGAGATATGCAAGATAAAGATAATAAGTTATTACGAAACAAGGTAGAACCAATAAGCAAACAAACTATACCTTACCTTGAACAGACCGTAACTCAAGAGACTGTGATTTAACAATCCTCCGACTTCTGAATCCACATGAGAACAGTCCTGTTTCGTTTGGATATTGAAGAGTAAGTGGCTTTTTACTGTAAATCTTTTGGCCTGGAATCATCTGATGAACCTCTCGTGTTCGTAATATCAGGGAATCGTTAAGTAGCCAAAAACTTTCTAACTTTCCCCCATAAGGCCCATCTTTAATTTCTATTGTACATCCAGACATTTCTAATATACCATTATACAAGCTTCGCGATTGAGTTAAATTCTGTATGAAACTGAACTGCAGGTCTAGAACAACAAAGAAAAGAAAATGTATTAGTAGTGGGAATAATCAAGTTTAACCTGTACCAGCGAGTCTGCACATGTGTTATTTTTACAGTCTACTCCTTCAACACCCAACATACATATAAATAACCCTTCAAGGGGTTGCGTAACTCTTAGTGCTGTTGTACCTGATATAAAAGAGAAGTACAGTGACTTGATAACTCCTTCCAAGGCTGACATTCCCAAGAAAATCAAGTAAAATTTTTTATTCTTTTCTGAAAATTTCCACAATCGTAAGATGTTAAGGGGTAAGATAAGTATATGGTGTAAAAAATGTATTCTGCTGCATCAAACAATATCGTCATCAATTTATCTTTTTTCGCCTAATGTCAACTACACTAGCTCCACATAATTTTCACTTATCACATACATAAAAATAATAATAATAATAATAATAATAATAATAATAATAATAATAATAATAATAATAATAATAATAATAATAATAATAATAATAATAATAATAATAATAATAATAATAATAAAATGTGATCACCTTGACACTAGAATTTTTATTAAATAGTTGTATAAGAAATTACCCTTTGCAAATGTTTTGAGGCTTTAAAAATACAGAACCCTAACCTCCAAATGTCCTTTTTTTACTCATGTAAAAGAAAATAGGTTTGGCAAAATAACACTTAGTTAAAGTTTTCTATCAAACAGGTCTGAAAATAAACGGTTATTACATGTAAGAGAACTTACCTAAGACAGCTAAAAATATTCTGTTGGAAAATACAGGTATCTCATCAGCATCGATTACACAAAAATAATTGCCACTGTCATTGAATTTTACTTTTAGCAGTTTCAGATCGCCAAAGGTAAACAAATGAGTATTATTCCTATATAAACTTGCTGCTGTATTCAACCGCCTCCTTTCCTCAAAATCCTCTTTTGCCCAATACACGTTCTCCTGCGAAACGATGACTTCAGAAGTGAAGGATAACCCTTTTAGAATTATGGAATTTCCAACAGTTACATTATACCTTGCTCCATTCGAAAATACAGGATCTAAAATTAATGTAATTTAGTAAAGAAATATTTTGATCAAAAAAATAATGTAGTTGTTATCTCTATGCTAAACATAGAAAAAATATGCGTTTTTTTAATTTTACTTGTAATAAGTAGTAGTAAGTATACGTAGCATCAAAGATGTTTTAAAGATAAAGGTTGAGTTAGTTGGGACATATGGAAAAAATAGTGGAGGATAATTGGGTAAGATAGTTACTGAGCAAAGCATAGAGGTAGACCGAAAAAGACTATGCAGGAGGTAATAAGGACAGACCTGGTACAGAGGAATTTAAGTTAAGAAATAAGTCTAGATCAGATTAAAAAAAGGACATTAATATACCCCATCCAACACATGGCAGCATAGAAAACTGATGTTAAGCTGCTGCTGCTGATGATAGTGTTGGTGACAATGACAATGACAATGACGATGACGAATATGAATATGTGGTATGCAATATTTTACCAAGTGTCTACCCCATCGTTTACATAGTTTGACAACAAACAACAAAATTACTGGACAATTATGATAAGCTAAAACTGAATTTACCTCTAAAAATAACAGATGAAGAAGATGAATTTTGTATGCTTCTCATCAATGTCTGGTTAAAAACAATGCACTGGTATCTTCCAGCTTGAGCATAGGAGTTTAAAATTAAACGTTCAAATTCATAAGTTTCGCTAGTTGTATTATACGTTATTGTTGCATCAGTACGCGTCTTGTTATCCATAAGCCAATAGCCAGTAAAAACAACGTTTTGAGGAGCACTGAAAGAGCATGTTAAATAAACCATACTTGTGTTCAAGTTTCGGTTAATCAACGGAGCACCAAAAAAGTTTACAGCGATACCTAAAATGCAGGAGAGAATTATTTGTTGATGTTATTCCATCACCTACAAAAAGTAAGTTCTGTTTTCTCACGCAATAAAAATAATGTGTAATAAAAACAAAAGAAAGCACAAAAGACACACAAAAGAAAGCAACTGCAACAAAGTTAATCTAGGAAAAATATGTATAGGATTTAAAAAACATTGACAACTTACCTTCAACCCTAATACGAAATGGTTCAGACAAAACTGCAGTTGTCATGTGACCTCTTGCATGTATAGCACATTGATAAAAATTATCATCAGAAAATCTTCCTTTTGCGATAAGAACTTCTGGGAATTGATACTGAGATTCATTGGACGCTGTTGCGTTTCCAGCAACAAAAATCTTTTCTGTACTATTTTTCAACAAATACATGTCACGGGGATGATAGAAAACTTCAGATTGAAATCTACATCCTGCGATTAATAATGACATACCAGCAGTCACTGTAATGGTGTCTGGCGCAGAAAGAAATACCGGATCTATACAAAGAACATAATCGATCACATTCAACATCTTTACTACATTCTACGTAAGAAAAAAATTACTAAAATTTTGCAGTAGAATATTGATTTGATTCTGCTGCAAAATCCTTGCAATAAAATTTGGCTGCATACAACGTAAATTGTTGACCGTGGCCCTAGGCTAAAGTTCCAACAAATGCATTTTATAGAAAATCGTAAAAAAAGATTTTGCAAATTTTTTTCTGTAAGGTTATATATTATACTTACCTGCAAAACTGGATAGGTTAACTTTGCTTGAATAGGTGGGAACTTTTGTGAAATCTTGTATAAAGACTGCACATTGATATGATCCAATCTGTGTGTAATAACTTCGATTTAAATTAGGAAATTCCAATTCATTGCCAAAACGTGTTATGTTCTCTACATTTATGCGTATGGTATCATTAAAAAGCCAATATCCATTTATTTTCAATTCATCCAATGTTGAAGATCTTATTCTTCGTAGTACAAATTTGCAACCAGTAATAAAACGACTTGCACCATTGGAAACAACACTGGGTGAACGGGTGTTAACAACTGTAATTTCTAGTAATTAAAAATAAATAAATAAATATATTAAAAACAGTTAAAGAGCTGACAGAATGTTCGACATCCTAACTGATGCTAGGTAGTTCCTTTGATAGGTTATGTTTGCTGATGAGATGATCGTTGATGAGAAAAAAAAGCCAAACGTTTTGTACAGAATGTACAGGACAGGGTAGCCAGTTAATTTCGTTTCCCTTGTTTTTCCATGACTAAAATGTAAATTTTCCCGACTTACTACAAAAAAAGATTTTTAAGGAAACATTCAATTTAAATTCAGACAGTTGACAGCTAGTTTTACAAAACAAAACTCTTCAACTTTTACCTGAATTTTTATTGATACTTTATAATTCCTGATTTTTCAAGGTTGTTCAGGTTTTCTAGATTATGCCCGCCCTGTCTTAATAACACACAAAGCAAGAAAAATTTTAAATTGTGCATAATATTTTTCTCAATGATCTTATTTTGGAAAATGGACAGTAACTTTATATTCCAAGTGGATTTGGTTTAACCACAGAAATAAAATGATAATTAAGTATAAACTTTGATTATGCTTTTAATCGATGCAAAGAAATCAGTCACCTTACAAACAGCAATTAGGTTTCCCAAAGTCCTAATCAAGGAGATCAAAGAAAATTTTCAAATATGACAATACGTACTTGATATGCTAGGTGTTTTAATTAAAGCGTTATAAATCTAGGTCCCTACAATAGTTTTAAAAAGAATAAAAAGAATAAAATAAAAGAGAGGCCGAATAAATTAATTAGGACAAGAACTTGTATCAGACCTGAACAATCACAACAAGATATTTTTCACAAAAACAGGGCTTCTTTGAATTAAAAGCCCTTGGTACCTTTTTGCATCGAAATATAGAAGTTTGTTTACCTTGAACAGTCAAAAATTTCTTTTTAGACAGAATTTGACGTCCCAAAACTGTTATCCCACATTGATAAAAGCCTCCAGCAGTCAAGTTCACTGATGAAAGTACCAGACCATTAAACTTATACGTGTTTACATTACTCAACTGAGGATCTGAATAAACCACTAATCGTTCGCTTCCATTTTTTAGCCAGTAAGTAGCATTTGCAGGCAATTTCACAGGAGATTTGAATAAACAACCAGGAAATAAAATGCTATCAGCTGCAAAGACTTGAGAATTACTCTCATCAGAAGTAAACATAGGATCTAGATTGTAATACAAATAATTAGTTCTAAAACATCACTTAAGTTTTTGTGTAACAAATCTGATTAATCATCACATACCTGCAAGACGTACAAAGGTGGATTTGTTCGACTTGACTTCACTTGACATCGTGTTTGCATCGAAAATAACACATCGAAAGTAGCCTTGTTCATTATAGCTTTTTAGCTGATAGGGTCCTGTTGTAAAGAGAATTTCTGTAGCGTTTAGAATGTTACTAGCATTTCCATTGATATCTCTCCGTTTTCTTCGTTGTGGTCTTGGTGAAAATGTTAATGGCAGACGTGGAGTTATTGGGGAAGCAGGTATTAATGTTGTTGGTAGTGTGTCAGGGGGCGGTAATGATGGGCTAGGTGGTGATGATGTGCTTGGTGGTGATGATGTGCTTGGTGGTGACGGTGTGTCTCCTGGTGATGATGTGTTTGGTGGTGATGATGTGTCTCCTGTTGATGTGCTAGGTGGTGATGATGTTCTTGGTGGTGATGATGTGCTTGGTGGTAACGGTGTGTCTCCTGGTGATGATGTGCTTGGTGGTGATGATGTGCTTGGTGGTGATGGTGTGTCTCCTGGTGATGATGTGCTTGGTGGTGATGGAGTGTCTCCTGGTGATGTGCTAGGTGGTGATGATGTGCTTGGTGGTAACGGTGTGTCTCCTGGTGATGATGTGCTTGGTGGTGATGATGTGCTTGGTAGTGATGGTGTGTCTCCTGGTGATGATGTGCTTGGTGGTGATGGTGTGTCTCCTGGTGATGATGTGCTTGGTGGTGATGGAGTGTCTCCTGGTGATGATGTTCTAGGTGGTGATGGTGTGCTTAGTGGTGATGATCTGCTTGGTAGAGCTCCAGTATCTGTACTGAATGTTGTGCTTGGTGATGGTGTGGAGACTAAAAGATCTGAAGATGTTAAATTTATTCTGATTGTATCATTTAGTAATAGGTAGACATATTTATTCAGGTTGATGGTGGAGTAATAGCTGCAGGCACCAATGCTGTTATTCGTATTTATCTGAGGCTTGGAAGCAAATCTTAGTTGAAGATCTAAAATAAAGCAAATATTATATACTAAAATATGTATTGTAAACTTTTGCCTGGTATAGGCCTGTTCTAGATTTCAAGCCTTTCTGGTTTAACTGACAAACTCACATTAAACATGTAGAAAAAAAGACTTGAATGGAAATAAAAAAGTAAAAAAAAATTGCATAAAATTAGAAACAAGATGATAAAACAGAAACAAAAACAATCATATAACAATGCAGAACAAAGTAAACAAGTATACATAACGTAAAAATGATAGTCAAAATTATTTTAAATAAAAACCATCCACAAAATCGTTGCTGCCACAATTCATATCATCCACATGAAACAATTTTCACAAAAATAAGGAGTTGAAGTAAAAACAAAAGGCCAAAAAGGCAAAACAGACAAACAAACAAGGAAAAAGACGAACAAAAAGACAAAAAAAAAATATGTATGTATATATATACATACCTTGTGCTTGCAAAAAATAAATAAAACATGATAAAATATAAATCCCGACAAATTTCATTTTGATTTATTAATAGTTCTTGAATTCACTTTTTGTTCGTTTTTTTGATCAGTATTTCCTTAGAATCTTAGTTATATTGAAAACCTAAGTGTAGGCATATTTTAACATTCCACCTTTTGTTGATGTTAATTTACAGAAGATAAACATTAAAGGACAAAAGTCATTATTATCCTGCAAATTAATTTTAATCATTTTTTTTAGTTTCGGTTGTAATTAAAAAAATACAGGATGATCTAATTGGTTGTGGGTTCATATTAAAAGCTAGAGTAAAGGAAATTCCATATTAAATATAAATATCATAATGATAGATCAAATTATGTAACATTTAAAAATTGTGTTAATGTCAGTTCCGTATTTTCTCGTATTCTTTATAATTAATAAGTTATATGTAAAAAAAAAAAGGAAAAAACGAAATTTTAGTGACATACACCTTGTAACAGAGATAAGTTGTACCGTATTGGCAATGTCACTGGCATAAAAATGAAAACATAATGGAAGACAAAGGACTTTTATGAATAAAGATTGCAAATATACATTTTTTTGTGTGTTGCCAATCTGAAAAGTCTCATTAACCAAATTTTGATTTCAAAGGCAAGCCAAGACAGAAATGATGCTACATTTACACCAATCAGTTTTAAAAACTAGAAAGCCATTCAATTAATTAGTCATAATTATAATGCTGTAAACAATGACACTGCAAAAACAAATGTGGTCTACATATCATGAACTTAATTACATTTGTGTGCATAAATTAAAAGATTGGCACAAACTACCATTGACACAAACATATTTTCGGTATTTTCGGTAGCATTGAAAAAAGTATGCAATGAACATAACATGACGTGCTGTGTTTTATATATTTGGAGCATAGTACTAGTAGTTCTCATATGTATTATCATCGAATACAGCCACGAATGTCTGCCATTTGGGTTGCCAAACCTCCTTAAAAATGACCTATACCGTCACTGATTTAATTTGTGATGTGTTTTTTTGCTAATGATTTTTGGTAATTCAGGGAGCAAGGGGAATGTCATTACAAAGAAAAAACTATCATAAATGTCACGCAATCTTATTGTGTCATGCAATGTCATTGCAACATGCAATGTCATCGTATCAAAGTTATTTAAAATAAAATTCCAGATCTATTCAGATACCTTTCTCAATTGAAGCAAAGTTTTTTTCTTTATAAATTTTCCACGGGTTAACGACTAGTTTACTTTATTTCTTAGATGCTAATAAAATTAGAATTTTTTTTTTAATTATTTGTTTATTATATTTTTGTTATTTGTTATCATAATACAGATTATTAATTAATAGGAAAATCAAAAAGTTGTGTTTGCCTAAATATTCAAGAATTTTGTTTACTAAGTTCACTTCTGACAAGTGCCCAGCATGAGAAGTCACCAAATCAACTTTGCAGAAGATAAAAAGGGGAGTTTTTTAAATAAAAAATCTTGTACCAACCACTTAGATGTACTAGTTAAGAGGATAAAGCAGAAAATGTGTATATAAAGAATTCCATAACAAGTGTACTTACCATTCCAGACTTTGTGATGAATTCTTTTGTATCGGGGAGTCAAGCACAGTACTCAACAGCAGAATGCTCATCTAAAGAAATTTAACTAAATCAGTTAAAAAAAGCAAATACATTTCTTCGTTCCTTCTTATTCCTTGCATTATGATTGCTGTTGATCAAGTGCAATATCTGTAAAAACGTTTGTCAACATACATGTTTCTGCATGTGTTATTTTTAATCTAATCATGTAGTTTGTGTGAGTTTTGACCATACAAATTAAACTTGATTGGTGAATACTGACTTAGGTAAAAAAGCCTAAAGCCAAAAAAATACATCACAATTTTTACGGAATTAATTTAGTAACACATGTGGCAGGAATTAATTATTGCAGATGTATAACAAAGTTTATCAATATTTATCATAAAACATTTAAATGAAAAATATATAAAACTTTATCACAATGTCCACCTCATTCATTGAGGTGGACTTTGTGATAAAGTTTTATATTTTTCTTTGTAATAGTTTATTGTAAAAGAATTTAGTATTTGGTAGATTTAAACTTTGTTGTTAACAAAACCCTAAATTTTTCAGAATTAAAAACCTTCTTCCTGCATTCTTTTCCCATAAAACTTTCTGACAATGAAGTAACTGAAAACTACCTGCTTGCTTATTTACTAGAATAAATTCCGGCCAAAAAAAAGACTAGTGTGTAAAAATAATTGATCATGTCTACTAATTATTTCAATTGCTGAGTAAACTCTACAATGCTTAAAATGGGACAAAAACATATAGAAATAATACTTACTTTATAAGACAACATAGTCTTCAGATTAACCTTTCTGAGCATCACATTTTAGCTTAAAGTCTTCAGAACTTTTCTTCCTAATAAGAAGACAAAGAAAAACTATCACATAAAATATACCAGAAGGTCTGATTTGATTTTTACTAATTAAACCAACTAGACGTTAGGTTAGGTAAGCACCACAAACCATATACTGTCCATGAACACTTGTCTCAATAGGTCAGGGAAACAAAAAAAATTAGCAACTGTGTTTCTGTCAGCGCATTTATTCACAGCTTTTATGGCTATGTTACCTATGTAGTTTGCATTTGCATTTTGGTATTATTTTTTATTAATTCTATAGCTATTAAATCCAACAACACATTATTAAAAAATCTGACAACATTTTTAGGTAAAACTGTACTGAATAAGATGACAATTAATTGATAACTTAGTTCCAATTCCTTTTTGGTACTGAAGTGTTCTTGTCTGCCACTTTTTATAATTGTGCAATATTGGAAAAAGACAAAAATAATTTTTTTTTACCATAACAATTTAACTTTTTAAAGGTATCTTTATAATTTCATAAATTCCATAAAAAAATAATTGAGAATTCATAGCAATTATAATAATAATCAAACATCTAACAATCCACAAAAAAAATAATAAAACAGTTCCTAAACTTGAAGAATTACCAGAGTATGAACCTAGTTGTTCCAACTATATATTTTCCATTTACATTTATGAGACATTTTTCTTATTTGAAGTCCTGTTTGCATGGCAAGACCAATTGTTGATGATGGTCAAGTACAAACTATGAATTATAACCCCAGATTTGTTGCTTTGGTTGGAATTACGTCAATTAAATCAGTAAATTTTACGATTCCTACTTGCAAGGACAACATCAGCCATGATCAGTAAAAATTTTGCTACAACTTACCTGCTCCTTATTATCTTTCTTCATGAGTGCTGGAAGAATATGGATAATGGAGATCAGTAAGGATTCAGATTGTTCCTACAATAATTGTATAATTTCACACTTTTAAGTAAACATTCTTAAATCAAGTTTTAATTACTGGATATTCACTTTATATGCGACATGCATGTTTACCTGTTTTAAGTAGAGAATAATTCTTGGTATGAGTTTTCTTGACTTTGTTATTGACATTAAGTGAAGAAAGTGGTCAGTGTCACTAAATAAAAAAAATATGCAGAGTTGAACTTTTTTTATAGAGTGATTTGAAAGATTTGAGGACTTTTAATGATAATTTTCAAATTTTTTTGAGAAGTATTTACATAATAATTAAGGAGATATGAGGACATTTTCCTATTTTTGTGAAGAATTTTCAGGAAATTTTAACACCACAAGTGAAGAACAAATTATTTCTGTACCCATGAAAAAAAAAAACATGTGACAAAAAATGTAGTTTTGTAATAGGCAAAATTGAGGGGATTTGGGGACAAAGTTGATAAAAAATCTATTTTTGGAGGAGATTTGAGGATTTGATTAGCCTATCTTTAAAAGCTGATTGGTTAGTCATATACTTTTGACATGAATAGGAGGCTAATAACTAAATTGTTGAAAGTACAAGTAACTTGTGGGTTTATTGTAAATGTTTATATTTTTTTAATAAGGGGAATTTTTTGCAGTTTTCACTTTAACGGATTGAAAAGACACAATGTTAAGACACAATATGTTAATGCTGCATAATTTCTATTGTTATGCATATTCCTCTCCTCTGTAATTTCGTAGCTTTCCAGTTTTTATTTAAAAAAAGAGCTTAAAAAGATTTGCAGAATTTAATATTTTTTATAAAAAATAGAATTTAAAAAAGTATGATAGAAGAGTATTATGAAAAAATTACCTTGGTTCTGGTGATGTGTGCGGCTGGATTTTTAACATACTAAATATTTTATCAATTTTAGCTGTTCGTTCCTGTAAAATAGCTTCCCTAAACAATAACAAGCAATTTTAATTGGCTGTAGGTTGAAAAATAGAGATTTTACAGAGATAAAAAAAAACTTACTGCTGCTCTGCATTTGAGTCGAGCAAACGTCTTTCGACATGAGTAAGAGAAAAAAATATATCATAAATCTAAATAATAATAATGAAAAAGGCTTACAATACAGCAAGCTGCACTGAAGTATCTTGTCTACAGGGACGGTGGATGTAAATAAAATTGGGATTAGGCTCCCAGAAGAAGGTGCTGAATACACTTTCTTGCTTATTACAAGCATGAGTACTGTCCAACTTGGACCTATAACTATTCTCTGAGAAAATCTTAAAGAGAAAAAACAATCCTTCAATCACAAACAATACGACACAAGACAGAACTAACAACATAAACGGACTGGTTACAAAACAAACACAAATAGAAAAAATGTATATGTCAAAAATATATAATATAAAAAAGAATTAAATAAAACCCTCCTGTGCGCCAGAACCTCTGACTCTGGCTGTAGCTTTCCACATGTGTTACAGGGCCCCAACACTCAGCCTTACACAGGAGGTTGTCATGACAGGACCAGCCTGTACATATTTTGACTAAGGACAGCAGGGTTGTCAAGCCTGAAGACCAAGTTAGTAAACTTGGGCACCTTACTGAACTGGGGTAAGAAGTGGGGTCGTTACACCCAAAGACAAGCTGAAAGCAAACCCCCTTGCTAAGCTTCTTTTAAGTTACCAGAGAAGAGTGAGCTGAACTCTTTACCCTCTGGGTATTGACGGCAAACTGGTTCGAATGAACTAGCTGGGGTAATACAAAACCGCTCGGATTTACATTTTCCTCCCCCATGACCCAGGAAGTACAGGTTTTATAAACGTAATTATAAATGTAAAAGAAAGAAAGAAAAAGCGGATCAACAGCGAACGTAACAAAGAATATAACATGAATTGTTGTTGCGAATAGGTGGAGAGCATTTGCAAACCGCTCTATCGTTGCAGTGGTACCAAGAATTTGTGGCAGGATCCTTAACATAAGCCCAATAATGACCTGCGGTTAACGTACCGGAGTGATTAATTGTTGCTAACAATGAGTAGTTCTGATTAAACATTGTGCTGTTATATACCTTAAATAGTCCTTTTTCATCTGGTACACAAAAACTAGCAATGAAATTAACTAGAATTCCCCACTCTAGAATCTCTACAACATTAAAACATACTTTTTCAATTAAACCATACATCACAAACTTTTTCTTTCCACTTTCCGGTATGCGAGACTGAGTCTAAAAATAGTTGGAAAATTCAAACAAACTTATATGCTTTTATTATTGACTTAATCTGATGAAATAAGAAAAGATGTTACCTTTTCTTGTTCTGGTGTGGAAAAATCCATTATTTGTCTTGGATGGTGAACAGAAGTAATAGAAAGTTTACCAAGAGAACCTTCGAACTTGACTACAACATACAAGTTATGGTAGCAAAAAGATATGTGATAAAACAATCCAGAAGTAAACAACAGTGGAAAGTATTTATATCCTGTTATAATTACCTGGTCTATGACTGTCTTTAGACTGTTGTTGCTTCTGAGCATAATTCATCAATTGCTTAGTTTTCTCCAAGTTCTCGCTAACATCTTCTTCCTCGTTTTCCTCTTTATTACCTTCTGTTGCTTGCTTTAAAAGCTTTTTTCATGTTAGACTGAAAACAACGAAGATATTATTGATAATTTCGCATACATAACAGCAAATGGAAGTTTATTTGTTTAAAAATGTAAGGCTAACAAGTGGAAATGAAATCTATCCTATTGCTTGTCATTGTTATCATTATGTGCTGCATTTAGGGTTTTTTCACTAAAAAAAACTATTACTATTTTTCCTTTTTGTTGTGTGGAGATTGAGGCAATCAAGTCAAAAATATTTATAAAAACAAATGGTACATGGTAAGACAGGAACAAATAAGGTGAAGAACTCAATTTTATTCAAAATTTCTATGTATCCATTGAATTGTACATTTCAGTAGTAGGAAGTGGAGAGAGCTGACTCATTTTTTTCTGGCTCACTTTTTCCCCTCTAAAAACTGCAGAAGAAGAATTAGAAGAAAAAAAAGTCAGGTAGGCCAGGCTACACGATTTGCACAACGGATATCCACTCGCTCCTGAGAAAATTGTTGTAAATAGGATTGAAAAGCTGATCACAAACTTGCATGATAAGAAGAATTATGTTGTGAACTATAAAAAATTGCATCTGTACCTATCCCTTGGGTTGAAGTTGAAAAAAATCCACAGTGGTATCAAATTCAGGCAATCCTCATGGATGGAACCGTACATCAGGAAGAATACCGAGCTGAGGACGATCGCTACGAATGATTTTGAGAAAGATTTTTTCAAGCAGATGAACAACTCGGTATTTGGGAAGTGGATATTACTTAATCGACAAGGATACCTCCAAGGTAGACTGGAGAGAGTTTTATTTGACTAAGGATTGTCCACTTTCAGGGCTTCAGTTTTGTTCCATCGCCTTTTGCAGCCAGTCCAACGGTTACACGACATTTTTCGTGTCCGGTTGTCTTCATACTAACAGTTTTTTCCCCAACAACATCTACTGTTGTGTTTGACACCATATCTGCCCAAATAGGTGTCTCATCAAATGCTATAATATCAGCTAGTTGGTATGAATATTTCAATCGTAATCTTCTAACACGTAATATGTACGAGACGATTTTAGCTACTAAAAGATCGGGATCTTTCTGTGCTATGGAGGTTTTTCTTCTCAACGATAAGTTATTTCGTTTCATAAATTTAAAAAGCCAACCATTCGTTGTTTAAAATTTTTCGTCTTACCTATCTGGATCTGTACGTTTCAAATCTCCATAGACAATAATTGCTTTCTTCCTGATAAGTTTCCTTGACACACGAAGCATCTTCGTACGACGTTCAACAATCCATTCTAGTACTTTTTCCTCCATTTAATCGCTCAACGGTTTTCTGCCAGCCCCTTGTAAACGTTTTCTTTTCTTGTTACTAACTGACTTTGAAAGTTCTTGTAAGTCATCCTTTTTTTTCTTCCAATCACGAATACAATGGCGGTCAACTTTATATTTCACCGTAGCAGCCCCAATTGACTTGTTTTCCGCAAATTTAACAACTTCAAGTTTAAACTTAATCGTATAAGAACTTATTTTCTCTCCTTTGTGAGAAGTTGTTGCTGACAAAATTCTATTCAAAAACAAAACATTCGAATTACCTAAACATTTGAATTCGAATTCTCAGAGCGAGAACGATACGATTATAACGTTGGTTTTATTTGTCACGACGAATAAAACTTTCAAAGATGTCTAGAGCATTGTCAGTATCGTATGAAGTGAATTTTAAAATTGAGTTCCAGACAGCTATTCGTGGACATCATATTTATAAAGACGCTTGGGCACCACATATTGGACAAAAATTAATTGTGCAAAATAGACACCCGGGAATCGAATATGATAAAAATGCCATTGGCAATTTTAAATCAACCGATGAAGTAACACTACTGGTTGGACATCTACCAATAGAAATTTCTTGTTTACTTAGTTATTGTATGCAGATGATTTGGTTCTGATAGCAGAGTCGATGGAAGAATTAGTTGAAAAGTTTGAGAAGTGGAAGAATGGACTAGAAGAGAAAGGGCTAAGGGTGGTGAACACAGCAAAGTCTAAAGTCATGATTAGTAGCATTGCAGCCAAGTGTGACCTTGTAGTTGGAACTTTCCAACTACAAGGTCACACTTGTGGAGTTTGCAGGAAAGGGGTTGACGGTAGTAACTCAAGTTGCAAAGGTGAGATTATAGAGAATGAAGTATTTCCAGCTTTAATGATGTACAACAGTGGCTCGTTAGAGATAGTTGAGAACTTCTGTTACTTAGGTGATATGTTGGGCAGTGAAGGGGGTGTTGGAAGAAGTGTTACCTGCAGGATAGGTTCGGCTTGGAAAAGGTTCAGAGAGTTACTTCCTTTGTTGACTAGCAGAGTCTTGTCAATTGAGGTAAAAGGTAGGTTGTCATAAAAAACCTATTGGGGGGAGTGGGGGCTTATTTTTCAAAATGGGTTTTGGGGAAGGGGCTTATTTGGGAGGGGGAGGGGGGGGGATTAGGGAGTGGGGGCTTAATATCATTTACGGTATTACCATAGACCCGGGTTAACCCAAGCCATGTGAGGGAAATTGGGGAGATGGCGCACTGTGTGTGGGCCGTTGGATGTTGCAGGGAGTTGTCTGGCAGAGCGCTGACCCTAATTGAGTTTGCGTAGCTCAAAGAGAGCATTAAATACTCCAGGACTCCCCATCAAAGCCATGGCCCCTCCTGGAAATAATAGACAGGGTATATCCCTCGATATTTGAGAGGCTAGCCATGTAAAATATGCACATCATCATCATCCTAAATTACCGGGCTCGACTCTAGGCATCCGCCCTAGTCCCTCTCCCCACCGCCCGCTTTTATCATGTAGTAACGCCTTACGCGATAACAGGCGCCTTTACAGATCTATCAGGTAACTTCTTGAAACCGTGACTGTTTAATAACCAGGAGACCCAACATAACATTTCTTACCACCAGAAAATCGGAATTGTTAAGGCGGAAAATATTACGCTGGTCCCCACGTGCTCAATATCGGGAAAATCCTTTGTTGTAAGCGCGAATGGCCTTACTAACCCGAACAAATAAAATTCATTTAAATTATTTAAGAAGGTAGGACGTGACCACGGCGACTTTGTGCTGATTGGTTGATTGTAATCAGGGGGGTTGCTTATTTAGTGGATTTGAAATTTAGGGATTTGCTCTAACATTTGTTTGAGAGAATTTGATATTGTCCTTTAGCGCACTCTCAGTTCTTGATTCCTTAAGCATTAACGTGGTCCGAGTCTGTGATAATTCAGCACTCCTTAATAGTAAATTATTTTGTGGCAGCCAGAAAATAAATTTTAAGCTAAAAAATAAGTACTCTGATAATATCTATATCTTTCTAACAACATTTTTACAGAATTTTCATAGCATGCAGTTGAACATTCAACCATTAGGATTCTCTACCCTGCTAGGTGATGGCAGGTTAAAAAGTGAAGGCAACTTTTAGATATCAGATAAATGATTGTGTAGCTTAGGTAGCTAGCTACAACCTTAGACATGAAAACAAGAGCGTTCGTAATTTCAAAGATCGTAACCACAAGCAATTGAAAATGTCATTTCTTTAAAACTCGAACGGCAAGCGTTCAGGGCGGCAAGCGTTTCTCCTAGCGAAAGATGTCCAATTTCATTATTTCTTTAAACACAAACGACATACTTGACAATCAAAATTCAATCCCTTTGTTGAGAAAACCGCGCCAATTTTTGGTGCCCATGCTTTTATATTCATGATATTCCTTGAGATGAGAATCAAAATTTGTTGTAATCTGGCGGGACTTCACTGTAATTTCTTTCGCATAGCCAACATAGGAACGCTGTTTTCGTCTCTCTGCCCAAGTGGGTTTTTCCACGGACTTTATCTAGTAGTCTATATAATAATACTGTGTGTGCATGTGTGTCTATCTGTCTGTCAGGAACAGGGAAAGTGAGCATGTTCATTTTCCTTTGGATGTCGCCGAAAAAGTCATGTCTCAAATTTTAAACGTCGCGACGTCAATAACACTCATTTAACGTCAAAGAGGGGAGGTTGTGACGTCAGCTATTTTTCACCGTTTAGGTAACTAAGGACACCCTGGGACTTAATTGGGTAAGTGTTTCAAACCTGGTCCCCGAATCCGTTTTGGAGACGGGTTGATGACGTCATCTAAAAACATTTAAACCCCAATATCTTTGCAACCGTTTGTCAAAGTACATCATCCTATACATTTTCTTGATCAGCGTTTCAAGATCTATGCGATAGAGGCGACAGGCATATTCCAAAGAAAAAAATTATTTTAGCAGGTCCTTGCAGACGTCATCAAAATTTAAATGAAGGATCTTTCCCATTGTTCCATCTGCCTAATTGGAAATTTCCCACGGGCCTTATCGCCTAGTTTAAAAGGATTTCGAATTTTGGAATTCGACATTGGTGAGTCTTCGTGGAAAGTGTACACAAACTTTATTTTTATCGAAGCTGTATTATCATATACCTGGTAAAGCGTGGCGAGCTTTGCTACGATATACAATTTATACATACAATTATTTAAGTAAGTTCAAAACACCGTCTCAAACTACCGTTAGAGTCTACACCAGGCAATCTTACTTCTGCCGAAAACACTGAAATGACAATAATAACTATAATATGAATTATTAAAAATGCTTTCAATCAGAGACCTAGTTTTTGCAATAAATTCCAAAAGGCGCCTTTTGGTTTGCTTTTTTGTTTCTTCTTTCATTCATGACTCGAATCAAAAGCTGCCAGTTCGACAGCGTCGTATGAAATTTTGTACATTCCATTCCCAGTCGATACGATGCGATCTATAAAAAAAGTTTTTTGAAGCTGTTGTATAGACCGTTTACATGAAGTCTTGTGTCAGGGACGAAATTAAATTTACCCTAAATGAGATTTCAAGTCTTAAATCGCAATTAAATTTCGTGGTATTTACATTAAAGTTTTTTAAATCGAGATTATGGAACTGCACGTGCCAAACGTCATACACATGCAAAATACACTCTGGTACCAAGAACGCGACACGTGACCTTTCATCCACAAATACTTACTTTTCTTGCTTCTTTCACGCAATTTAGCAGGCCGGTTTCCTGTGGATAAAGTCTCATTATTTTGTCCATCCAACCCAAAGCATTTCATCCATTCTCTTTGTACTTCTGTATTTCTCACGGTATAAAAGACGAAGATAAAGAAACCTTGGAGAGAATTGAAAACGCAGAAGAGCCACTGAAAAAAGGTCGTCGCTTTACCCACAGCTAAAAGCGCAAATACCCAGGTCAATCCTAACAGTACGGAACACATGAAGGCAATTCTGGCTTGTTTTAACGTGTCTTTTGCGCTCTTGTTGGACTTTGCCATTGATCCCTTTGAAAGACCTCGCATAGCTAAAACAAGCACGACGAAGTTGGCCAGCAACATGATGGCAACTGGTAATAACACACCGTAGTAGAATGAATTGCCTCTAACCACACAACTAAAAGAAGAAAATCGCAAGTTATTGTTTTTACATCTTTTTTGGAACGTTAACACGGAGTAACCTAAAGGGGGATTTTCACGAAGCAAATTGAACGGCGAATTTGCCGGCGAAATGTGTCTGAGCATGCGCAGTTTTTTTTGTTTTCATCTTACTTTAAAAAATTGGCTTCGCCGAAAAGTAGAAACAGTTCCTACTTTTTAGCGGCGAAATATTTCAATGTAAACTTTTAACCAATCAGAACACAATATTCAGTGTTTATTCTTAGAAAAAATCGTTACTGGAAGGAATTCAAAATAACTATCTGATAATATATATATACCTAAAAGAATGCTTATATTTAGTATTTTAATTTCGCCACATGCTTTTTGTTTCGCGTGAAAATCAAAAAAATATTTTGCAGCTTAGTCGCCGCCGAATTCGCTATTCACAATTAGCTTCGTGAAAATCCCCCTTAATTCACTTACATCTTCTTTTGAACAGTAACATGGCGTAACTTTTTCACTTATAAAAATCATAAACGATTATTGCTCAAACGAAGTTCTGTTCTTCATTAGAAATAGCGAAGGCTATTTGTATTTAGTTTAAATTGACATCTGATATATTTATTTCACAGAAATATAATATAAATATGATTTTTCTTCATTTTGCGATTTTTTTTCTTTTTTCTTTTTAGTTGTTTGAAAGTAACACAAGCAAACATGTCGTCGGTTAGCACGTTAAAGGTAATATGGTAGCTTTACCAAAATAATCAAAAAATGAACTTGCCGATGAGGGGATAATGATAGTGTCACTGCTCACTGCTTACAAAAATATCGCATTAAAATCGCAACCTTGTCAAATGAAAGAGATTATACTTACAATGTGTCGTTACCAAGATTATGAGGTGCCGCTCCAGCCGTGATTGCAACAATAACTATTGGAACACCTGAAACATAGGTTTGTCAAAATTTTAACCTATTAAAAAAAGGCCGACAAAGTATAAGCTACGGTAATGACATAACGTGACATAATATCTTGCACTATTCAAAAGACGTTTAAGTAAGTGAACAGTTTATAGAGTACTACACTTCTTATATCCTGCTATACTTTTTAAAATCTCTTGATGGACAGGGAAATCTTCGTCTTATCCATATGTAACTTCTACCCATATCTCATAAAAAGTATAATCGATAAATAAACATGTCCAATCAATAAAACGAGAAATCTTTATATACTCAACAAGAGTGCCTTCATAAAAATGTATTTGGGAACTTTAAAAGTTAATCTATCACAGTTGAGTATTATTCTGTACTTTTCCCGAGTTTTTTTCTTTTAAAAACAGTACAAACACGTAAAAACAATTTTTGTATGTTTAATTTTTTTCTAAACACTGACTACGGACTATTTCCATCCCATAAAAGTGAAACATGGTTCCTGTAAAGAAAATTTAGTCCGACAAAGTTTTGTCTAATAGGATAGATATATAATGTATTAGAATGTAACTTTACGTTCACGATAGAATTGAGCTGAAATAAAAATACACATGATGGATCACAACTAAGTGTTATCATTGTTTCAACAATACAGCAAAAAACTGGACCTACCCCACGCAAATATAGATGCTTTTACCATAAATACTGTATCGCCACCAGATTTGAAAACTTTAACGAAACATCTATATAAATTCGCCCCTTCCACGCTCATCCAACAAAACGTAGTTAAAATGAAGTACTGAAGTAGCGCAGCAACAGCCTGGCATCCCGAACGATTAGTTGAAGCTTCAACAGCAGATAAAAATAATATCAGTAGCGTTGCCAAGGAGACACACAAACAAATCAGAATTTTTGGAGCCAGTTTCTTGCGAAGACTTCTAAAATACAAAGACACCGTGTTATTACTGTACAGCACGAATGTTGGGATGAAAACAGTTGCAAGTCCAGAGTGTGTTGACACAACATTTTCTTGTTTTAATAATTATGTATAATTATGTACACGTTAAGCCGTGGACTGCTTAGGTTTTGACCCGAATCTTAGCCTCAAGCAGCTCGGTTACGAAAAAAGTGTACTGGTATTAAAAGTTTTGTCACAAATCCCGAGATTCTTAACTTCTAATGAATTATCTATCTTCAATATCACAATATAATTACAACTGTAAAAGGTAAACCTTGGGATAAAAAAGGGAACAAGATAGTATGCTTCAAATAATTCACTCTAGATAAATTAATTACAAAATACATGTCTCAAAACTTACTGGAATAGCAAGTAGGTGAGTATTGTTAAAACAAGTCCTGCAAGTGAGATGCCACAACCAATCCATGTGACGATCTGAAGTTCCAATGGATTATTACCCGATTGTGAAACATCAAGTAACAAGGCAAAGTTAGTCAAATGATCACACGTACAAACCACGTGACCAGTGGCCAATTCATTTGTTTTCTTACAACCGTCATCTGACCACCTGCCCAAATCTAAAATGTGCCAACAAAGATAAAAAAAGATAAAATTCAACTTCACACAATTGTTGTACCCGAACGATTTTGCGATAACGTCTCATTCTTTTCACGTAGCGAATAACTCCGTAAGATATATTTTTATAAAAGCTACGCAGAATTGTGCGAAAAATAAATCAATAAACCCAGCAAATGCAATACCAAGTACAACATACTTACCAAAACGCCAGAATTCGCAGGTATTTTGCCCTTCCTCCTCCAGACTTCTGATTTTCTTAAATCTCAACATGACTGGGGTACTTAAATTTGCAACGTTTGTGTCAGCTACTGTAGCTGAGAGGACGTTACTTTGAACAATCCTTCTTAAATGTGCGTCAGGTCGAAACTTGTTCTGTTTAAGAAGTGTTAGTGGAATAAATAAAACATTATTTTTGAACACGTAGGAGTATATCACGGCCTTTTCGGTTTGAAAGGCTTCTTCTGGAATTTCTAATTCAGAAAGAATCTCACGTGATTTAGTTCCGCGGTGGAGTGTTTCCTCTGCAATGACAACTCGTTGCATATTAGATAACGTCTGCGTAGAAGAGATAGAAAGGTTTGCCTTAGAAAGGTAGGCTACCGCGAGCGCCATATCACTTCGACTAATCTTGTACGAAATCACATTTGATTTTTTTAGAATTGTGCCAATCTTTTGAGCTAAATTGTCTAGACTTCTAAGTAGGTTTGTGGAGGACTGGGAATTACGTTGTGCCTTAGCTATGATTTGGATATCAGCGCGGATTAAATTGTTTGTTGTATTCACAATATACTCGATAACCTAAAGGAAATAAGTAAGAAAAATTATAATTTCCATCTCCGGGGAGGGGGGCGGACATTTTTTCCATATAAAATACAACATAAAGGTCATTTGATGGTCGCAACATGTTCCAACATTGAAAAGATCATACAACAAAAATGACATCGTTTCCAGTAAAAATGTCACCTCTGACATTTGAGAAATTGCAACTGGGTTTTCTTGAAGCACAGCAAGACATAAGCGATGCTCGTAAACGATACGGAAAAACGAAAGTTCAAATTCCCTTTTGCTGAGAGTGCGTCAGAACTTTTATTCGAAATAGCAATCAACAAACATGGGATACTTACGTCTGCAGGTACAATCGTCGTATTTGTGTCAATATTCTTCACCACGCTGGATATTATATCTGTGGCAAATGCAACATCTTGCTGGGTGGTTATATAGAAACCATCTTGGACAGCGGCAGCTAAAGTCGCTGATACATTGCTTACATTCAAGCAATTCGCTGAGATGTTAACACCACAGACCACAACCTAGAATAGATGCTTCTTAGTCAAATAAAACATCAAACGTACAGCTCATTTTTTAACTGGTTACTGCTCACATCAAATATAAACTAAAGTAAGGATTACCGGACCGTTGGGCATTAAATTTTTCTCGTGTCTCTAGGTTTGAAATTTCCTATTATAGTACTAGACTAAGCCTCCCGGAGCTTTTTTGTCAGAAACGATGTTGATGGTTGGGGCTTAATGGAAGGTTTGGACCTTTTTGGAAGGAGCAGGCCTGTATGCCCGAACATTTACGATTATATAGAATGCTTTAAAAAAGAAGTTTTAGTTGAATACCGTTTAAAATAAGTTTTTCTAGAATGCGGAAAAGCGTGTAGCTGTTTCACAACAAAACGAACTTACATTGCTGAGTTCTAACAATTTCTGCGTTGTTTCCTCCTTCGGAGGGCATTCTGTCAAATTGACTTGTGACCATTGAGGACCTTTTTGAAGATCTGGAACACATTGCCGATTGGTTTGTCCAGAACTGCGATAGCGACATTTATCAGTAACTGTGCTCGACACAAGCGTGTCGTTGAAATTGTATTCTCCTTTGAAGGACTCCTCCCCTGCTCTTGATTTATGACAACAATCTAATAAACAGTGGAACCGGATAAATAACAAGGCTCAACCGAATACAATACGAAATAGTCAGAAAAATAAGGTTCAAAGGAGAAATTTTAGGTTCCGTTTCCCAAAAATGTTGTCAGCCCATTAGAAACCATCTACTGAACGCGAAGCAACTCTTGTGACGGCATGTTATAAACAAGTTGAAAATGATGCATTTATATCTGGCGTTAATGAATGTACTATACAGTGGAACCTCTATTAACGGTCAACTGCATACATCGGTCACCTCCTGATAAGCGGCCAGAAAAGAAAGTCCCTGCCGAATTCATGGTCAAACTCTTATAAAAAACCCTCCATACATCGGTCACCTCCAATCAACGGCCAAACGGCCACTTTCTATTGTCATAATGTCTAATTTCACCTCTATTAACGGTCAAAAAAAATCTTTATGCAAGCAAATGAAAGGAAAAATAAAAACAATTGTTTTTTTTATTTACAATAGGTATATTTCTTCATAATATATCATGTTTGAAATTTTCTACCGAGGTCAGCAGCATGTGAAAGGATCTTTTTCATAACTTGCTCTAGCCACTTTAACGCTTTCACATGTCCCCTTGCTTGATATGTTACGGGTATTTCAAGTCCTAAACCAGCCCCACGATTTACTTTCTTTCCAGTAACAGTACATAATATGGTAGATCCAGGCAGTGAAAGGAAGTTTGAAAAAGCCTTGCTCAAACCCAGAGGAGCATGCCCTACAACATATGAATTACGCATGATGGAAACAGCGTAGGTATCATGAGGTTTATCAGTTTCTCGCGTACAAACCAATATTTCTCCATCAAATGGATTCCAGATGTTCATATGCGTGGTAACCCCTTGCATACGAATTGAAGGAAAAACAATTTGCTTCGTCAATGACAATCGGCAAAGGTTCGTCGATATTGTCAGTCATTTGTTTAAGAATCATTTCTTCTTTGCTCAAAGCCATTTCTTAAAACAGTAGCAGCAGTGATATTAAGTAAACCAGTTTTTCAATATGTTTGTATCAAGAAAGTATTTTGCAACATGTTTCTTCGAACGTTCGATCATTGTTTAATTCGATATTCGAATATTACTCTTAGAATTTTGACAAAAACAAAGACGTTCTAGTTTTATCTAGTAAAAATGTCTAAAAGAAAATATTTTTCATTGGAAGAGAAAGTTTAAATCATAACTTATGCCGAGGAAAATCCACAATTAGGCTCAAGAAAACTTGCAGCAGAGTTCGGCTGTGGAAGAACATGCATGCAAACATTGATGAAACAAAAGGAAGTCATAATGACTGATTGGAAGTGCAGTGAAAATTCTACTCTTAAGAAAAAAGGAAGTCTGAAAAATACCAAGATATCAACAATGCTGTCTGGCGTTGGTTTTGTATGGCAAGGGAAGCACTTATACCAGTTTCAGGTCCCATGATTCAAGAAGAAGCCTTGCAAATTGCATCAAAGTTGAACGTTGCAGAATTTACAGCCTCAAACGGCTGGTTGGAAAAATGGAAAAATAGACATAATGTTAAGCAATTTAATGTGGCTGGAGAAGATGGACAAGTAAATGCTTTAACGTTGGAATCTTGGGCTGAACGGTTGCCTGAGATAGTGAAAGGTTATGAACTGAAAGATATATGGAATGCTGATGAAACAGGACTTTTCTGGCTTGCATTACCGGATAAATCACTTTCAGTATCAAAAGGTAGATGCAAAGGCGGAAAATATTCCAAACAACGGATAACGGTATTACTTATTGCCAATGCCCTGGGTGAGAAAGAAACTCCCGTCATTATTGGACACAGTTAAAAACCAAGATGTTTTAAAAACGTACAAGATAAAAAACGACCCTGTGGCACATATTATGCTAACAAAAAAGCCTGGATGGATTCAGAGCTCATGGAAGAAATTTTAAGAACTCTAAACAGAAAATGCGCTGCAGACGACCGTAAAATATTGCTTTTCATTGATAATGCTCCAAGTCATCCACAATCTTTTATTGATTGTTTCTCCCATGTCAAAGTTGTCTTCTTCCCCAAAAATACAACATCCAAATTGCAGCCACTTGGTGCTGGAATAAAGAATTTCAAAGTATTTTACCGCAAACAACTGCTACAGCATGTACTGGCCAGGATTAAACCGGGATGTAAAGCATCTGATGTGATAGGCAGTGTCGACCTTTTAAAGTCTATTGGGTGGGTAATGAACGCATGGGTAAAAGTTAAAAAAGAAACGATCGTCAATTGTTTTTCTAAGTGTGGTTTCACTGAAGCTACCCTTGAGTTATTCACAGATGATGACGTTTTTGCTGAATTCGGAGAATTGCAAAGTTTAATCTCGGAAATATCTCCTGATTCAACAGTCGACTCCTACTTAAATCAAGACGAAGATGCAGTGACATCAGTAGGCACAGTCGATATACATTCCACGAACTGGAAGGAGAACCTGAGAGAAGCAGCAAATTGTTACGCGATCGAAGGTGATGACGAGATAGAAACATCAGGAGAAGTCGAGGATGATTTTCATATTAAACGACCAGAGTTAAAAATATCTATTGTAGATGATTTAAACAACTTTTGTGAAACTTTAGGTGATGCTGACTTAGTAAGTGCTTTGAATCTTGTAACACTACGACTTGAAGCATTTAGGCTAAAAAATGTTTCACAAAAAAAAGTAACAGATTATTTCAGTAAAAAGTTTTAACATGATTGTAGATTGTACTGATAAGATACATGTATTTACTTGTGTTTATTTTGATCATGAATCATTCTTTGAGCCCCTCCCACCTCTCCCGACCAGACTTTTTGATAAAAAAATGATATTCATATAAAACCTCCATACATCGGTCACCTCTAATGCAACGGCCACTAAGCTGGGTCCCCCAAAGTGGCCGCCATTAGAGGTTCCACTGTAGGTAAATTTCACCCAACTTCTCAGATCCCCAAAAATGTCCGACCTAAATAGGATTAGTGCGAAAATTTATATGAAAAAAATATTTGGCGCACTGACAAATCCTAACAAGGCAGGAGCATTAATTTTCAAACTAACTTACCTAAATTATTAACTCGGACTGACTGCACCTTTAAACCAGAAAATTTATCCCTTGTAAAAAGTGCGGGAAGCTGCTTGCAGTTCAATAATCGTTCGGCATCCGTAACATTCGTGTAAATAATTCGCGTTTCTACATTGATGCTGCCCTCTCTATAAAAAAAAGAAGCAGTATTTGATTTCTAAATTTTTTAAAAAAGGTTCCAAAATGAAAATTACGGATGGTAGCTATCTGTCTGTCTGTCTGTCTGTCTGTCTGTCTGTCTGTCTGTCTGTCTGTCTGTCTGTCTGTCTGTCTGTCTGTCTGTCTGTCTGTCTGTCTGTCTGTCTGTCTGTCTGTCTGTCTGTCTGTGGATCACAAACGACTCGGAAATATAGTAAAATGCAGAATGAGTGTACGACTCGGAAATATGGTAAAACGCAGAACAATCAACGATTTGAAAATATGATCTATTAACCGTTAGTTAGTAGAAATAATTTCAAAATAAAAAAGAAACCAGTCAAAGTTATTTTAATCGCTGACACAGGAAAAATATTCTTACGTGAATCTCAACACCTCGACGAATCTATTTATACCAGCATCAGTATCCCTGTCTTTTAAACTCTCTTCGACCTAAACAACAACAAAAATTACGAAAAATAGTGTATAAATAGATGGATACCTCCTATCATGTGCATACCGTTATACCACCTATTATATGTATACTACCTGTTATATATATACCACCTATTATATGTATACCATCTGTTATATATATACCACCTGTTATATGTATACCATCCGTTATATATATACCACCTATTATATATATACCATCTGTTACATGTATACCACCTGTTATATGTATAACACCTGTTATATGTATACCACCTATTATATATATAACACCTGTTTATATATATACACCACCTGTTATATGTATACTACCTGTTATATATATACCACCTATTATATATATAACACCTGTTTATATATATACACCACCTGTTATATGTATACCACCTGTTATATGTATACTACCTGTTATATGTATACCACCTGTTATATATATACCACCTATTATGTGTATACCACCTGTTACTTCAATAACGGATGTGCGTAAAATTCAAAGAATTGTCTTACCCAAAAAAAAGGCTTTTTTTGCTTGCATTATTTTTGCCGTCTCAAGAATCAAATTACTCTATTTTAAACAGTGTGTATAAGACGAAAATGTATCTATCCAGAGCGTAAGATTTTCAAAAATTAAACTGATACGCAGTAAATTTTAGCTTACTTATTAAATTTATTTGATGTTCCCAACTCATTGTGGAACACAAGAAGGAATTGTGTCAAACATTGCGGAAAATGAATACTTAGATGTTTGATACACTTTGATATTACCAAGCCAATTTTTAGTCCAACGTGTACAAGTTTTAAAATGCGTTCTTTCGTTTTCAAGCAATTTTCTGCATTTTAAAATGATTCGTTTAAAAAAGCAAGAAATAACTCTACAGTAAATACTTGTTTTTCAATTTTTGCTTTCAGCTCAATATATTCTGGTGATGTAGGGACAAGCAGAGCATCATTGAATGTTTCGTCAATCCTCACAGTCAATCGTGTGTCAGATATATCTAACAAAAGTAAAAGTAAAATGAAAAAAATGTCTAGTATGAAAAGCATTAATTAGATACCATCTCAACTGGGTATAAATACGTCGCTATAATTTAATGAACAAACGTCGTTGGATACTAACCTTGAAATTGTATATTCACCTTCTCTGATATAACTTTTTGGTTCAGATATTTCGGGACGTCAATGACGCATTGATAATAGCCCTGTAGTGTATAGTTGGATTTGCGGAACCTTAGACTTGAATGTTGATAGGAACCCTGTTGAGTCGTAAGTACTTGAATAAATGGATTTAAATCCTCTACGAAGGCCTCAATTCGCTCAAAACCATCTTTTAGCCAATAGATGCTGCTGTTTTCTAATTGGACAACAGATTTAAATTTGCATCCAACGATCTCCACTACATCACCAATCTTCCACGTTTCTCTTCGAGTGACGGGTCCTTCACTGTAACTTGGTACTGATAAGAGCAAAAAAAAAATTATTCTAAAAAATTATCTTTGCTAACTATCTTTGCCCATGCTATTATTGGCCACTGTACGAGATATCGCACGGAATAAGCAGAACATCCACACTGCCAAAATCCCTTAGAATAAAAAATTTGATCTTGGGGAATCATAAAGGTATGTTGTCGTTTATGTCTCTAAACGCAACACTAAAAATGTAAAAAATTTGTCCAGTATCATAATTCCTGTCTTAGACAAAATAATTAAAGAAAAACGCGTAAAACAAATATTTGAAATATTAAAAGCAAGCCTACCAGGAATCCTTGTAATTTTCACTTCTTCAGACGTAACGTTTGTACCGTTGTAATCAATCACACACCTGTATGAACCAACGTCACGAATGTGAACGATGCGTATTTCTTGAAACGTATGCCAGTACTCACTACCTTTCGCCACATTACTACCATTGGAGAATTGTTGCACAGAATTACTTGTATTCACTTTGAACTTATTATTAAATAGCCAGTAAGAGGATGTTCTCAACTTCATCTTGCTTGATACTCGCAGCCAGTGATAGTTACCATTTTGTCTGTGATGGTTAATTTGGGCTTTTTAATAAATTTAGTTTCCACTAGAAATATAAAAAAACATTAAAAATCAATTTTCTTCACTCTACCCTGTAAAAGTTATGACACAACTGTCAAGTGATATTACTTGAACACAAACATTTCAAAATTAGCATTTAGTAAAGGGACTACGGTGTGAAACATCATGATTTTTATGGACAAAGTTTATAGCAGTTATCCCAATAAAAATTCCCTCACTTTCCCTGACAAAGTCGCGTGGAAATGACATCATTTTCTCTGGCCAGTAGGCTTCCAGAAGTCACTATTTCCTTGATTTCAATAAACTGACATTAAAATTAGAAGTAACATTAAAGCAGGGGGGGGGGGGGGGGTCAAGAGTTTAATTTAATTACTAGGATATTTCTTTTTAGTATTATAATGAATGTTACAAAATTTCTACATAACTGAACTAAAGAGAACTACGAAATGAACAAAGTATCATTCAAATAAGTTTCGTTAGTGAGTGTGAGTGACTTGAGTACCTGCACTTTTAATTTATCCCTTTTTTTAGGAGTATGGACTATTATTAAGGTTTCACCAGCTTGTGTATTCGAGAACAATCGTTTATAGTATGTAATATGTCATTTTTATTCTAACAAAACTTCTGCAAGTTAAAAGATTTAATCTTTTCTTTTTAATAAGCTCTCAAGTTGCCAATAACTTACCTTGGATATCAACAACTACTTTATTTGATTTGATCTGCCCGTCAGACCAATCTCCAGACAGGACACACTGATATTCACCCTCGTGACTGGAATTCACTTGAGGAATAAATAAATCTTCCATCTGGAAATTATTTTCACTTTTATTCAACATAAGGATAGAGGACTTTATAACAATGGTGTCATCTTTTAGCCAGTGAACACTACTTTCAGCCAATGACATCACAGAATCAAAGACACATCCTTTGATTGTTAGTGGTACACCAGGTGTAACCAAATCAGGATTTTGTGGCTGTGAAACTAATTTCGGCTCTAAAATTAAAATAATTTAGGGTTTTGTAAATATGTAGTTGACACACATTCGAACAGTTGACGCACATTCGAATTGCTCTGCAAAATTTAGACTGTATTCTTTCTATTATTATTTCGGCCAAAAAAATAACATAAAATCAGTCTGTTTTACAGTTAGATGGTTATTATTAATAATAGAGATTACATTAAAGAAATTTACAAAATTGAAAACGATCAATATAATAACATGTTTCTTCCAAAATAACAATACAGATCTTTGCATAAAACACTTGCGAGATAATGCTATGTGAAGATAAGTTATTACGAAACAAGGCAGAACCAATAAGCAAACAAACTATACTTTACCTTGAACAGACCGTAACTCAAGAGACTGTGATTTAACAATCCTCCGACTTCTGAATCCACATGAGAACAGTCCTGTTTCGTTTGGATATTGAAGAGTGAGTGGCTTTTTACTGTAAATCTTTTGGCCTTGAATCATCTGATGAACCTCTCGTGTTCGTAATATCAGGGAATCGTTAAGTAGCCAATAACTTTCTAACTTTCCCCCATAAGGCCCATCTTTAATTTCTATTGTACATCCAGACATTTCTAATATACCAGTATACAAGCTTCGCGATTGAGTTAAATTCTGTATGAAACTGAACTGCAGGTCTAGAACAACAAAGAAAAGAAAATGTATTAGTAGTGGGAATAATCATGTTTAACCTGTACCAGCGAGTCTGCACATGCGTTATTTTTACAGTCTACTCCTTCAACACCCAACATACATATAAATAACCCTCAACGTACTTAGTGCTGCAGTACCTGATATAAAAGAGAAGTACAATGGCTTGATAACTCCTTCCAAGGTTGGTTTAGAAAAAATATGTAAGCATAGGATTTAAAAAACATTGACAACTTACTTTCAACCTTAATACGAAATGGTTCAGACAAAACTTCTGTCATATATCCTTTCGCATGTATAGCACATTGATAAAAATTATCATCAGAAAGTCTTGCTATTGCGATAAGAACTTCTGGGAACTCATACTGAGATTCATTGGACACTGTTGCGTTTCCACCAACAAAAATCTTTTCTGTATTATTTTTCAACAAATACATGTCACGAGGATGATAGAAAACTTCAGATTGAAATCTACATCCTGTGATTAATAATGACATACCAGAAGTCACTGTAATGGTGTCTGGCGTAGAAAGAAATACCGGATCTATACATAGAAAATTATGCATGTTAACAAGCTGTTAATGGATATATTTTCTTAATTATTGGGATTAATGTCAATGCTCTTATACATAAAAAAAGTTTAATATAGAACTGATAGTAATTTCAAAGCAAGATGTAAATCACTAATTTATTAAATATATTATGGAATATACAGTGTTGGTTTTATTTATTGGATATATTCCATTTTATAATTTATCCTGTAACTACTTTTCTGAAATCAAATTTAATTCGCGGGGCAAAAATCAACATTTTCAGGCGCACACAGCAGAATGTTGTTGCATTAAAGAATATTGCTTGTAAGAACATAATCGATCACAATCAACATCTTTACTACATTCTACGCAAAAAAATTACTAATATTTTGCAGTAGAATATTGATTTGATACTGCTGGAAAATCCTTGCAATAAAATTTGGCTGGACACACCGTAAATTGTTGACCATGGCCCTAAAGTTCCAACAAATGCATTTTATAGAAAATCGTAAAAAAAAAAGGTAAAAAAAGGTTTTGCAAAATACAGGATCTAAAATTTATTAATGTAATCTAGTAAAGCAATATTTTGATCAAAAAAAGAATGTAGTTGTTATCTCTATGTTAAACATAGAAAAAATATGCGTTTTTTTAATTTTACTTGTAATAAGTAGTAGTAAGTATATTTAGCATCAAAGATGTTTTAAAGATATAAAGGTTGAGTTAGTTGGGACATATGGAAAAAATAGTGGAGGATAATTGGGTAAGATAGTTACTGAGCAAAGCATAGAGGTAGACCGAAAAAGACTATGCAGGAGGTAATAAGGACAGACCTGATACAGAGGAATTTAAGTTAAGAAATAAGTCTAGATCAGATTAAAAAAAGGACATTAATATACCCCATCCAACACATGGCAGCATAGAAAACTGATGTTAAGCTGCTGCTGCTGATGATAGTGTTGGTGACGATGACAATGACAATGACGATGACGAATATGAATATGTGGTATGCAATATTTTACCAAGTGCCTACCCCATCGTTTACATAGTTTGACAACAAACAACAAAATTACTGGACAATTTTGATAAGCTAAAACTGAATTTACCTCTAAAAATAACAGATGATGAAGATGAATTTTGTATGCTTCTCATCAATGTCTGGTTAAAAACAATGCACTGGTATCTTCCAGCTTGAGCATAGGAGTTTAAAATTAAACGTTCAAATTCATAAGTTTCGCTAGTTGTATTATACGTTATTGTTGCATCAGTACGCGTCTTGTTATCCATAAGCCAATAGCCAGTAAAAACAACGTTTTGAGGAGCACTGAAAGAGCATGTTAAATAAACCATACTTGTGTTCAAGTTTCGGTTAATCAACGGAGCACCAAAAAAGTTTACAGCGATACCTAAAATGCAGGAGAGAATTATTTGTTGATGTTATTCCATCACCTACAAAAAGTAAGTTCTGTTTTCTCACGCAATAAAAATAATGTGTAATAAAAACAAAAGAAAGCACAAAAGACACACAAAAGAAAGCAACTGCAACAAAGTTAATCTAGGAAAAATATGTATAGAATTTAAAAAACATTGACAACTTACTTTCAACCTTAATACGAAATGGTTCAGACAAAACTGCAGTTGTCATGTGACCTCTTGCATGTATAGCACATTGATAAAAATTATCATCGGAAAATCTTGCTTTTGCGATAAGAACTTCTGGGAATTGATACTGAGATTCATTGGACGCTGTTGCGTTTCCAGCAACAAAAATCTTTTCTGTACTATTTTTCAACAAATACATGTCACAGGGATGATAGAAAACTTCAGATTGAAATCTACATCCTGCGATTAATAATGACATACCAGCAGTCACTGTAATGGTGTCTGGCGCAGAAAGAAATACCGGATCTATACAAAGAACATAATCGATCACAATCAACATCTTTACTACATTCTACGTAAGAAAAAAATTACTAAAATTTTGCAGTAGAATATTGATTTGATTCTGCTGCAAAATCCTTGCAATAAAATTTGGCTGCATACACCGTAAATTGTTGACCGTGGCCCTAGGCTAAAGTTCCAACAAATGCATTTTATAGAAAATCGTAAAAAAAGGTTTTGCAAAATTTTTCTGTAAGGTTATATATTATATTTACCTGCAAAACTGGATAGGTGAACTTTGCTTGAATAGGTGGGAACTTTTGTGAAATCTTGTATAAAGACTGCACATTGATATGATCCAATCTGTGTGTAATAACTTCGATTTAAATTAGGAAATTCCAATTCATTGCGAGAACGTGTTATGTTCTCTACATTTATGCTTATGGTATCATTAAAAAGCCAATATCCATTTATTTTCAATTCATCCAATCTTGAAGATCTTATTCTTCGTAGTTCAAATTTGCAACCAATAATAAAACGACTTGCACCATTGGAAACAACACTGGGTGAACGGGTGTTAACAACTGTAATTTCTAGTAATTAAAAATAAATAAATAAATACATTAAAAACAGTTAAAGAGCTGACAGAATGTTCGACATCCTAACTCATGCTAGGTAGTTCCTTTGATAGGTTATGTTTGCTGACGAGATGATCGTTGATGAGAAAAAAAAGCCAAACGAAATTAACTGGGTAGCCAGTTAATTTCGTTTCCCTTGTTTTTCCATGACTAAAATGTAAATTTTCCCGACTTACTACAAAAAAAGATTTTTAAGGAAACGATCAATTTAAATTCAGAAAGTTGACAGCTAGTTTTACAAAACAAAACTCTTCAACTTTTACCTGAATTTTTATTGATACTTTATAATTCCTGATTTTTCAAGGTTGTTCAGGTTTTCTAGATTATGCCCGCCCTGTCTGAATAACACACAAAGCAACAAAAATTTTAAATTGTGCATAATATTTTTCTCAATGATCTTATTTTGGAAAATGGACCGTAATTTATATTCCACGTGGATTAACCGCGGCAATAAAAACATAATCGAGTAACGAAGCTCTTTCACTGATTTAAAAACAACTTAGTATCATAAAAACAAATTTCTATTTACTCTGCTAACTTTTAGATTAAAACAGGAGATATAAAGCAATTGGTTGATTACAGCCTTTTGTTTATATTGCAACCTGTGGATTTAAACAGGGCTTCTTTAGATTAAAAGCCCTTGGCACTTTTTTGCATCAGAATAAAGGTGTTTATTTACCTTGAACAGGTGATGTGCTAGGTAACGATGGTGTGCTTGCTGGTGATGGTGTGTCTCCTGGTGATAATGTGCTTGATGGTAGGGGTGTGTATTCATGACCAGTCACAAATTTCTTTTTAGACAGAATTTGACGTCCCAAAACTGTTATCCCACATTGATAAAAACCTTCATCGTTCACGGATAACAACAGATCATTAAACTTATACATGTTTACATTAGCCAACTGAGGATCTGTATTAACTACTAATCGTTCGTTTCCATTTTTTAGCCAGTAAGTAGCACATGCTGGTAATTTTACAGGAGATTTGAATAAACAACCAGGAATTACGTAATGACTCTCATCAGAAGTAAACATAGGATCTAGATTGTAATACAAATAATTAGTTCTAAAACATCACTTAAGTTTTTGTGTAAAAAATCTGATTAATCATCACATACCTGCAAGACGTGCAAAGGTGGATTTTTCTGACTTGACTTCACTTGACATCGTGTTTGCATCGAAAATAACACATCGAAAGTAACCTTGTTCATTATAGCCTTTTAGCTGATAGGGTCCTGTTGTAAAGAGGATTTCTGTACCGTTTAGAATGTTACTAGTATTTCCATTGACATCTCTCCTTTTTCTTACTCCTGGATGTGAAGACTGTCTTGTTGATGGTGTGGAGACTAAAAGATCTGAAGATGTTAAATTTATTCTGATTGTATCATTTAGTAATAGGTAGACATATTTATTCAGGTTAGTGGTGGAGTAATAGCTGCAGGCACCAATGCTGTTATTCGTATTTATCTGAGGCTTGGAAGCAAATCTTAGTTGAAGATCTAAAATAAAGCAAACATTATATACTAAAATATGTATTGTAAACTTTTGCCTGGTATAGGCCTGTTCTAGATTTCAAGCCTTTCTGGTTTAACTCACATAAACATGTAGAAAAAAGACTTGAATGGAAATAAAAAAGTAAAAAAAAATTGTATAAAATTAGAAACAAGATGATAAAAACAAAAACAATCATATAACAATGCAGAACAAAGTAAACAAGTATACATAACGTAAAAATGATAGCCAAAATTATTTTAAATAAAAATCATCCACAAAATCGTTGCTGCCACAATTCATATCATCCACATGAAACAATTTTCACAAAAATAAGGAGTTGAAGTAAAAACAAAAAGCAAAAAAAGTCAAAACAGACAAACAAACAAGGAAAAAGACGAACAAAAAGACAAAAATATATATATATATATATATAAATATACATACCTTGTGCTTGCAAAAAATAAATAAAACATGATAAAATATAAATCCGGACAAATTTCATTTTAATTTATTAATAGTTCTTTTGAATTTACTTTTTGTTCGTTTTTTTTATCAGTGTTTCCTTAGAATCTTAGTTATATTGAAAACCTAAATTCAAGTGTAAGCATATTTCAACATTCCACCTTTTGTTGATGACAATGTTAATTTACAGAAGACAAACATTAATTTAATTTTAATTATTTTTTTTTGTTTCCGTTGTAATTAAAAAAATACAATCTAAATGGTTGTGGGTTCATATTAAAAGCTAGTGTAAAGGGAAATTACATATTAAATATAAATATCATAATGGTAGATCAAATTGTGCAACATTTAAAAATTGTGTTAATGTCAGTTCTTTATTTTCTCGTATTCTTTTATAATTAAAAAAACGAACTTTTAGTGACATACACCTTGTAACTGTATTTTCTGCAAAAAAAAGATAAGTTGGTTGTATCATATGGTTGTATCATATGGTTGTATCATATTGGCAATATCACTGGCATGAAAATGAAAATATAATGAAAGAAAAAGGACTTTTTTGAATGAAGATTGCAAATATACATTTTTTTATTTCGTGTTGCCAATCTGATCCGAAAAGTCTTATTAACCAAATTTTAATTTTAAAGGCAAGCCAAGACAGAAATGATGCTACATTTGCACCAATCAATTTCAAAAACTAGAAAGCCATTCAATGAATTATTATTATTAGTCATAATTATAATTCTGTAAACAATGACACTGCAAAAACAAATGTGGTCTACATATCATGAATTTATTACATTTGTGTGCATAAATTAAAATATGCAATGAACATAACATGATGTGCTGTGTTTTATATATTTAGAGCATAGTACTAGTAGTTCTCATATGTATTATCATCGAACACAGCTTCTACTTAGTCTGGCTTACGAATATTACTTTCAACGTGGCCCTAAAAAACTGTAAAAAGTGATAGATAATTCTAACACGAATGTCTGCCATTTGGGTTGCCTAACCTTCTTAAAAAATGCCATTATGCCTTCACTAATTTAATTTGTGATGTGCTTTTTTGCTAATGATTTTTTGGTAATTTAGGGAGAAAGGGGGATGTTGTTCTATGGCAAGAAAACTCGTTTGTAACACACAATGTCATTGTATCATAGGAAAGTTATTTAAAATAAAATTCCAGATATATTCAGATAAATTTTGTGAAGCATTGAACAGCAGATAACAACAAATGTTTGCTAAATGACAAATTTGCAGATGTTTGGAATTTAAAATTTGAAAATACAAAAAAAGAAGAAGCAGAGTTGCATATACTTTTTAATTCAATTTTTTAAAAGGTTTTACTTTACAGTAAAATTATTAAAAATGTAATTTATTTATTTAAAATATTTATTTATTTATTTAAAAATATTTATACAGGATGAGGACTTCAGTAATTTGCAAATATATACATAAATACAAAAAAACTGCTATCAATGTCCGTCCTGTAAAATATGAATTCTGACCAACAAGAATATATTTAAAAAGTCCACTAATGAAATATAAATAAATTTTTAGGAAATACGTAGAGCTCACGTTATTGAGTCAAAAAGCTTGCTTGCTCAAATCTTCTTAAATTGTTTTAAAAGACTATATTTTTGAGAATAATATTTTAAGATATAGGACTTTTACATCAAATCAGCACACAAATTCTAAGTTATAGGGTCTTTTTTAAAAGTGTTAGGCAATCCTTTTACGTCTACAAAATGACTTTAACAGCACACATCTCGTCCTAGAGTCACCTTAAAACGCCCTGCAGCTTAATACGAAAATCTTGTTCAAATGTCAGCAAGCTGTTAGGAAGCAACAGGTGAATGGGTGATGGTCATAAGGTCTAATAATAAATTATATCTTGATAGCTTGTTAGAAAATTAAATTATGAAATTTTGGACAACTTAATTACAGTAGAAAAAAACAGCACAAAGAATATGCAATTTTTAACTACTAATATATACAAACAGACAAAAAAATATTTCAGACTCTTTTAACCCAGTAATTATCAAACGTAAAGTTTTCTGGTTGTTAAAACCAGAAATCAGGATCTTTTCTCAGCCTTTCAGGGCAAAACGACAAACAGAAAATGAAATTATTAGTTCCTAAAAGTGTTTCTGATGTAATATTACTCAATTACTTTAGTTTATGACTCTGTTTAAACGTATTATTACAAATGCCGCAAAAAGGTTTTTAGAAAAATTTATTTTTTGATTGAGCATTTGGAAAATGATGCAAACATAAACTAGAGCAAAATGACATTGCATACAGTGAAAAAAAAAAAATCCTGAAGAAATGTGTGGCAACAGAAAAGGTTACACATAAGGGGTTTAGTTAAGATTAACATTTTTGTGGTTGTATGAGTAAAATAATAAAATCTAGGCTCGGTTTCAACAAAGTACAGATTAAACACAACATCAGTACAAAAATGTGTTATTTCTGATGAATTAACAAAAAAATAATAATACAAACTTACTAAACTTTCGTAAAATCTTTTTGTTGATACTGAGATCACTTCTGTCATTCTAGCTTGTATAAATGATATTTTTCATCGTGCTTCCCATCTTTATCCGAAACATTGGCACTAATTCGACCTAAAGGTATTTCTTTGTATTTGCTTCTACTCAGACATTCCTAGTATTTCATCACCCGTTTGTTTGAATCAAAAATCATGTCATTACAAGTTATTGCATTCATTTTATGTAAAATTCGACACAGAAATGCTGCTATCATCTTTTAACAGATTAGAACTCTATTAAACATGCAAAATTAACACGTTTTACCATTGGTTTAATTTTCTCATCAAGTTTTATAGATCAGTACAAGAGCACAGGGTTGACTCTCCTTTTAGAGACAAATTTAAGGAGATTTGAATTTTCAGTCTTTTTTACGAAGATTATGGTATTTTGTAAAAAAAACAATAATAATTAGATTTGAGGTAATATCATGAGTAAAGAATATATTTTTGCTGTAACTATTGTAGCATTTCTAGTTTTGTACGATTCAAGAAAAAAGTTGTTTAAAAATTAGATTTTTGAGGAGGCGTGTCAACCTCGAAGCAATATTTTGGTGCAGTGATTTCATGGAAAATACATATATACAAGTGAATTTGTTTTCAGCAACCAATTTTTTCACACTTTGAACTATATAGTAACTTTCTATGGTGATTTAAAATTGAGCACTTATTTGTCATACTCGACACCCATAGCTGCTAATACTACTAAACAGATTTTACTACTTTTTGTGTGTAAAAATACGACAAATAAAAAGTTTAAATAAAACAAGTGACAAAAAAGAAAGAAAATACCTTCTTAATTTTAAATTAGAAAGTCTTGTGAAATTAATTCCAAAACGCTACCTTTATCTCCAACCAAGCATCTCCAACCAAGCATTTCCTTTCTCTGTATTCAAATATTCATCCTCTTAGGATGAACATAACACCTAGTAAACAATGCAAGTGAAATTATCCAAAGAATCGCAAGATTGTCATCAACAATAGTAACTAGCTTTTGAAACCTACGCTTTAGTGTGTGCAAATATTTTATCAAAAATTTATCTGAAAAATCTGCAATTGAATTTTGGACCAAGTTTTTTTAGTGGTGGGCAAATGGGCATAATTGCAATGCAATACAGAAACCTTTTGTTATGGTATGAAACGGTAAACTTTCGGGAAGTTTATAATAAAACATAAATTTAAGTTGCTTTAATCTTCTTTAGATACGAGTTTTTTAACAAACTCAAATGAAATAATTAAATAATAAAAAAATCTAGTGCAGGAGCATAAAAAATATCGCTCGGGTAACTATAGTAACCGTGTGGCTTAACAAATGTTGCCGTTAAATTGGATACAACTATTTCTCTTAAAAATGAAGTAAAATGTAGATATTTAATAGAATATATGAGAAATTCACTTAATAGTCAAATTATTAGGAAATGCAAAGCACATTTCAAACGCTAAACGTCAGCTTTTTATAGAAATTCAGACTCTTCCATTAGATTAAAATTTGCAGCTTAAATTCTACCTAATCGAATACTATTCTTCATTTAAGCATGAAAAATTTTGATTTAAAAAACAACAACAATTATATAATTTAAATTACATCAGTAAAAAAAATCAATTTCAAACACAACATGAGATTGGATAAAAGACGAGTAATATATAAAACAACAAACAACAACAAGCAACAACACTAGAAAACAACAACCACAAAAGAACTGAAAAATTAATATGGAAAATTTTCGGTTAACACATACAAATGCCATAAATAATTTCGGCCATTTTATCGTAACACGAGGGACTAAATTGCAGTCATTACGTTGAAACACCAAATTAATCTCCTTATGGTATTGGCTAAATGTTAATCAATAGGTCTTTCACATTGAGAACTCTTTTTAAGCGGTTAAGCTCTCCTTCATTTCTGCTTGATGCGTCTTCAGACAAATCCATCAAAACCTTTGGAACTTCTGTTTCGTAAAATGACCTAAAATTTAAAGAATAAAATTTTTTGAGGATTTTGTTTGTTTAAATATTATTGGGAAAATTTATTTCTTGTTTTAAAAATAGAACAAGGTTGATTGTACTTAAAAAATTATGAATTTGGCAAAGATTTTTTGGAGTGGGACCAAAAATATTTACAATGGCTGGTATTTCAGACAATATAAAAGCACTCTGAAGAAGTGTTACGACACATATTCAGTGAGTTAGAGAATCAGCAACATTTACTTTATTTCTTAAATGCCAATAAAATCAGAAAAATTTCTTTAATCATTTGTTTATCATATTTTTGTTATTTGTTATCATAATACAGATTATTAAATAATAGGAAAATCAAAAAGTTGTATTTGCTTAAATATTCAAGAATTTTGTTTACTTAAGTTCACTTTTGACAAGTCCCCAGCATGAGAAGTCATCAAATCAACTTTGCAGAAGATAATAAGGGGAGTTTTTTAAATAAAAAATCTTGTACCAACCACTTAGATGTACCAGTTAAGAGGATAAACAGAAAATGTGTATATAAAGAATTCCATAACAAGTGTACTTACCATTCCAGACTTTGTGACGAATCCTTTTGTATCAGGGAGTCAAGCACAGTACTTAACAGCCGAATGCTCATCTAAAAAAATTTAACGAAACCAGTTAAAAAAAGCAAATACATTTTTTTGTTCATTCTCATTTTTTGCATTATGCTTGCTGTTGATCAAGTGCAATACCTGTAAAAACGTTTGTCAACATACATGTTTCTGCATGTGTTATTTTTAACCTAATCATCTTGTAGTTTGGGTGAGTTTTGACCATGCGAATTAAACTTGATTGATGAATACTGGCTTAGGTGAAAAAGCCCAGACAACAAAAATACATCACTTTTTTTTACGGAATTAATTTTTGCAGTGCAACACATAAATGTGACAGGAATTAATTATTGCAGATGTATGACAAAGTTTATCAATATTTGAATGATAAATGAGGTAGACTTTGTAATAAAGTTTTTTATTTTCCTTTATAACAGTTTGTTGTAAAAGAATTTAGTATTTGGTAGATTGTAACAAAATCATAAATTTTTCAGAATTAAAAACCTATAAAGTAGCTGAAAATTACCTGCTTGTTTATTTACTAAAACGAATCTGTGCAATAGACTAGTGTGTAAAGATTATTGGCCATGTCCCCTAATTATTTCAATTGCTGAGTAAACTCTACAATGCTTAAAATGGGACAAAAACATATAGAAACAATACTTACTTTATAAGACAACATAGTCTTTAGATTAACCTTTCTGAGCATTTTAACACATTTTAGCTTAAAGTCTTCAGAACTTTTCTTCAGTATAATTTTAACCTTATCAACGGTAGGAAGCAAAGCCTAGTAAGAAAACAAAGAAAAAATTAGAAACGACTGTCTGAAAATATGATTTATCTCACATTGGGTATACTATCACATAAAATATACCAGAAGGTCTGATTTAAATTTTTACTATCTAAACCAACTAGACGTTAGGTCAGGTTAAGCAACACAAACCATATACTGTCCATATACACTTGTCTCAATAGGTCAGGGAAACAAAAAAAATTAGCAACTGTGTTTCTGTCAGCGCATTTATTCACAGCTTTTATGGCTATGTTACCTATGTAGTTTACATTTGCATTTTGGTATTATTTTTTATTAATTCTATAGCTATTAAACCCAACAACACATTATTAAAAAATCTGACAACATTTTTAGGTAAAACTGTACTGAATAAGATGACAATTAATTGATAACTTAGTTCCAATTACTTTTTGGTACTGAAGTGTTCTTGTCTGCCAATTTTTATAATTGTGCAATATTGGAAAAAGACAAAAATAATCTTTTTTTACCATAACAATTTGAATTTTTAAAGGTATCTTTATAGTTTCATAAATTCCATAAAAAAATATTTGAGAATTCGTAGCAATTATAATAATAATCAAACATCTAACAATCCACGAAAGAAATAATAAAACAGTTAGTAAACTTGAAGAATTACCAGAGTATGAACCTAGTTGTTTCAACTATATATTTTCCATTTACATTTATGAGACATTTTTCTTATTTGAAGTCCTGTTTGCATGGCAAGACCAATTGTTGATGATGGTCAAGTACAAACTATGAATTATAACCCTAGATTTGTTGCTTTGGTTGGAATTACGTCAATTAAATCAGTAAATTTTACGATTCCTACTTGCAAGGATAACATCAGACATGATCAGTATAAAATTTTCCTACAACTTACCTGCTCCTTATTATCTTTCTTCAGTAGTGCTGGAAGAATATGGATAATGGAAATCAGTAAGGATTCAGATTGTTCCTACAATAATTGTATAAATTCACACTTTTAAGTAAACATTCTTAAATCAAGTTTCAATTACTGGATATTCACTTTATATGCGACATGCATGTTTACCTGTTTTAAGTAGAGAATAATTCTTGGTATGAGTTTTCTTGACTTTGTTATTGACATTAAGTGAAGAAAGTGGTCAGTGTCACTAAATAAAAAAAAATGCAGAGTTGAAACTCTTTTTATAGAGTGATTTGAAAGATTTGAGGACTTTTAATGATAATTTTCAAACATTTTTGAGAAGTATTTTCATAAAATAATTGAGGAGATATGAGGACATTTTCCTATTTTTCTGAAGAAGTTTCAGGAAATTTTACTGCCACAAGTGAAGAACAAATTATTTATGTACACATGAAAAAAAAAACACATGTGACAAACAATGTAGTTTTGTAATAGGCAAAATTGAGGAGATTTGGGGACAAAGTTGATAAAAAAATCTATTTTTGGATGAGATTTGGGGATTTTTGAGATTAGTCTATCTTTAGAACAATGAAAGCTGATTGGTTAGTCATATACTTTTGACATGAATGGGAGGCTAATAACTAAATTGTTGAAAGTACAAGTAACTTGTGGGTTTATTGTAAATGTTTATATTTTTTTAATAAGGGGAATTTTTTGCAGTTTTCACTTTTATAATTTTACAATTAACAAAAGTAATGTTCATATCTTTTTTAAAAGGGGAATGTTTTGAAGTTTACATTTTAATGGATTGGAAATAGTGTTAAGAGAGAATATGTTAACGTTGTATATTTTCTATTGTTATGTGTCCCTCTCCTCTGTAATTTGACTTTCCAGTTTTTATTAAAGAAAAGAGGGTAAAAGAATTTGAAAATGGCTAAGGTATTATACAAGAGTATTGTGAAAAAAATTACCTTGGTTCCAGTGATGTGTGCAGCTGGATTTTTAACATACTAAATATTTTATCAATTTTAGCTGTTCGTTCCTGTAAAATAGCCTCCCTAAACAATAACAAGCAATTTTAATTGGCTGTAGGTTGAAAAATAGAGATTTTACTGAGATAAAAAAAACTTACTGCTGCTCTGCATTTGAGTCGAGCAAACGTCTTTCAACATCAGTAAGAGAAAGAAATATATCATAAATCTAAATAAAAATAAGCTGTAACCTTTATTAGTCCTTTTTCATCTGGTACACAAAAACTAGCTATGAAATTAACTTAATTCCCCTCTCTAGAATCTCTCTTATATATAACATTAAAACATACTTTTTCAATCAAACCATACATCACAAACTTCTTCTTTCCACTTTCCGGTATGCGAGACTGAGTCTAAAAATAGATGGAAAATTCAAACAAACCTACATGCTTTTATTATTGACTTAATTTGATGAAATAAGAAAAGATGTTACCTTTTCTTGTTCTGGTGTGGAAAAATCCATTATTTGTCTTGGATGGTGAACAGAAGTGATAGACAGTTTACCAAGAGAACCTTCGAACTTGACTACAACATACAAGTTATGGTAGCATAAAGATATGTGATAAAAAAATCCAGAAGTAAAAAACAGTGGAAAGTATTTAAATCCTGTTATAATTACCTGGCCTATGACTATCTTTAGACTGTTGTTGCTTCTGAGCATAATTCATCAATTGCTTAGTTTTCTCCAAGTTCTCGCTAACATCTTCTTCCTCGTTTTCTTCTTTATTACCTTCTGTTGCTTGCTTTAAAAGCTTTTTGTTCATGTAAGACTGAAAACAACGAAAGATATTATTGATAATTTTGCATACATAACAGCAAATGGAAGTTTACTTGCAGTTCATTTTATAAACAGTCTTTGTTTAAAAATGTAAGGCGAATAAGTGGAAATGAAATCTATCCTATTGCTTGTCAAATAATCAAGAGGGTGGTACAGCTACCTATATTTAAATTTGTTATCATTATGTGCTGCATTTAGGGTTTTCTCACTAAAAAAAACTATTACCTTTCCCTCTTTGTTGTGTGGAGATTGAGGCAATAAGTCAAAAAACATTTATAAAAACAAATGGTACATGGTAATTATTCAAAATTTCCATGTATCCATTGAATTGTGCATTTCTATTGGGAGCTATGAAGACGATAAACAACTTTTACACTAATGGCCTAAGATTATGATTCAAAAGAAAAATACAGAAAGCTACATACTATGAAATAATAATCTGAAATGTTTGGATCACCACTGAGAAGGCTCATCAAACTAATCTTAAATATCCATTCCTTCTCCTTTGCATACATCATTTTAGAAGATTCCATATGGATGAACTGATCATGATAAGAGGAGTCTTGACCTTCTTGTTTTGGAGATCTATGCCATGTTTTGTCATTGTTATTATATCTTGATGAACCACGACCTCGGTTTGAATTCCATGGACTTCTGCCACGGGGAGTTCCACGTCGGTGATCTGTTTATTAAAATGAAAGTAAAGGTATTCTATAAGTGGCATGAAAACGAAATTTTAAAAAGGTTGATTATGTCAGAAATCTAATTTGGGATAAAGTTACATGCACAGTTAGATTTTGTGGAGATCTTAAAAATTTTAAAAAACCTGTTGGAGGCAGATAAAAAAAGCACCTGACTTTGAAGATCTACAAATGAAAATTCCTGCCTTTGCCCTCACCTAATCAAATTATATTTCCTATTATTTTTATTCAATACTGATGTGTCATACTGTTATATAAGTTAAAGACAAAATCTTCACTTTAAACACTTCTATCATATAGCAATGTTTTAGAACAGATAGGGATTAGGTCTCAGAACAGATAAGATTACTTAAGTTTTTTATGAGGACCATGCTGATGTGATATATTCGAAAAAGAATATGTACCAAATAGTTACAGTATTTTAGACAGAAGCCTTGATCTTCATTTTAAGAAATAAAACTTTTATTGATTTCCGCCAGCGAAGGCGGAATCTTTAAAATCGCCTGAGGAGATAGAGAGATAGATAGATAGAGACAGCGCAGCTAGGCTGGACGCCCGAAACTTATCCAGGCTAAATATTTTTTTCTGAGAACGAGGCTAAAATGAGTTTTAAGCCAATAAGAATCCTAACAGTGCAACAGATTGTTTTATTATCCAATGAACAATACTTTATTTTAAAGTTTATATGCTATCGAAAGTTAAAGCTCGTGCAGTGTAGCATAATGAAGATCGTCTTATAATGCGCCATCTTTGATGTTACGTCATTTCTTTCTGTACAATTTTTCAAGCACATAGACTAAAGCTATATTCAGCAGAACTAATTAATTATTCATGAATTTTATTTTTTATTTATTGAGTTGTATTTTAACATTGCAGGTTAGTTAAGGCCAGGATACACTTGTATAATATCATTAAATATATTCTATAATACAGTTATAATTTTTCTACAATATACTTATAATTTGTTAAAATATCGTTATAATTTCATTTAATTTCATAACATCGTTGCAACAACAACGCTAGCAGAAAAAATTATCTATTGTCACACAAACAAAAGGCATTCGAAACCAGATCACCAACAATATTATTAAAATCAAACTCGTTTGATTTTATTCAAATATTATAGCCATGCAGCAAATTATGAGGTTATGACGCACATGTCAGGTGTTGAAATTATACATATTATAGCTATATTATAAGAAATTATAAGAAATTATAACTCTATTTTAAACATATTTTAAGAAATTATATTGATATTATAAGTTATATTTCAGTGATATTGTACAAGTGCATCAGGCCCTTGAGAATACTCAATGATTTGTTTACCCCATAATTCTCCGTTTTCAAGATCAACTTCAAATTTTAAAATCTTTTAGGCTAATGGCGGAAATCTTCAAGCCCCTGGGCTTCTTGTTTAGCTTTAATTTCCCGGAAATTCTTCTTTGGAAAATATGACGAAGTTTTGTCATGACAAATTGTTTTTATAAGCATTAGGTGACTTTTTATTATATATCGCTACATTTTTTTTGTTTGCCTAATTAGTGCGACTAAATAGAAAGTAATTATACAAATATTTCACAAATCTCAATTTAATTTCTAATTTTTACCAACTTTTGAAAATTTGATGAAATCAACATCTTTTTCTGACCAAGTCGTTACTAAGTTCCAGGCAACATTTGAGGTAAGTTTCATGTCCATTGAAAAACGACTTTAAAATTTTTTTTTATCCCCGACAGTCACAGTGACCACTCACCCCTTAAAATGGCCTTTAAGTCAATTTTTTCAGCGGCTGAAAAAATATTGTTAAGTAACTAGGATTTAAACATAAAATAAACACATCGTAAAAGTGGGAGTCTTTAATTAAATTTTGTAGGGACTAATGTTTTAAGAATTAATAGTATGACATTTAAGGCTCAATTTGCCATGATTTTTTTTATTATTTCCCCTTTTTTACTAAATCCAAGACATTTTCGTTAAGAGTAAATAAAGTTTAATTTTCTTCATGAAATCGAATTTTTATCTGTATGTTCTTCTGAAAATGTGATTTTTTATGCTATCCCCTAATTTTAAACAAAATCAAGAAAGTGGGATAGCCTAACTTTTTATTAGGGATCTGTAATAAATAAAAAGTAACTTTACTTTATAAAAAATATTTGTTTTTAAATAAAATGATACAAGAAGAAATATTTAATTTAGTATAGTAAAAAATGGCATATAAATTTAATAAAAATGGCATTTTTTTACAATAATTTAATTCACTTAAAAGTAATACGAAATGGTTTTTAATGATCCAGTTGAAGCATGACGCAAAGAATCTTTGCACTCAAAGTGATATTTTTTCATTGCTTGGCTGCCTGTCAATTTGACTGTTTATTTTTTATCCTGATGATCAAATTTTAAATTTGGACAGTCAGTGACGGTTGACAGGTGTTTATTTTAACCACTGTTGTTAAATAATTTGAAAATTACAAAATAAAGATAATAATAGTAACCTGTACTTTATCATAGTCTTTCGTTTTATAGATAAAAAACTAACCATGTGAGAAAAATGGAGGGCGCATCATCATTTGCGGTGTCAATAATGGTGGGTATAGTGGTGGTAATCCAGGCAACCCGCCCATTTGCATGATATGCCTGTTCATGAGCAACAGTGGAGAAACATTCAAATCTGCTGGAAGTCTAGGAGGCTAAAATTCCACGAAACAAGTGAAAATGGTATACATTACACAAAATATTATATCACCAATCTAAATACAATAAACAGTTTGTTCTTACCATTACTGGACCCATAATTCCTGGAGGTATAGGTATTAACTGACGCAGTGGTGTCATTCCTTCTTGTGGAATAGGCATAAGTGGTGGTGTAGGTCTAAAGCATGTACACACAAAAAAGTGCATTATATTCATCATTGGAACATGGTTTAATTTTACATAATCAATATCATAAAGCATGAGTACATTAAAGTGAAACCTAAAAATTCCTACTTTACAATCTTATTTTAACGCTTTATTAATTACTTGGCCCTGGGGTTGATTCTTATTCAATTTGAGCAACACATTTTCCATAAACTAAGTCAGCCTTAAACATTACTTTTTATGTACATTTATTATAAAGCAAAAGGTTTTTTAAGGCCGAGATACATTTGAAATTTTTATTTCGAAACTGTCTGAAATTTTTATTTCAGAAATATTTCGAAATATTTTGAAACATTTCGAAAGCTTTCGAAAGCTTTCGAAAGTATTTCGAATTGCTCTGAAATTAATTTCGAGACATGCTGCAAAACTTTCACAGGTATTTCAGAGCAAGAAAATTCTGCAAATCGATTTGTATAATTTTCTATATTTCGAAATAAGTTCAAAGCTGCCAACAACAGGTGCGCATTTTTCTGACGTTTATGAGAAGCTTTTGTGCATTTTTTTTTGCGATAAACAGAAGAAAACATAAAAATGAGTGAATACGAAGCAGACACGATGGAGTTTGATCCTTTTTGATCCTTTCGATTCATGTTTAAAATAATGCTGAAAGACTTTATATTAATTTCGAAACAATGGAAAACGTATTTCGAAATATTTCTGAAATAAAAATTTCAGACAGTTTCGAAATAAAAATTTCAAATGTATCTCGGCCTTTATAAACTGAACTGAAAATTAGGTATTTACCTTCGTAACACTGCTTCAGGTTGTTCTCCTAAGACAAACAGATTTTAAGCAATTAAAACTAGTTGTTGACCCATTAGAAAGGATACCTGTCTCTCTTCCCTGCTTTCGCTATTGCCCTGTATTTTTTTTTACGCTCTCGCAGAAAAGAGAGACAGGTCCAACCCGCAGTCAGAAGTTGACTGCCTCTCTCTGATTGATTCATATTCCCTCGGAATAATTACATAAAGTGTTGTAGTCCGTGGCTACGCTTCCTAAAGAAATAATTATATTACGCACACTTATTATATTGTGGTGAGACGGGTTTTTTTCAATTGCGTTTGTTTACATTTTTGGATACATGTGTTTTCTTAAATTTACCGCTTTGAACTTGATCGAGATTAGCGCTCTCTCCCTCCTGCCAAAATACAAAGCTTGTCAAGAAACTCTTTCTCAAGTGACGTAATAGTATTGGCGGTGGAGGGAGAGTTTTAGAATTAAAATCTTCTTAGTTTTTGTGCTGTGGATGCTTTTGCCCTGAAGAATTCATGGATTTTTTTTGTATTTTTGTTTGAGGAAAAGAATAGGTAAATTATTCTTTTTGCGGGAATTAAGTTTGGTAAAAAGTTATTAAACTTGCGAATCCCAAAATTTAGTATTTGCCACGAAATTTTGTTTCATTTGAGAACAACAAAACTTTGCCACCAGGGCTATTGCTTGTCAGAAGTGATGACGAATGATATAAAAGCGGTCGGCCCCGATTATATTTGTTCTATAAGTCTCGAATAATATTTGACTGTCATGCAGTACTGTGAAAAGGTTTGTTAACATCGTGGTTCGTGTTTATTTCATGTTACGCACGAACCACGATAGCCCACGATGCGTATTTTTTTAACAATCGTGGACCTCACGATCATGTTTCGTGGACTACACGAACAAAAATTAAACATTACACCGTGACGTCCACGATAGATAACTTCTATTGTAAAACAACAAAGACCGTATTAGTTTATCAATTAAATCAAAAACCGACGGCAAAAAAATAAAATTAACACTTGTTGTTTTAATTCGTTGTCATAAAGCTAGCTATATAATAGATTTTAATCGTTCGTGAATCAAAATGCGATGTAAAAAACATTTCTATCGCCGCTTTTCGTTTATAAACTTTTAAAATGCGATTTAAAAAAACATTTATATCTCCGCTTTTCGTTTTTAAACTTTTAAAATGCAATCTAAAAAAACATTTCTATCGCTGTTCTTCTTTCTTAAACTTTTAAAACGCGATCTACAACAGCATTTCTATCGCCGCTTTTCGTTCTTAAACTTTTAAAATGCAATCTAAGAAAGCATTTCTATCGCCGCTTTTCGTTTATAAACTTTTAAAATGTGATCTTAAAAAACATTTCTATCGCCGATTTTCGTTTAGAAACTTTTAAAATGCAATCTAACAAAGCATTTCTATCGCCGCTTTTCGTTTAGAAACTTCTAAAATGTGATCTTAAAAAACATTTCTATCACCGCTTTTCGTTTATAAACTTTTAAAATGCGATCTTAAAAACATTTCTATCGCCGCTTTGCGTTTATAAACTTTTAAAATGCGATCTAAAAGAGCATTTCTATCGCTATTCGTTTAGAAACTTTTAAAATGCGATCTTAAAAAACATTTCTATCGCCGCTTTTCATTTATAAACTTTTAAAATGCGATCTTAAAAAACATTTCTATCGCCGCTTTTCGTTTATAAACTTCTAAAATGTGATCTTAAAGGGGAAGTTAACCCAAAAATTATTTTTTGATATTTCATAAAACACAGTCAACAACTTCAAAATTTAAAGTTTTATTTCAAACTTCTAACAGGAAAAGTTAAAAAACTCACGCTCTTTCTCTGAAAATTACGACCGCCATCTCGACCCCTTCGACAGTAAAAAAAAACTGGATCTAGCGCGGTTTATGACGTAAATGTGTTCAGAAAGCAATTTTCGTAAACAAAGCTACAAAGTATAGTCTCATTTTATGTCTGAGTCGATTAGCTAGCAATACGTTTAATAACATTATAATTCTTACATAAATAAAACATGCCCAACTGTTCAGCATTCGGATGTACAAGCAGATCGTCACGTGAAAAAGACCTCAGCTTCCACAGAGTTCCTTCAGCGAAAAACAACAAAACCTTGCGCAAGAAATGGTTGCAAAACATACGACGTGATGGAGACTTGCCAAAAGATTCAGGCTTTTTTATTTGCTCAAAGCATTTTAAATCAGAGTGTTTCCAGAGAGACCTGCAAGTAAGGAAATCATCCATAATATTCTTCACACTTTTTGATTCATTATTTGCTGAACAAATTTTGTTAAAGCAAGGAATCATTCTTATTGCATTTTAGACGGGGGTTATATTTAAATATTATATCGCGTTTTAGGCAGAACTACTTGGTATCACCCCGCGTAGAAGATTGTTGTCAGATGCTGTACCAACAGTCTTTATATTCACGTCAGAATGTAAAAAACGAAAACACACAGAAGAAAGGATAAAATCACAGGAGAAAAAACAGGTAAATATAATATAAAAGCCAAACAAGTCCTGGGGACGAGGTTGAAAAACACTCATAAAAAAGATAAATGTTGTATTTTGTCAAACTTGTTTCCACAGCCTTTTCATTATTTAGGCGGTAGAGTTAGTACTCGAAGACACATTTTCCGAAGCAAACGTGTCTTCAGACAGATATCAACATTTTGCTGCTCAAGTTGAACCTGATGTTGTGGATAAAGGTGTCAATGCTGTTGCTAGTACGCAGTCGAAGAAAACTCAATATTGTTTCAAGGTATCTTAACAGTAGAAGTAAACGACTTACAAGCACACAAGAAACCGTTGTTAGTAAAAGTCCCCGGGAAGAAGTCTGTTAAGAACATGAGTTGCAACACCATGATGTCATTTCCACCCCATGTGACAGTTGAAATGCATACTGTGTTATTTAAAGAAAGCAACGTGGAAAACAATGACGACGACCCAGCTGCATCCGTGTACAATGATGACCAAGATTCTTCGTTCCACCCGGATAGCGTGACGGAGAGTGAAAGTGATGATTGTGATGAAAATGATTCTGGGGAACTCACTGGTGACTACAAATCAAGTAACTTTATTGTACATTGGTCTTGCATACTTTCACTACTGCGCTGTTTCACATGCATGAAAGCGGTAAGCATTTGCAACTCCATAATCGTTGGGACACAGCTGATCTTACATATGATATGCTCAGCTGGCCACACTCACAAGTGGTGCTCGCAACCTTTTATTCGGCGACAACCTCATGGAAATTTACTCGTGTCAGCAGCTATATTATTTACAGGCAATACTTACCAGCGAATTAAGGAATTTATGGAAATTTCCAAGATAAAGTTTATTTCAAAAGTCGCATTTTATCGAATCCAAAAACATTTTCTTTTTCCGGCTGTCCATAAAGTGTACACATTACACAGGGAACTTCGTTTTCAAAGCTGTCTTGATGCTGAGGATAAACTTGATTTGATAGGCGACGGGAGATGTGATTCACCGGGTTATAACGCGAAGTACGGTACATACACCCTTATGAATTTGGAATCTGGAGAAATTTTGGCTTTCCATGTGATCCATGTGGGAGAAGTGGAAAATTCATCGCGGATGGAAAAAGCTGGGATGATTAAAGTACTAGAGCGTGTCGGTAATGCTGGAATATCCATTAACAGCCTTACAACCGATCGACATATTCAAATAAGGAAATACTTAAAAGAGGAGCGGAATGACATTAATCATCAATTTGATATATGGCACGTTAGTAAGAGCATAAAAAAGAAAGTAGTGAAGCTCAGCGGGAATAAAAGTGCCCGTGATTTACAACCCTGGATAAAGTCTGTTATCAATCACTTTTGGTGGTGCTGTGCATCATGCGAGGGTAATCCAACAATTTTAAAAGAAAAGTGGTTCAGTCTTTTACACCATGTGAGTAATAGACATCACTGGGAAGGAAACACTTATTACAAGAAGTGTGCCCACGCCAAACTCAGTGAAGACGACAGCCGAATTAAAAAATGGCTTCGAGAGGGTTCTACTGCTTTCATAGCGCTGGAGAAAGTTGTGCGAGACAAACTATTGGTACGAGATTTGAAGTACCTAGTTGAATTTAAACATACTGGCAGTTTAGAGGTATATCATGCCCTTTATAACAAATACTGCCCCAAACGGCTTCATTTTAGCTACAGTGGTATGGTCGCGCGTTCTCAGTTAGCAGTGTTAGATCATAATTCTGACACAAGCTCAATGCACGCACAAACGAAAGATGGCAAATTGCGGTTTAAACACCAATACTCAAAGGTTTCTGGCGCCTGGGTAGTAAAAAAAATTTCGACAAAAAAAGATAAGAGCTATACTCTGTATATGATTTGGTCATATACAGCTATACTCTGTATATGATTTGGTAGAGGAAGTCGAGTATTTAGTGTCTTCTCAAGAAGAATGTGCTGTTCCAGATCTTAGCAACGTACCAAAATACATCGCACCTGTACAACGCCCAGAAAAAGCAGAAACTGTATGCAACACAAAAACAAGATTCTTGTTTTGAATTTATTTTTTATTGTAAAACGTTTTTCTTCTTGTTAGTTATACACCTAAATGGTTGTCATCAACACTGGTTTATAAAGCCAAATCGTTCTGAAATCGTCCGACTCTGTGATTCACTCGTTCTCTAAATAAGAAATAAAAATTAAATAAATAACCCCCTGACAGATCTCACAGTAAGTCATATATGTTTATTCCGAATATGCGCTTGAGTGATGGAACACAATACAAAAAACCCAAATTAGACTGTGGTAACAACACGAGCAGTTTTAAAAAGTTTAGAAAAATATTTAGCAGTGAAAAAACTTTAGAGGAAAAAGAGAGCTGAAGAAAATATATTTTCGAAAAGATATTATTTTTTGCTTAATTAAATTTGGTTTACTTTACCTTGGAAAATTACTCCAGTGTTGCTGTAACAAAACTTGCCGTTTGTTTGCATGCCTTGGCATAACCAACAAATTCAAGAGTTCTTGTCGCTGTTGTCACACATAATAAATAAATATTTATTCCAGGTATGTTTTAAAATATTTTAAACTACGTATGATACTTTGAAGAAATAATAAATGTCAGTAGAAATTTATTCTAGTACGCTTTTCTATACGCGACCTCAAATTTTTGTTTCTGAACACATTTACGTCATTTTTGTTGTTCAATCCCAGGCCATCGGTACAAAACGCGCTGCGCAAAAAAATGACAATTCTTGGAGGCGAAACAGCAGCTAGTTCACAAAGAAAACACAACATTCAGGAACTAAGTTATATATTTTCATGATTTTATGGACTAGTTGAATGAAATATCAAAAAATAATTTTTGGGTTAACTTCCCCTTTAAAAAACATTTCTATCGCCGCTTTTCGTTTATAAACTTTTAAAATGCGATCTTAAAAAACATTTCTATCGCCGCTTTTCGTTTATAAACTTTTAAAATGCGATCTTAGAAAACATTTCTATCGCCGCTTTTCGTTTATAAACTTTTAAAATGCGATATAAAAGAGCATTTCTATCGCCGCTATTCGTTTAGAAACTTCTAAAATGTGATCTTAAAAAACATTTCTATCGCCGCTTTTCGTTTAGAAACAAACTTTTAAAATGCTATCTTAAAAAACATTTCTATCGCCGCTTTTCGTTTTTAAACTTTTAAAATGCGATCTAAAAAAACATTTCTATCGCCGCTTTTCGTTTATAAACTTTTAAAATGCGATCTTAAAAAACATTTCTATCACCGCAGACAAATTTAACTTTTCTAGACAAATGACATTTCGTAAAAATACAATCGCGTCCATGACGAAAAAGTATACACCAAGCAAAAACTACGAATATGCTTTTTTAACTTGATAAAACCTGAAACAAACAAATTAACTTTAATCAAAGACTTTTTTAAAAAGAAAAAAAATTAAATTATACTGGCTATAAAAATCGTGGAGCTCGCGAAAATAATCGTGGGACACACGATCCTTCGTGGAGATAATAATATTAGCGTGGTGGCCACGATAGAATGTTTGAATGTTTGTTATACATCAAGACCACAATAAATATTCGTGTGCACTACGCTCGTTACACGAACACGATGTTAACAAACCTTTTCACAGTACTGTACATAAGTCGGCTTGCCCCCATTATGTTCGTTCTATAATAAGTGAGAAATAATATTAGACTGTCGTATATAAACTGGCCTGCCCTGATTATGTTCCTTTTATAAGTGCCAAATAATATTTTTTGAGTAATAAGCCGGCCCGTCCTGATTATGTTGCCCTGATTATGTATTTTCGGCCCTAGATAAATAGAATATTGTGACATTGGACAATATCAGAGAATTTGAGGAGCTCAAGATTACCATACAGGTGACTGGATGATGCTCTTCGATATTCAAAAGACACGAGTCGAATAGCAAAATTTTGCAAAACAGTAATACGATTAACATCAAGACTGTTTGGCTGACCCCAAATTTGATTACAATATTGCAAGTGTGAATGAAAAATGGCATAGTAAACTAGAATAAGAACATTTAAAGGCACAAAGTGACGAAGTTTAGCTGAAGCTCCATTAGCCCTTTTGAGCTTGGCAACAGTATCATTTATCTGAGACTTCCAGCTTAAATCAGAATCTAATAGAACACCAAGATATTTAATACAATAACTAGGTATAAGCCTTTTACCATTGATAAAAAGCCTAAAATCAGAATTAAGAGGTTTCCGTGCATGTTTAAAAACAATGTACTCAGTCTTACTAGCATTAAGAGAAATTTTATTGGCATTGAGCCAATGGCAAAGAAGCTTGAGGTCTAAATTTATTTGTTTGGCCAGTTGTTTCAAAGATTTACTGAAGTTTAAGAGATTGGTGTAGATTTGTATTTATTGTTTTCATTTACCACTGTTTATGGTATTTATTTAACACCAAATCTTTTTGTTAGCTAGCTAACTATATTCCTTTTCTTTTATCAACGATAGCCAGTTTAGCCAGCGAAGAACCACAATGTTTTTTTTTATTCCGCCATTTTTTAAAGTAACTGCAGGAATAATTATGCGAATGTTTAGAAACAATGACATGAAATTTATGTGGCTAATATTTTTGAATTTGAAGACAGTTGTAAATTTGAATGTCAACTGTCAAGGTGGGTTGTTCTAAACTCTCTTTTTTCCCTTCTCTCATCAAAAATATCAAAAAGGGAAAAATGATGAGTTTAGTTCACTAGACTATTGACCCATGGGAAAATCAGTGTACCCATTGAAATATTTTAGTTCTCAGATTCTTGTCTGTTGTACATATCCCAGGCATCACTATTTTGTGCAGCCTAATAAAGACTACAGGTACAAACAAAAGCTATGTCATCTATGTTGAATACTAAAATGTTTCTGCAGTTGAAGTTTGTGACATACCATTATTGCGTAATCCTCTTTCAAGATCCTCAACACGAATTGCATGATTGCTTGGCGTTGTGCCACCTTTACCAGCTGTAACAATGTCATGACCACCAAATAACTTTTTAATGATATCTTCCTGTAAAAATGACACAGTTAAATTTACTATCCTTAATAAGAATTACTAAATTAAAATGGTGCATCAACAAAAAAAATAATTATCCATCATTATTAAAATATTTTTCTAATGTTGAAACAATAGCCCTTGACCAGTTTTTTGTTAAATCAGTAAATCTTTTTCTTTTAATTGCAACGTGACACAAGCCTGCAAATTTTATCTTTTTTTCAGAGCCCTCTTTCTTTCTCTTTCAGAGCCCTTCATGTTAAATTTCATTTATTTCACAGGAATTGACTCATTGGAAAATCTACAGCAATTGACTCGTTGGAAAATCCACAGGGAGTCGCTTATGGCTACTTGCTGCTACAAATTTCAGCTCACAGACAGTCAGGGTTATAATATAGATGTTACAAAACACATTTATATTGTCAGAGAACCAAGTTTTCAAATTATGAATGTCTTCTTTGAATTGCTTAGAAACTTACTCAAAGTGTACTCAAGAGTTTTTACAGTAGGTGCTTCACAAAGCACTTGTTACTTTCAAAATATCAGCTTTTAAAGCTGTCTCAGTTCATGAATTTTTTTAAAAAATACACATTTACTCAATGTACACTTCTCAATGTAAATAATAGAGACAAACTCAATCAGACAAATGATTAAACTGCTTCATTATACCAACAAATATTAATATTATAGAACATACGTTCTCTTTCTTTTTAAAGTCAATATCAGGCACAACATGATCACCACTTCGCAGCATCGCTCTAGATGGGGAAGCCCAGACTCCTTCACCAGGAGAGATCTTAAAGTAATAAAAAAACGTAAAAATTTGTTGGTAATGTTCACAATTTAAATTTTTATTATGATCATAATGATATAATACAAAACCATTCTTACAAGCTCATGCAGGGAGTCAGGTCGATGATCCTTGCCTCGTGAAGGTGATGTCCATGACTCCTTACTTTCTTGAAATTCAAAACTATGAGAAGGAGTATTTGATTTCACCATATCATCAGTTTCATCGTCTAGGCCCAATTGTGATATTGTGTTTCCAACAATAATCTAAGTTAAATGTTAGCAATATTTTCATTCAAGTACGTACACTTACTACACACATTTGACTACTAACTTTTAATAATATTTGATTTTTTAAAAATTCTTTATGGTAATTAATACACAATAGAATAAAACGCATTGAAAAATAAGTAACTGAATGTGATCAATCTTCGAATACACTTTCGAATAAAATGTTATTTTGAACAAAAGAAATTAAATCAAACCATTGTTGAATATTCTTGTTGAGCAAATTAATTCAAACTGGTTTGAATTAAATTATCTCCATAAGAATATTCAACAATGGTTTGAATTAAATTATCTCCATAAGAATATTCAACAATAGGTGTATTTATGCATCCTTATTATTCGTCCATAAATTCTTCAACTGCATACATAGAAGAATAATACAAAAATATCAAAACAAAACTTGGTCTGTACTTACGATCTCAGGCATTGTATTTCACAGTAAAACATCAAAACAGGTCAGTAATAGTTTAGGAAAGATTTAAAAAGTCTTTTTCTTAAGAAAGTCGAGACATATCTATACCTCCTCCTCATCTGATGAATTTTCAGACTTTGTCCCATTTACGGAGTCGTTAAAAGAATGAAAACTGGTTGGAATGTCAACACTTTTCGATTCAATTCGCAGTGGCGATGACTTTTTAACTTTTCCATGTTCAATTTCAAGCAACTTTGCAAGATGCTCATGCTTCATTTCCCAGTCTAAACATAACAACACTATTAGATAATTTTATGATGGTTTTATAATGAAATATGGTGATGTTTAAGCTTCATAAAAAAGCTTTTAAATTACTTCTTAGTAAAATATAGCAATATTTCAAGGAGAACTAACGAAAAAATGATAATTACAACAATAATTACAATAACAGTCATAATTCAACTTGGTACGTACATATTTTGTTGTTTTGTGAATTCACAGGGTGTACATTGTAGCTCAATAGGATTTGTAAGATCATGGATAAAGTTTCACAGAAGACAAGCTTATTTTTAGTAGAATAACATATTTGTAGTCATAAAAATATAAGTAAATAATATTATTATTATTATTATTTGAATGAAATAAACTAAAGAACTCAGTCAGACTCTCAGATGACCCATGAAGATTGAGTTAACTGTCCTTTTACAAGAGTTCTGTGGGTTTGTGTTTCAAGCTTTATTAGCGATATATTTATTTAGGTCACTTGCAGTTGATTCTTCATTCATGGTAAATCGCTGCATTTGTATCATCGGCAAAAATTATGATTCATTATTACAAAAAATTCAAAATAAAAATTCAAAAAATTCAAAATTCAAATAAAAATAACGGAAGTTTCAACAGAAAAGTATTTTTTACATTGATTACGAAACCATTTACTGACGTATATATTCACTAAGAAAGTATTGTCGCTTTCTTTGTTGTTTTCAGTTTCTATGGTGTAAAAGCCTGTAATTTTTAATTCTTCAATTACTGTGTCTACAATGTAGGAGGGTGTTACAACAAGCATATTTTTCCTTGTATTTTCACATCACGCATCCAGTTAATATTATTTTGTTGCAAAGGAAAAAAAAAATTTTAAAAAAATGTTTGCATAAATTTGTTCTCTTGTTTCAAATTATTAAAATAACTAGCTGTCAAGGTGAAAAGATAAAAATACTTGCATGCTCAAGAACTTGTTTTTAAAACTTATGCAACAAGAATTATTCTTGTGTTATTTTGAAAGTGATACAGCAGGAATTATTCTTGTGCTGTTTTGAAAGTTATACAAGATATACTTGTGTTGTTTTGAAAGTTATACAGCAAGTTATACTTGCACTATTTCGAAATTTATACAGCTGATGAACAAAGAATCAACTGCAAGTGACCTTATTCTTTCTGCCCTCGTTTCCCGCTAGAAGTTTCTCTTTTCTTATTCCCAAAACGATATAAGAATTATAAAAAGTTAATTTCGTAAAAAACTTCGCAGGGATGCTTTTCAAATGATTTTTAAGAAAATATAAAGATTTTTAAGCTTTTAAGGTTTTCAAACGTTTCTTAACAAAATACCATGATGCAGACCATTTCGTGAGAGGCGTGCGATTAATCGCACGCGTACGCCCCCACACACACGCAGATTTGTTTAGGCGTGCGATTAATAGCACATGCAAATTTTGTTTTCTTTATGTCTACGATAGCTTTCTGAAATTATCGAAATTACGAAAAAAACGAAATATAAAGTCAGAGAATGATTTAAGAAGGCTTTTACATTGACGTGTAAAAAAAAAATATTCTAGCTTCTCGGGAAAAGTCGCTAATTAAAGTCAATGAAGAAGGCAATTAATTTAGTTAATTTGACTTCTTTGCTTTGCATACCATCATCCTGAAATAAAGGATGTATTTTTGAGATCATATATATTGCAAGGAAGTGGTATGCCAGAAAATTCAGGAAAACAACAACAAAAACAAACAGCAAAATGCTATAAATACTAAATAAAAGTCTGCCTGTCAAATAAAACCTAATCCATTAATATACGGTTTGCACAACCTACAAGGGCAACTTTCTGGATTCCATTTCTTAATTTTTGACTTAAACTCTTGTAACGTTTCAGATGTTTTTATATTTGATGGTATCATCTGCCACAATTTTGGCGCGAAATTTGAGATAGTTTCAGTGCCATAAGTAGACGTTTTTGCTGTGCGATAGCAAAGTTCTCTTTCATTTCTCAAATTATATGTGCAACTACGGAACAGAAAAATATCACTTATTATATCAGGTGAGAGTTTGTTTTTAGCTTTATATATTTCTATAGCTAGTGTTTCAAGATTTTTTTTGTGTATCATTTTTGATTTATCTCTATGTAACAGTTCCTTAAATGTTGATGTATGGTCACAATAAATTATTCGAAGTGCTCTTACATGCAGATTATTAATTCTGTTATTCAGTGTTCTATTGTGGAACATCCATATCAAAGGACAGTAACTGAATTGAGAGGTAACAAAAGCCTTCATAAAAACTCTTCTTTTTTGAGTATCCATGTAAGGTGCAACACGCGCTAACGCATGTAGTTTTTGGCTGGTTTTTTGACATAAGTCCGTTACATGCAAATCAAATTTTAATTTCCAATCAATTTTTATCCCTAACAGTTCCTGTTGGTCACTGTTTTCAATGTACGTGTCTCCAACGACAGCTTTTGTATCAAGTGGTAAGCTAGAAAGAAGATGGCTCTTTGCTTCATTGGCTTTCATACCGTTTTCAGCAAACCATATAAACATTCTTTCTGCTGTTTTTCCAAGGTCTTCTACCACTTGATTTTTATCAGACCCATACGTATATGGGGTGTTGTCATCTGCGTAGCTAGAAGCTATATCAGTTTCAATCGTTATCAGAAATAAATCTATCAGAAAAACGTTGAAGAGTAGTGGGCCTAAAATAGACCCTTGTGGCACACCAAATAAGATGTCCAGTAACGTACTAAATGAGTTGTTTATTTTAACTCTTTGTTTCCGGCCAGTTAAATAAACTAAATTGTTACATTTTTTACTGTTTTTTAACAGATTTATCAATTTAGTCCTGGGCACTAGCTTGTGAAATACATGTCAATAACACCTAAAAATGATACCTGCCATACTGCTCTATTACCAGAAGCAAATCATTTCAATTATGCTCAATGTGATTGCAAAGATATAAATAGATTAGAATAACATTCAACACAAAAGAAAAATTGATGTCCAGAATCGTGTTTTAGAGAGAGTGAGGAAATCGTTATTGAGAGAAAAAAATATAGCATGTAAGTGAAGTAAGGTCATAATTATTGGGTTCTTTTAAAAAACTTTAAATTTGTGTTATTGTGTCATTTGTTAAAGGAAAACGGCAAATATTTATGTTCCGTTCAGTAGCGTTTTTGTGATTTTATAATTTAAGTTTTATATATTTATTTATATTATATAATTATATAATCGTCTTTCGAAGAAATAAAGTTAAAAAATAAGTAAAAAAAATAATTAAAAAATAACAAAAAATCTCATTTTAGTAAGGAATTTCATGATCCATCCTTAGCATTGAAATTTTAAATATCGTTATTAGCCACGCTTCAACTTTCCGTAATTTAATTTACATTAAATATTGTTTGTCCCACAAGTAGTTACAAAGTTTAATTAATGACTTTACTCACAATTTTTCGTACCATGGGTTCAAATTCCTGGCTGTAAACTTTGTTGGAACTTGCTCTTCGGATGTTCCCCACGCCAAAACAATGCGCCTGGGCGGTGTAAGGGGTAAAGGAATTTTGTTTGTACTTTTGCTTCTTGAAAATTCAATTTTTTAAGATCGCACGCGCACTACACCCACGGAATTATCGATTCATAGCACGCCTACCTAAAATCTTATGAAATGGCCTGTGATGTAGAAAGTTTGTAACAAAGTTTTTTAATTGTTTTAATTGGTAATAAAGATTTTTAGTCATTTCTTATAAAATGTGGAGGTGGTAAAATTTTGTAAGAACATTTTTTAAACGTTTCTTAATTCATATATATGTGATGTAAAAACTTTGTAGGAAAGTTTTTTAATCATTTCTTAATAAGATATGGCGATGGTAAGAACTTTGTCCATAAGAAATTTTTTATTTTTTTTTAATAAAATACAGCAATGTGTTTAGTTGTTAATAAATTATAGCAAAAAAATTCATAAGACGTATTTATACGTAAAAAATACGTAATTTTTTTCATGGAGGGTATTTATGGAAGACTCTTTCTTCTTGTGTTTGGGGTTCACAAGTTTGTCTCAAATATGAAAAAGTAAAAAACAAGAAAATATGATTAAAAAAAATGAAACTACATGCCACCAAATACCACAACATTTCTTGGTGTGCGAACAGGACGACCTCTTTGCTATTTTTGGTTGACAAGAAGTTTCATAGGTCGGACGGAAAATAGAAAACAACTAATTTTTTAAGGACAACCTTGAAATATTTATGCAGAAAACATAAAATATTTTAAGGGGGCAGTAACCCTCTTTTAGCTGTCCAAACAGCTAAATTATTTATTCAGTGTTTTCCGTAAACAAATCTTCTTTACTATTTTCTAAAAAAATATAGACCTTAAGACATAATAAATTGAGTTTAACTTATTTTCTAAATTGCTGAGTCATCAGAAATTTCTAGTTAAAAATGTATAATAAACCTTGGGTTAACTATGTTAAAAGGATGTGCAGAGTTTTTTCGTTCATTCAAAATTTTTAAAAATAGGCTTTTGTTTTTTTGAAAGATTCTTGAGTAACATCCTCTGCTGCATAAAACGCTGTTAAAAAAAGTATATTTGAAGTAAAATTATTTCTGCACACCATATCATAGCTGCATGATTTTCCAAACATGTCTGTTTGTGCGAACCTACCATGTGGATGCCCCCAAAGTTCTAACATAAAGTATATACAAAAAATTATTCATTATTCAACTAAAAAAATAAATACGCACCTTCATTCAATTCAGTATCTGCTTCCAATCCAAAGGTTTCATCATTGTGCAAATCAGCATCTGTCATTATTTCCTAAAAGAAAATAATGGTATTTATTATATATTTAAATACGAACCAAATTTAATCCAATCACAACCCCAAGCACAACATCACAATTCTTGGTGGAAATTGTTCAACAATGTGGACTTCGCATCTGGTGATCTTTGGTCAAACAACTATCACAAAAATCTAAAACCAATTTTGTGAAAAAAACAAAAATCACAAAAAACTTAATTTTTTCTGTCATGGCAGAAAAAATCAAACTTTTTTATCTGTTTGTTTTGATTAAGACATATTTCATCTGAGATAAAATCATGAGACCTCTCAAGTGCAGCCTCATGAACTGTGTAATTTAACATAATATAACTTTACATAACTCAACGTAATATAACTTTTCATAACAAGTCAAAGTTTTAAAGCATCTTGCTAACAAGCCCGAGAACCAACACCAGGGCAGTGTCCATTACCACTTTTTAGACAAATTACTGTCCTGCTTAAATAAGACACCAGCTTCGCAGCTCAAAAACGAAATAATCAGCTAAATTAATCTGTATGTACATTGTATGTACAGTCAAATTTGCTGTTACGATAACCTGCATAAGGCTATACAGCCAAAAATCTGAGCAGATAAACAATCAACATTTAATTCAAGCTTCAACTGGATCATATAAAACAGTTACATGTCTCTTGTGTGTAATTTAAATTGTGAAAAAAACGACAATTTTTATTTAATAAATGTGCTGTTTTTCTGGCCAGTGGTTAAATTAAACATTCCTTTTTTTAAAAAAATAAATTATTTTATGAAGTTTATTTATTACAGATCTCTGGTAAAACGTTGATATTATCACACAAAATTTGGGCCCAAACCATAAAATATCACATTCTAAAAAGTAAATTAAACTTAAATAGTGCTAACGATAATGTCTGCAAACTTCTCAAATTTAAGAGAAAATGGGAAATAATAAATTTTGACACTATAATCAAAATAACGACAATTTAACCCTTGTAACTAAATATTTTACACCTTTCAATACATTTCTGTCCCACAAGTAGTTACAAAGTTTAATTATAGACTCCGGCTGTACTACGCAGATTTTTTTAACCAGCAAAAAATTGACTTGACCGGCCATTTTAAATTATTGGTGGGCATAATGACCACTGGGGATATAATATTTATTAAGCGCTGGTTTGTCCATCAAACTAAGGGGCACAGGTTGGTTGATTTAGTTTTTTAATATATATTAGATGATAATACAAATTATGTTAGAACTAATAAGTTTATTCTTTGTAAGTTACTAGCCTACTTTAACCTACTCACCTCCGTATTTTTTTAAAAATGTTAAACTGTGAGTAGGTGAGTGGATTGAATTTTGTTCATGTGGTATTCTACAGTTTCGTAACTATCCATTTTAGGAAATGGTATCCCAAAAATAAAATGCCTCCTGTTCTCATCATCATCACTCTCAGCTTATCATCCGTTTTCCATGCTGACATGAGTTCTAGAGGATTTATTAATTACCCCCTTTAATCCGATCTAGACTGTGTTAGATCTAAACTCGAATTCCTCTGCATCAAGTCTGTCCTTATGTACCCAATGCTTACAAGTCTGACAAAACATTGAGTTACTACCAACCCCTTTCATGCAAACTCCACAAGGCAACTTTCCAACTGCAAGGTCACACTTGGCTTCAATGCTACTAATCATGACTTTAGACCTTGCTGCATTCACTCTTAACCGTTATTTTCTAGTCCTTTTTTCCACTTCTCAAACCTTTCAATTAATTCTTCCATCGACAAATCTACAAAGGCAAAATAGAGATGTAAACCTTGATTTGACTATTAACTCACTATAAAACTTATCTTTATCTTCCTCACTGAGTCCACACTGTGAAGCATAAACTGACATAAAAGTGACAATTTTGTTAACTATCAAAAACTTTATCACTATAATACAGCTATTAACACACATAATCTATTACTTTTTCTACCCACTCCTCTGTGACGAATATGCCAACTCCTCCATATCCATCACTATTAACAATCCCAAAAAGCTTTACCTTGCCCTCCTACCTTCCACAAATCTCACTGAAGCTCCTCTCTGCCTGATTTACTGAACACAAAACATATCAACAGATCTACATTCTAACATTTCAACTAACTCCCTGTCTACCTCTCAGTGTACCTACATTTAGAAATAGCCATCTTCAACCTAGTGTTATCTACCTTGTGATGCGATAGCTTGGTAATGGTCTGACGATGCTTACACCTGAAATCTGTCCTACCATGCCAACATCTTCACTTCTTAGAGTTCCAGTCCTGTTTACGCAGTTTATTTGATCAACTATTCGCATGGCCATTAGTAAAGAGTTTTGGTATTGTTTTACAGCTGGATGCTCTTCCTAATGCCAACTGTTCACAGACCAGACTGGGTGTTTTTTAAAGTGACACTCAGTGACGTATCCAGTTATTTTGGGACTACCGTTTTCTTATACCCAACTTTTGCTTAGGTTAGTATCTCCGTGAGGCACCACCATGGCTGGTGCCGTAGAGGAAATTTTGGGTTTTGAGGTCCCTAGATCGCCGGAAAATGGATTTGCGGCACTCAAAACAGCAAAATTTTGTACAATTATTACTTGCATTTTATTACATAATTTTATATATTTTTTGTTGTTAGTCTTTGTTGCTGATAAATACCTGTTAAAACTTTCTTCACAGAATTAATACTTACAATATAAATATAATACGCCACCTGTTAGTTTCCTGTTTTTTATATGTGATTACCAACCTTGTCCCCAGGGCTGTATTGATTTCACTAGCCTACGTTCACAGACGTAGCGTTGGGTCTATAACATAGGCTGAAGCTATCGTTCACTCAATTTATTTTAAAATGGCCGAGTGAGTAAAGATGGTGGTAGGCTCGTGAATTCAAAACATTCAAATGTTACGAATGTGATCGCATGTACGTCAAATCCAAGCAGTTTAATCTTTTAAAGGATCGCAAGTTTGCTGAAGAAAAACATACTACTTAGAGCTTATATTTACTTAATTTACTAGGTTTTTTTTCTTTGCATATTTTATTTTTTTGGGATAAGAATTTGGGATCCCATACCGGTAAACCGGTAGCAAAACCTCTCTGGATACGTCGGTGACACTATCACTATGTGGCATTTCATGGGACTTCCACAACCGCCCCTAGGTCGGTTCTGGAGATAAAAAGGTCCCAACTTTTTACTCTAGTTCAGTAAAAACCACAAAAATGATTGACTGTATTAATTCAATTTTTAACAATTTCTGTGTAAATGATAATTTTTGTGTGTCTGCGGATTGAACAATATAACTTTCTTTTTGTAAGATTCGTACTTATACTCAAGATATAATACAAAGTCTGTCTGTTTCCTGTTCCATCACTCACTACATTTAATTGAGCTAATTTCTAGTATGTGACTAACCCTACAGCCATGAAGCCGTGCAGCCACAACAAGTCCAATGTCAAGTGTTCTGTAATTTAGGGATCGTCTCAAAATGTTCGTATGTTTTTTTCGTATAATTATACGAACGCTACGAAGTACTTCATTTCGTGAAACGAATGTCATATGAAGTGCTTCGTTCAGAATAAAAAATGTAAACGAAGTTTATACAAACTTTTTTAATATATGATACTTAAACGAAGTTTTAATCATACAAAATGAAATGATACGAACTTTGAACGAAGTAAATTGCTATACGATCTTGAAACGAACTTCAAAAGTACCGGCGTAATTGCGCATAATTATTTCAATACGAAACCAGAAACAAAAGAATTAAACAAATTTTTTTAAAAAACGAAAAGAAATGATACGAACTTTAAACGAAACCAGAAATAAAAGAAGTAAAATATATGAGGTTGACTTCTTTGAAAAGACTAGCAAAATTGCATATTCATAGGTTTAATCTACACAATCTACGGCGATCTTTTCGTTTTCTACGATCCCGTTTTCATGATTTTTAAACGATATATGGCGATCTTTTCGCTTTCTATGATCCCGTTTTCATGATTTTTAAACGATCTACGGCGATCTCTTAGCTTCTACGATGCCATTTTCATGATTTTTAAACGATATACGGCGATCCTTTCGCATTCTACGATCCCGTTTTCATGATTTTTAAACTATCTACGGCGATCTTTTCGTTTTCTACGATCCTGTTTTCATGATTTTTAAACTATCTACGGCGATCTTTTCGCTTTCTACGATCCCGTTTTCATGATTTTTAAACAATCTACGGCGATCTTTTCGTTTTCTACGATCCTGTTTTCATGATTTTTAAACGATCTACGGCAATCTCTTAGCTTCTACGATGCCGTTTTCATGATTTTTAAACAATATACGGCGATCTTTTCGCTTTCTATGATCCCGTTTTCATGATTTTTAAACGATCTACGGCGATCTCTTAGCTTCTACGATGCCATTTTCATGATTTTTAAACTATCTACGGCAATCTTTTCGTTTTCTACGATCCCGTTTTCATGATTTTTAAACTATCTATGGCGATCTTTTCGTTTTCTACGATCCTGTTTTCATGATTTTTAAACGATCTACGGCGATCTTTTCGCTTTCTACGATCCCGTTTTCATGATTTTTAAACGATCTACGGCGATCTTTTCGTTTTCTACGATCCTGTTTTCATGATTTTTAAACGATCTACGGCAATCTCTTAGCTTCTACGATGCCGTTTTCATGATTTTTAAACGATATACGGCGATCTTTTCGCTTTCTATGATCCCGTTTTCATGATTTTTAAACGATCTACGGCGATCTCTTAGCTTCTACGATGCCATTTTCATGATTTTTAAACTATCTACGGCGATCTTTTCGTTTTCTACGATCCCGTTTTCATGATTTTTAAACTATCTACGGCGATCTTTTCGTTTTCTACGATCCTGTTTTCATGATTTTTAAACTATCTACGGCGATCTTTTCGCTTTCTACGATCCCGTTTTCATGATTTTTAAACGATCTACGGCGATCTTTTCGTTTTCTACGATCCTGTTTTCATGATTTTTAAACGATCTACGGCGATCTTTTCGCTTTCCATGATGCCGTTTTCATGATTTTTAAACGATATACGGCAATCTTTTCGCTTTCTATGATCCCGTTTTCATGATTTTTAAACGATCTACGGCGATCTTTTCGCTTTCCATGATCCCGTTTTCACGATTTTTAAACGATCTACGACGATATTTTCGCTTTCTACGATGCCGTGGAGACGATCCCTAAAGACCTTAGATAATAAATCCAATTAAAATAAACGAAGTTCGTATAACGAAACGAACTTTATAATTGTTAAAAAAAATTCAATATAAAGACTATAGATAATAGTCCAATTATAATAAACGAACTTCGTATAAGCAAATTTTCATACAAACTTCTTTAAAAATGATACAAACTACATACGAACTTTATTTTAAATGATACAAACTTTATACGAACTTGTAATTTTGATGATACGAAAAAGTTCGTATTAAAAATAAAATGATACGAAAGATTTAATAAATCGATACAAAGTTTTTTATACGAATTATACGAACATTTTGAGACGGTCCCTTAGTGCACTTGCGCATGGAATATTATAAGGTTGGCAGTTATAGATTATTGTACATGCGCAGCCATACTACAGCCACTTAATTTTTATTTTTATTATGAAAGAGTCAATTTTAAGTTTAGCCAAAGTAAACTCATATAATTAAATCTTGATTTCAAAGTAATTCTCCTTTTGTTTTTTGAAAATAGCAAAATGTCTCTGATTGTGGAGACAATCCTAAATATAGACGAGTTTCAATGTTTACGTTTTTAAGGGATTCTTGTGCATGTGTGGGAAAAATCAGAAAAATCGTCAGGCAAAGACCTTAGGGGAAGAAGGTCAAAGTTTGGTTAAAAACCTTTGTACTATGGCATGACATAAAAATAAGTTTGGTTAGTGTCCTCCAGGTTAGTGTCCTCCAACCAAACGTCCGTTGAGAAAAAAGATGCACTTTTTTGATTCAGGTGTCCGAATTTTTAAGAGATTGATGAAACAAGGAAAGGAAAATCTACTACGAACATTCTTATCTTTTCTTTTCTTTGACTCACCTCACAACCACGCTGCAATGTTTTTCTGAAATCTATAATTTCCTCTAAACTGGCTCAGCGAGTACCCTTCTTCCTTTTCGCGCAAGCCCTGGGATACACTTCACGATAATTTTTGAAAGGAGAATCTTCAATTCGCGCGCTCGTAAAAGTACCTTAATAGGCTTTTTATGCCGACCGTAAGTAGTGTTAATTTTTGTGAGGAGGTGGGCGTTACACCAAATTTCTTGAGTGGCGGAATTATGCCGATGTAAAAAGGGTCGGCGTAAAAAGGGCCGATAAGGTAGTTTGAGTGGATGATCAAACATGCAAGATGTTTTAGCAAAATAATGTAACCTTTTTTGAAAAAAATGCATCTTTTTTTTTTTTATGGCCGACTGACCGAGCGAACCTCTTCTGAACCCTCAAAAGGACACTAACCAAACATTTTTTTGTGTCACGCCTAATAGCATCTTTTCACTCATATATGTTAAATCTAAACTACATGCAAGCTATATTTTAATTTCAAGATCAAAAGATGCCTCTACCTGAAAATAAAGTTTTGAATAGACTGGTCCACTGTTTATTGCCTGCATTATTTTGCCTGTCGATTTGCGTAAAAGGTCTGGGAATTAAACAACACACGTAACGATGAAACTCGTCTTATAAGAAGGTGACATTCTGGCTAGGAGAATGTGTGTTTTAAGTAATTAAGTAAGTAAGGAAGTAAGAATATAAATTTTAAGTAGATAAGAGATACATGTGTTTACTTTTTGTTAATAAATACAGTGTAAAAATAAGCTGTTAAATATTTGGCGATTCGGTTCAGCTTTGTTGCCGTAGTGATGATTGACATTTTGCTTAATTGACGAATCGCATTTGTGCTACAATAAAAATCTGTCTGGAAATGATGCTTAGCTATCTAGATTTTGCTCCAAAATATTATCTTTGCTCAAACTTCCTAACATTGTTCTTAAAACTCCAAAATGTATTATATATTGTTTCTTTTTTCTATATTATAAGTATAAATATGCTTCATGTCATCACTATCTGATGAAGGAAAATCACATGGATAGCAGATGCTAGAGAGTTTGTGATCACCTGAGTAAATCTTGATGTATATTTCAACCTTGATGGTGCACAAGGAAACCCTACTAGCTAAAAAACATCACTGTGTCACTTTAAACAACAGAGCTAGATTTGTGATCTGTCAGGGCCAGTAAGATGTATCCCAATGTGAGTATATTTATAGGGATTTGCTGAAGTACTGCTCACTGCTGGTTGGTGGTGGTTATCTCTTCATTTATTCCCCACGGCAGCGGTGTACGGTTTCGTTTTTACATATTAGCTAGCTAGCTACAGTTTGACACTAATAAAATTTGTTAGCTAGCCATGTAATTATTTGAATTTTAAAGACCGTTTACAATAATCAAATTCATAGCTACCTTTTTTGATTGCAGGTAGTCTTGACCAGACTGACCCTCCATGTTTTAAAGCTGGTACCAATTTGCATGATAGCGCATGCGCAGTACATTGCGCGTCCGCACGCAGACAGCATCACAACCCCCGGGAACGATTTACTTCTTCGCATTTTTTATCGTATTTGCATTGCATTTGTATAACAATCTGTTTAAGCTTGTTAAACACGCACACGTCGATAAATACACATTAATCCCAAAATTATTATGATTTTCAAAGCAGTTTCATTTCACCTGGCTAAGACCTCCACATTGAATATTGTGTAAAAGAGTTCAAAAAACCTTTATGTTATTTTTTAATCTCTAAAAAAAATCATAAAGTTATAGCATAAAAATTGCGAAAAATAGGGACATTTGATCCGACTGGTTCCTGGAATTATTATTATCTTATTGCATCATTTCTTTTTTCACAGGGTGAACATTTTCCGTAATAAAGAGTAAAAAATATTTTAAATTTTCTTTTTACTTTCCATTATATTTTTTAATAATAAAAATATAAAATAAATATAACATAGCTAATTATAGAAGTCATTTTATTCTGAATTATAAAATTAGGAAAGTTTCTACAATAAATGTTCATTAATTAAGTTCCCCCCGTTTTTTAATTCGGTCACGTGCCTGGGTTTGTTGACTCAGGCACGTGATGTTTATGTTTCAAAACCAAAACATTCTATTTTCCGTGGCTGAACTTTCTACGGCGTTACAACAAATGCAGTTCATCCCTACGCGTAGGTCAGTGTGTGTGGATATGTTCTGTTGGAACAACGTGCTAGCTGCAGTTTGGAAGAGAAGACGCGTTCAATTGTGTTTATGTGAAGAGTTTTTTAAGTTTTCCCTGTTTTTTTCCTCCCTACCGTCTCAAATATCTCAGAAAGATGAGCAACGCAAGTACTACTAAAAGCATTCCAGTACGACGTGTACAGATTACTGAACCACAACATATGCCCTCGCGTTACTCAGAAACTCCTGGTGGAACGATTTTCAGCACGACGCCTGGAGGTATTGTATATTTAGCTAGCTAGCTTACCTGGACTCATTGCAGTAAACCACATTTGGCTGCCAATGCAATTTATGCTTTAAAATATTTTTGGCAGTTTTGCATTGCTTCGTAAATATGGTGCTAGCTGGGTAGCCATATAATTTACACTGACCCATGTCTTTGACCAGTCAGAGGGAAAACTTTTAAATATGCTGTTACAGTATAAATAAACTACACCTCTTAATTAGGTGTCTATTACATCCTATTAAGCCGCAAATCACTTATTTAAACTGTTAAAAGTAAAATATTCCAAAAGTTCACACACTGAAGCTGAAATTCGCATCTTCTTTTAGGGCCGCCATCAAAAATATGTTATGTTCGCGTCCTCCGACCGACTCACTTTTGGCAAAAAAAACCCGAGTCGGTAAGTCGGAAAAAACCCGGAAAAAACTTTTTGATCCAAACGATATATATTTGAAAAAAAAAATTCGTGAGAACTAATTTTCCCAAAATTGACTAAAACTCGCGAAAATTAATTCCCGTAAAAATTAATATCTTTAGGGTACTCATGGCAAGTTTACAGACAGGGCGGCGAAAAAAGGGTCTGTCGAGTGGCGCTATACTGTTTTTTGGCCCTGGGAACGAATTTTGCCCCCATCTGAAAATCCCGGGAAAAAATACACCCGACCGACCGACCGACTCATTTTTGCGGGATCTTCAGGACGCGAACATAACATATTTTTGATGGTGGCCTAGTGCTCAGAAGCAAGAAGAATGTGTGACGAACTACAATTATTTTAAGCCAATAAAAAAATTGATGAAGGAAAAACATGTTTTTACGTGGAAACTTCCTTGCTTAAATAAGCTGTAATATTCATCTTGTTTTCATTCAACCAAAACAGCATGTACAGGCAAGATGGCCGGAAGTCGTAGTGATGGTAAATTTTTTGACGAAAGCCTAAAGGGGGTTAAAATAATTTCCACAAAAAAATCAACATTAAATCAATGTTTCCACTGCTTATTTTGATTGTATACATTTTAGTATGGCTGTTTGCAGGCAAATTAATCTATGCCTTGACTGAAAGCGTGCATTCTTATAAACCCTTCGCTGAATAAACATGGCTTTATCAACAAAGCTAAATTTTAAGTTACTCCTATTAAAATACAAAACTTGATTCGACCAGGGAATAAAACTGTATATTTATTAGCATTTAAATATAACACAGCATAGTTACGCTGTGATTCGCTTATTTAAGCTATATTGGATGTTTAATTTGAAGGTTGCATACTAAATAATACTGTAATAGCATATTTAAAACTTTTCCCTGTTCACCTTACCACTAATATTAAAAAGGAAGGACAACTCTCAGATGTGGGAGTTTATATTAAGGTACAGATCAGAAAAGAATCTCTGTTTATGAAAACAGTTTCTGTGTACTGATTACATTTCTTGCAAAAATTTTAATTTCTGATCAAATCTTATATCCGAGTTAACATGCCTGAAATGTTTCGGAGTGTTTTTAACAAAAATGACCATTATGTGAATTCAGCATCAAAATTTATCGAAACATGCAAATTTTTTACAAATGCCAAACATTCGATATGAAGAAATGTTATATGAAGAAATGACCACGCAAACCAACTGCAGTGAAAATATTTCACTGTAATTGGATATTATTGTCAAACTCTTATAAAATTTAAAAACTTTAAATTACAATAAGTCCTGTTTTAATGATCATAATAGTATTTGAAATTTCCGGTCTTATATAATTTTTGCTACTGTAATAAATCCAAATATGCCACACAATTTTCCAAACGGTTTTTTGTTTCTTCTTTCTTAAAATTGGATAATGTTATATAACTCGGATTCGAGAATAGCCAAGGTAGCCTAGTTAACTAAGCTTTCTTTAAGGAAATTAAAATTAAGGTTCTCTTATAACGAAGGCTTCAACGCAAATAAATGTGTCACAGCAAATGCCTAAAATTAAAATCCAATTAACACAAAATAAGATCTCAGATTAAATCCCAAATTAAAATCAAACATTGAGCACAAAGACAGCGTGGTCCATCTTACCGTCTTAAAAAGTACGAGAATTGATTATATTTGTTCGGGCGAAACCATCCGCGCTCAAAACAAACAATTTCTTGATAATCATGTGAGTCAAGAACAATAGAAGTAAACAATCAAGAAACGCAGTTTTAGTATTCTGACCGCAGAAAGTCGTTTGGGAACCAGCATAATTTTTCCCACCTTAACTATTCCGATTGCCCAGTGGTAAGAAAATAATGCTGGATCTGTTAAGGCAATTTTTCTGTTGGCAATTAGGCTATTACATTGGTTCTTGCTGCTTATTGCTCTTCCGTTACATAGTTACAATGATTTTTTTAGCTACATTTACTAAACCTACTTTTAATGACCTAAATATGTTTTATATTTTTAATTGTGTTGTCGGAAGATATAGGTTTTAGTTTGTTTTGTTTTAAGAATATTTGCGCTATTTTATGATTCCTTTGTTTCATGGCCATGGTTGCATCTGGAAAAAGGCTAAATTTTTTGTAGGATATTTCCAATATGACTACAGCATAAATAGTCTATTCCTAGCCTAATTGGCTGATGCAAAAACTTTTAACCTATTTTCTAGTCCTGTAAAATACATGAAACTAGGATGAATGTGCTCTAATTTGTAGTTGTCCATGACTGCGTGTATCAGACTGTGCTAGTCTTGAGGCAAGTTTATTTAAAATCGCAAACACTGTTTATCTATCTATCTATCTATAAAATTAATACAAAAAATTGCTGATTGTACAGCTGTAGTCTGGAAGCAGAGTTGGCTACTTGCCATTCATGCCTTGTTAATAGTTATTTTGTTGCAACAAATATCATGGAAAAGGGTGATACAAACAATTAATGAATGTAGGATTTCAACATTGTTGAAAATGGCATTTTTATTCACAAATTGCAAATTTCTGTCTACATTTCTTTGGATAAGAACACTTTGAACAACCTATAGCTTCCATGGCAACAATACTTGGGGTCATCTACACGCAAGAACATGGTGGTACATAAAGTACAAGTCGAAAGGGAAATAAGAAACTTCTGAACATTTTCCGGAACAATAATCTTTAAAATAATTGAGCAATTTTTATAAAATCCTAAAGTTTATATCAATAAAAAAAATTAAAGTAAAAGAGTATAGTTATTTTCAATTTTGACTTAAAAAATAGGACATGTACCACAAATAAACCAAAAAAACATAAGAAAAAATGAAGTCTGTAGTTTATCATAATTATGCGAAAATTTGTCAACAATAGAAGACGAAATAAAATAATTTTCCTTTTAAATGCACACAGAAAGAACAAAATAAAGCTGATAAGCATGGTGTTGACCTGAGGTGCAAGTAGCTACTGGGCGAGTTCCCTTGGATTTTTTTTTGTAATGACTAAGTTTTCTTTATGTGAAAATGTTTTGTTAATGTGTTGATGATTCGAAGAGAAGTTTTACTTATTTTCCTGGCCTGAAACGAACTTTGAAAACTTATATATCCCTAAGCCTCAAATTCTTGATTAATCACAAAACAATGTTTAGTTACATCAATTTTTTTTACACAAAGAAGAATAACTCATCAAAATCATAACAAAGGGTCATTCAATGTGGACTTGTGTGAATGTTTTATTGATAAAATGCTTTTTTTTTACAAAAATTAATACTACCTGCAATTTTTTTTAACCTAAGAAAATAATATTTTGATCTGCGCTGGACACTTTGTTTTTGCATATTACAGGTGTGCAAATATTACGTTATAAAGTTGAGAAAGATGTGGAGTTGAAAAGTTTAGAAATTGTTAATTTTCTGTTTTTTTGTTTTTTAGGAACAAGAATTATATACGAAAGAAAGTTTTTGTTGGATCTAAAGAGTTCCCCTCTTTCTCAAACGCCAACGAAACTTCCAATCATTCCAGGTGTCACATTGGATAGCAATGGTAAAATAATAGAGGAAGAAGAGGAAGATTTGAATAACAAAATTCCTGAATGTCCAAAAGTTGCTCAAAATGGCGATGCAAAGAAATCCAATGGTACTTCTACGTTCAGTCTTTTATGAATCTAGGACAAACATTTTTTAGCTGATAAGGATTTTGAGACCCAGAACTGCCAATGTACGAAAGTACAATGAAGTTGAAAAATAAGAACAAAATAAGAACAATTGGCAGGCTAAAATTTTACTGCTGTCTTTTTTCCCCCTAAAAAAACAACATCAATTATGGCGATTTTGCGAAAATTGCGCGACGATTTACACTATTTCTTCTTCAGATTAGCCTAGAACTAATGTAAATATCTAAATCAGTGGTCTTTATTTCTCCTACATAAAAGCCCTTGAAAAGCGGTATAAGTTGAGAAAAACTGTAAACAATTTATTTTTTGAGCGAGAATTGGAATTTCCTCACTTCATTTATTAATTTAAGGTATCAGATTTTGTATCGCAAATATTTTTTTTACTCTGAAGTAAATAAAAAGTTCTCAAAATTTTGAAACAAAATAACAATTTCGTGCTGAACATGTGACACCTCTGGACACATCTAAATTTCCTGGTTTTTATTTAAATGTATTTGTTTTTTATATTTTATATTATTTTCTGTTCATTTAGATGACGATCTATTTGCAATGGACATGTAAGGTGCAATCATTTCCTTTGTATATATTATTGAGAAACTTGTGTTTCACTTGTTCAAGAAAGACTGGGATAAACTTGTTAAAAAAACAGATGATTAAAAAAAAAGCATATCATGTAATGATAAACACTGTCATGATTACGTATTTTATACTGTACTGTCGTTAGTCTACACAAGACCTTCATGGGAAAACCTCTATCATTCTCGTTATCATCCTCACCCAAGACATGTAATGGCTGCTTATGGGTTTTTTGCTGTTCTGTTTCTAAAAACACATAAAGATATTTTTTTCTGTTAAATTTATCGTATGTTTTTAAATAACTATAATTTCCTTTTAACCATAAATAAAAATGCATCTTTTTGTACCAACTAATGCAAGAAATGTTTTCAAACTAGGATGAGTACATCTCTGTCTTTTTGTACCAACTAATGCAAGAAATGTTTTCAAACTAGGATGAGTACATCTCTGTCTGTTGGCACCATACCACTTTTTTGCATCTATTTTCTAGTAGTTGACTCTTTTTTCAACCTTTTATGTGATATGTGGGTGTCATTTTGGTGTTGTGTTTCTGTATATAGTTGCAAACAATTCATTTTTGGACCATTGTTCACGTTGTGTCTTATAGATATTCCTTGTATATTAATTTGCGAGAGAGAAAAAAAAATACAAAAACTATGTAATTGTGAGTCAAAAAACAAAGAAAGAAAAACAAAGTATACTTATAATGATCTCGTATTTATTTACAACCTGCGCGTTTCACCGGAGAACGTAAAGCTTCAAAAAAAATTTGTCCATAAGAATTTTTAAAATTGTTAACTGCTGCAGCGCGTACTTTCTTGGAAATGTTGTTGTCGTGGCAACTGCTACAATTTGGAAGTGTTTGTTAAATCCTTTCATGAAAAATTTGCCTCGATTACAAAGCTACATATTGGATCCAAAAAATACTTTTTTTCCTTGAAATTGATTTGCTGTTCTAGTACCTGGAAGAACATTCTTGCACTTGTTGTATGGTTCTCAACTGCTTCTGTTTGTTATGCCTAACACAGATTACTTAGTCTTTAGTACCTAAACCAGTTAATATTTCCTCCTTTATCGATAATAATTTTTCTTTTAGCATCAAAATCTGCAAAATTGTAAAATATTTTTTGTTTAATAGCTAACCCTTGCGTTTTTTTATGTTAAATTTTTGTGTATTTTTTAGTGGGGGTTAGATTGATTTGATTTGGTAACAGCTGAATGGTGATACATGATATCATTGAAGTCGAAAAAATATTTGCTTTCAAACCACGGGTTCATTAATACCTTGATGAAGTAATTTTAAAGCAATTAGGAAAATTTATGAGCTGAGGGAAAAGCAATCAACCTTTCCTGAAATAATTAGAACAGGATGCACATAAGTAATTATATCGATGCAATCTATTTCGCAATGTAGACTTTAGACTTTAAACACGTGGAGTTTTACCTAATCAAAATAGCGTCCGATTCAAATATTTTAAACCTCGTTTCCACGATATCTCGCAAACTAACTAAAGGTGAGAGACCCTGGAAACGAGGAGGAATTTCTATTATAGCATATGATTTTATATTGTGAAAAATCTCGAAAACAAACACTTACCCTTCCTCAACCGTAAAGTACTTGGTGGAACACATTTAATTTTTTCCCCAAAAATATAATGACCTTGCAGAATCTTTTTGTGTGGTTTTTAAATTACATGTACAATTTTACAATCATTTTCCCAAAACGTGGCAGTGGTGACCATCCAAGATGGCTGTAACATAAAGTACACGAATAGGTCCCTTTTATCGGCTCACTTACGCTCTTGGACTAATGTGCCTACTCTCACGGATTATAAGTGATGATAATACACGTCTTTTCAGACTTAACAGCTTTGGGAACAATACTTGAATAAAGCAATTATGGTTGAAAGTGAATCTTTAACCTCATCCCCGCACCTTGTATTTTTTTGACAACAGGACGACCGGAAAAGATGCCCTGGGGATTAGGTCGATGAACCTTATCTGGGTTACTATGTAAACAAAACCAAGTTATGGCTTGTCGCAAAAGAAAAGGACCTTGATTTTAGTTAAAAGTTTTATAGATTTTACTATTAAAATTACTGCAGAAGGCTATCGTCACGTACTGGGTACACGAGACAACAAAACGTTTTTGTAAAGAAAAAAATATCAAATGGGCCAGACAAATCAGAGAACTTTCTGAATTTGGAGATCAACGTCACCCATTATAACATTTTTAGCTGTTCTGGTGCCTCAAAGAAAGAGCTGTGAGCTTCTCACTAAAAGAATATTTAATCTCATCTAGCTTGAGATAATTTTAATCACCTTTTTGGCAGCTAGGTTGGGTTGCTTGGATACGACTACATTCCTGACTCATTCCATCGAAACACGTTGAAAACAAGTGGAGTGAAAGGCCCGTGTTCAACCTTCAGAATACGTTGGTTATACTGCCTTCACTTTTCATTTTCATTCTTCTTGTGTGCTGCAGGAAGACTGATTCAAATTTTTTTTTTTCAAATTTTGCGCTTTTTTATAAATGAACGAATTGCGTTTGGTTCTCTTCTACAACGTTAAATTCGAGGTTAAAAAATAAAAGTACCAAATAGCTATCTAAGAAGTAAAAAACTGGTAACAAAAGATTGAATACAAGTAGGTAGCTCATATTCCTCTTTAAGTCCAATTTATGTTATTCAGACATGTATGTGAGATTTCATACATGTATGAAATCTCACAAATGACCATATATGAATTTGTCAGAAATATATTACATATTATTATAATAGATAGTAAACATTTGTAAAAATATTCAAAAGGGAATCTTGCGTGCCTAAAAGACAAACTTTCACTTTCGCGATTTAGTTTTGGTACAAAGAACAAAACAGGCTTTTCTCTGCATTCCATTATTGAAAACTAACATGATTTCTCTAAAGCTTATAATTCATTGGCAGGAAATTATTTTAAATCCGTTCCATGTGCAGTTTTTTGTAAAAGCATGTTTTGTTGTCTGTCTAATAGTCTTCCCGTCTGAAAAACATATTCATTACAACTTAAGCCTGTTAAAGCAAGTGAAGTAAGCATGCGCATTACGTGAGGCAAAACGTGAAAAAAGCCGTTCACACAAAATTCGCTGAATTTTTGTAAGGAAAAAGTAATTTCTGATATTTTTTAATCTTCAGTAGAAGCCGTTTTTGAATTTCATTTTTAGTATCAATTCTGCTTCTCGTTTTTGCTTTTTTGTCAAGAAGGCATAAGTGTGTTCGATTTGCTCACATACCTTCTGTTTACTTTGTATCAAAAAGGCTTACTGAAGATTATACAGTGGAATCCCTCTAAAGCGGACACCATTGGTGCAAAAAAAAGTGTCCGCTTTAGAGGGATGTCCGCTTTATAGGAAGTTGACCAAAAAATTAGTTTTAGACCTAATTTTGACCAAAAAAGCTTTTTTTGTAGTACTGGCGGGTATCATGGGGTGACTTGCAACACTAGGGTAGACGGCAACATCAATAGATTTAGCTTATCGAGCAAAGAACCCAAGTTGGCTGTGTAAAGTAAGTTTAGCAGCTCAAATTTGTCGGTGTTGCAACCAACCTTTAAGTGTTGCTAAGGTTATAAACTAAGAAACCAAGTTATATTACGAAGATATATTTCATTTATCTTATAGGTCTTTCAATACACGTTTTTCTCCCTATTTGAAATAATCTTTGATTGAGGATTGTTTTCTATTTTGAAGCTGAAGTTCCTCAATCTTTTTCGTAATGGTTGACAACATTTCTTGGCATGTATCATCAAAAATAGTAGATCGCTTAATTTTATCAAGCATAGTGATTAGCTCGGTGAAACCAAGCATTTCTTCTTCAACCACGTCTTCACTCTCATCATCATCCTCGGAAATCTCTTCGACCTGACATGCCATCTCTGGATTTTCAATTGCGTTAATGCTAGCTTCTCGGATTTGATGTCGCCAATTTATTTCTAATTCGTTAATTCTTGGCTCCGAAGCTGGAACATCGGCGTCAAAATCGATGTATTCTGCAGCAGACATATCTTCAGTTAATTCCTTCACCAGAGCTTCAAATTCCAAGTCATCTTCTTGATCTTCCATCAAATCACTTTCTCCTTGAACTACGCCACATTTCTCGAAACAATTTTTGATGGTCAAGTTGGTTACTTCTTTCCACGCATCTTGAACCCATTGAATAGCCATAAGTATGTCTACGCTCTTGATAATTTCAGTTGCAGATTTATTCTCCTGGATCCTTGCAAGCACGTATTTGACCAGTCTTTTTCTGTACTTCACCTTGAAGTTTTGGATGATCCCCGCATCGAGTGGTTGAAGCCTTGAAGTTGTGTTCTTCGGTAAGAAAATGATTTTGATTTGTGAAAACTGGCCTATCATTGACTCCGGATGACAGGTGGCGTTGTCCAGAAAAAGAATAACTTTTCTGTCCTCAAATAAAAGTTTTCTGTTAAAACGTGCCAGTACAGTTTCCATTACTTGAGATGTCATCCAAGATTTAGGATTTGAAAAGTAGTGAACGCTAGCTGGACGCGATGGATCTTTCAATTTTTTAAAACAACGCGGGACTTTACTCTTCCAGATAACAACAGGCTGGTCGATCTTTTCCCCAGCTGCATTTACAAAAAAAGCGACAGTTAATCTAAGCTTTGACTTTTTCCCACCTTTTGCTTGTTTTCCTTTTTCCACTAACCCTTTGGCCGGTAGAGCTTTAAAAAAACAGCCAGACTCGTCCATGTTCCAAATATTTTCTAGTGAATAACCTTCAACCAATTCTTTGATCCTCTCCATCCAGGAAGTAACCGTTTCTGTAGAAACGTCACCAGCTTCACCAACAATACGACGTTCTTTGACGGAATATGTTGTTTTCCAACGATCCAACCAACCGTCAGAGGCGGAGAAATTATCAAAATCGCTGTTCTGAAGTTTTTCCTTAATTTCCAACGCCTCCTCTTTAAGCATTACACCATTAGGGTAGATGTTAGAAGCGCAACATCTTTTGTACCATTCGAATAAGATCTCATTTATCTTGTGATACTTGCCATGGCGGTTACGTTTTTTTGTTTTCTCACGAAAAATTTCATGTTGTTCACGAATTTTCTTTTCGTCTCTTAAAATATTTGCTGCGGCTGTCTTTCCAATCTTGTAAATGTCTGCTAGTTTTCTACATCCAAGTTCTGGATTTTTTTTGGCGAAATCCAAAAACTTGATCTTATCATCTAATGATAAAGTTTTCTTCGCTAGTTTACCAGCAAGCTGCTGCTTCGACATTGCCATGTTGAATGTGCATTAGAAATTCAAAATTTGAAATTCTTTCCAGTTTAAAATTTTACGCTGCAATGTCTTCACGATTCGAATGCTATTTTAAAGTTAAAGAAGCTGAAGAGAACACAGATATGTCGAACGTTCAACTAAATGAGATGCTTCTCAAAAACATTGACCAACAGATTGAGATTATCCTTATAAAACAGAAAGAATATCGCTTCGACTCGTTTATCCGTGGATACCATGCTTACATGGACATATGGAGCCCAAAAGTCGGAGAAGAGAATTTTTGTTTAAAAGCGGAAGAAGATAACGAACATGACAAGTTTGCTGTAGCTGTTACAGATGACGATAAAGTAGTTGGGCACGTCCCTAAAAACCTTAGCAAACTATTCAACAAATTCATGTCGCTTCCTAACTGTACCATCGGATGTAAAGTGACTGGGAAGCGAGTGAACCGTGGTGCTGGCTACGGACTAGAAATTCCTGCCCAGTACCAATTAATTGGTGTTGAAAAGGCAGTTGAGTGGGCCGAGAAAAATATAAGGAAAGTGTTGGACTCGGTAAATAACAAAACTCAAAGATGTACTAAGTAAAATGGTTTAAATTTTAAGAAAAAGTGACATTTCATCTCGTTATTTTTCCATTGTCCGCTTTATAGGGAGTGTTTATAAGGGAAACTGTCATTTGGTGCAAAGATTTTTGTCCGCTTTATAGAGTGTCCGCTTTATAATCGTCCGCTTTATAGAGATTTTTTTATGAGAGTTTGACCTAAATTCTGCCGGTGCAAAAATTTTTGTCCGCTTTAGAGGGCTGTCCGCTTTATAGGGTGTCCGCTTTAGGGGGATTCCACTGTATCTCCGTCCGAAAGACTTTTCCCGACTTTGCATTAACTAAACTATGTAAGTAGCCAACAGTCATAAAGTTTCACGTTTAGTTTTGTTAAATCAGCACATCCTCAATTAAACATGCTTAGTTTTAAAAAAATACCTTGCGTATGTTGCGTTTCGAGTTCACACTGCAAAGTCGTTTACTTCACTTGTTCTATCAGTGTTCACACAGTCCTTGCATCCTGCATCATGCTTCGCGACTACTGTGTCTGATTCATACGTGAACCAGGCATTACTTTCCAGGCTGAAATAACTTTTTCTCTGTGATTTTGAGATTTGTTGCATTGCGGTGGTCGACTGGAAAATCGAATTAGCTTCAGCTCTTTCAAAAAATCTTTCAGTAAGTTATTAAGGAAACTTTTTATAACTGTATTTAGCAGTAAACCTAAGAAAATAGGCACTTCACACTGTATCTGACATCACTTTAATGAGAGGTTGTGTTTCATGCGAAAAGCGTATAAAACATATTTTACTTAGGTGCTTCTCATGTCTAATCTCGAAATATTGTAACGTTGTGTTCAAAAAATGTCGTAGCATCAAGCGGCAATCAAAAATCATTCCGCGCGACCATTTGAATGACGCAAACCACATGTTTAAAATGCTAGTGCCCGGGCCTCTTCAAGTCAATCGAACATAACGCGTTCGCAACACAGCCAAAACATTTTAGAAATGCAAAAACATAAAAGAAGATCTAATGGCCTATCCTGTTAACATGTGCATAGTAACACTTTTTATAGGATTGAAAATTCAAGTGTTTGTAATTATAACACTTTGTCTACTTGTACCAGATATATATAGCCGATGTGGATGTCACAGAGTGCCTGGACAAGGTAATTTTTATCTACTTTTTTGTTGATAAAATATGGCTAGCAGCAGCCCTGCCCGAACAAAACTTTGAACTCTAAGGATACCCTTACTATTATTTCAATTACGTTATGCGGAAAAAAAAATTATGGACTGTAAATATATAAAGCTTCATTTTCGTTTTGTTTTTGAAAAAAGGATAGCTAGCTATTAGCAGCAACAATGACTGACATTTTTTCTTTTAACATGTGGCCACCAACCATGATTCTATCCAGTTTCTTACATGCATTATACAATATGTAACTAGAATGCAAACCTTAGATTTCTTCAAAAAAAGGTTCTTGTAAAGTTTAGCTAGAAGATAAAGTTTCCATCATGTATATATTTAGCTATATAATGTTTTATGTTGTTTAATATTCTAGGATTTCTAGCTCATACCAAGCAAAGTGCTGGAAGTCATAACTTTGAGGTAAAAATTATGTTGTAAAGGCTTAAAAAAAACAGGGTTCAAAATATAGATATCTTTCTTGAATTTCTGTTGACATTTCCATCCTGTCGTATAACGTCAAGTACCAAAATTTAACTCATTCCTGGAAGTGGAACTATTCATTTTTGAACCCACATGTTCATGGCGTAATCAGAAAACCTTTAGACACTTATATATCTCTAACTTTTTATGGGAATGTGGTAATGCTCCCGATGCCATAGTGGTAATGGAGAAACAATTTACTTTTTTGGATATCAGACTAGTCTTGAGTGATGTCATAAATATATATTTGGATACCATTGCCCTATAACATAGTGCTCTCTAAAGATTGATTATTTCATGTGTTGCCTAGTTAGTTTACTACTTTATAGTTATGGTTTCTCCTTATCTATAGAAATTTTAAAGTATTTAGGCTCTGTTTATGTAATTTTAGATAATCGTAGCAGTATATACGAGGTTTTGTATTTTAAAAATCCATGTGAAAACGTTAAAAAAACCCACGTATATAATTCAAATTTGGGAATTTTTTTCACTGAAAAAATATATATATACTTCTTAAAGCTTTTTAATCCTTAAATATTGAATATTCATAAATTTAGAGCATATAAAATTTTTATAAAAAAATTTCATTAAAGGAAGATTTAATTTATAATTTTCTCTTCCTTAACGTTTCGGTATATGACACACAATGATCACCAGAATTAAACGATCTATACTTAACATAGTATGTGTAGTTTTGTATAATAATATAGTGATTTTTTTCCCATAACATATTTTGAAATAGTCATATATAACCCTTTCCTAATGGTGAAACACTTATATAACCATTCTCCAGCTATTAATTTTTTAATTCACTCAAATTATCAGAATAAAAGTTCTTTTAGAATGCGATATCTTTTTATAGATAAATCAAATCTTAGGATAAACAGAAATGCCTTTTTTATGATCATGATAAGAGGGAATATTTTGAGTAATGGTTATGATTCTGGTTATGATTCATAAGACATGTTATTTAAATATGAATTCCTTTTCTTCATTTAGCCTCTGCCACAGGGCATTCAAGCTGGAAGGTATGATGTTTATTAATGCATTAGGATTTAGTTCTAGCGTAGTTGTTTTATAAATGATAAATATTTAAACACTACCAATTTTTTAGTTCTATGAGGATTTATAAATATTTAAAATAACTTAAAGAGCCCTCTTTCAAACCATTCTGTATACATGGATTCACTTTCTTCTCTGTTTCAAAAAGATTCATGAAAAATTTATATATTTTTGTTTATTACTCTTGGGTAAAGTTGTTTTCTATTTTTAATATTTATGTACTGTGATTTCATGCAACGATTTACCTAGGTTTTTATATTCTGATCAATGATATATTTTTTCTTTAACAAAAAGTTGTGGAAAACATAAACTTTAACTTATATATTATGTAGCTCTTTACATAATTTGCAGTTTCCATTGAAGTGTAATTTCCTTTTTGGAAATGATTGGTGCTACTTTAAAACTATTTAATTAATTTTTGCCATCTGTTTGTCTATTTTTTAAATGAAAAAAAACAATTAATTGTCCTGTAGACCAATTATATAACATAAAAAGCTTAACAAAAACAAAGCACTGCAGCCTTTTGACCTTTTGATATGAAAACAACGAGTAATTATCTGCTAGGCAATATAATTGAGCTTTACCAAATTTTTGGTTAGACATGAAATAGCTTGTAATTATCACTTAAAATATGTTTTTATTTTGGTAAATTTTTGATGCACTCTGGTCTGTATAGTAGACTAAACATTTATTAGACGTGTTAGAATTAAAGCTTGGGTAGCTTTGATTCTACCATTGATCAATTTCACGACCCCAGCAGAAAGCAGTATAAGAAACAAGGCCAATGAGTCAGCTGAATCCCTTGTTTCTAAGGTCATCTTCTCACACAACATCCAGCTGGCACTTTATGCCCTCATGTCAAATAGGGCTTACTAATGCTTTAAAAGAAAGTTTTTAAACCATTTTAAAATGAAATATGGCAGTGTTTAGGCTGTGTAAGGATAACTTTTGCAAAGATGATTATATATGCCTTTTAAGAAACTTTTTTTGACAATTTCATGATGACATACTTACTAGCTTTTTTCCAACCTTCTACCCAAAAATAGTAGAAACTGTTAGTTTTATATTTGCAAATCATTTTTAATATTTAATGGGAACTCTGTTTTGCTTGGAGAGTTATGAATGGCCTGTTTACCTTTTTTTTTGCATGTGACGTATATTAAACTAATGAAATTTGATCAACTTATTTGTGTAACACATGCACATTGTAAATAGATTTTGTGCGTGTTTTAAAATCTGAATTTATTTTCAGCTTTTTGCCTTTACAGATAGTAATGCTCAAGTTTATTTCCTTGTGACTGATAACTAGAAGAGAAAAGAAAAAATCTCAACCTTACTTAAGTCAAACAGGGAAAGAAATATTACCTTCTACCTCAGGTAATGCTTGATAATGATTTCAGTGGCTGATGCAGGTATACAAAAAAGCACTTACACAATAACTGCAACTATTAAAAAACTCAACAATTTGCATTCTATAGCACACGTGTTGTTCTCAAGAGCAAGAAAGTCTCTTGAATTGAACTGTTGAAAGCAAAAATTAATCCAAATTAAAACTCTCACCTAGTGCCATTTTTTTAGTCTTCTTTTACTCGTTCTGTGCGGACATTTTCAGATGAGGCATGTAGCATATAATATCATAAGCAGTGTCTTGTGGAAAACCTAAACCTTTTCCCTTTTCAGATAACTCATTTAGAATTAAGCATGAGCAATCTTGGAATCATGCTTATGTAAAATGTCAGATTCAACTGGTTCCACCTTAAAGCTGAAATACACGACTCCTAAAGTTTAATTAAAAGGGATAAAACAGTAATTTATGTATTTTTCATAATTGAAAACAACATAGAAACAGCTGCTGCCACAGCTTTAACAATCATAGTTCTTAAAAAAAAAAAAAAAATTAGGAGAAATGTCATTATCTCAATATTTCTGCTAGTGCTTTCCCTTTTCTATTGATATTTTAAATATAAAACGTTTACCTTTCACCAGCCGATTTTTTCTATCCACTGAGAGATAAATTTTTCTGCTGCATTTTTTCACTCATTTTTTCAAAAGCATGTTTGCCAAACATGTTTTTTCTTACTAGATAAATTGTATATTGTGTATTTTGATTCATAATTTTCTTCCAAACAAATTTTTTTTCAACAAAGCGAAATAAAAAAACTAAATAGAAAAACCTATATTTGATAAGAACAGATCCTTTTTTTAAAAACAGGATAGGGAAAAAATAAGCATCAAAATTTTGTCTCTTCTACTTTTTACATGATCCTTTTTCACAATATATTAAACCTCCCCTATAAATGGGATTGTGTATTTCATCCTTTATAAGGAAAAATATGAATTTGTTATCCCTTTTTTGTTATAAATAGACTTGGTGTTAACAATTATTGATACATAAAACAATCGATCAGCTTCAGTTAAACTGATATCACAACTTATAAAGTGATTGTTTTTCTTTTTTACTTAATTTCAATGAACATGCAAGTCATTAAAATCATCGATTGAAAAAAGACAGCAACAAGTGACACCTTTTTATGTGGAAAATACTTGAGGCCTATCCATAAGAAAAAAAGCACCCACGCAATAAATTGCGCGCCCCTAGCTTAGCTAATTTTGTTTGTGCAAGAGATATACAAATATTATGAAAAAAATAGAAAAAGTGAAGAAACAGAACTCCCTTGCTCTTGTGCATCGCACTGGGATTGCTGCTTTGGTGTGTGAATCAAGTGTGGTACAAGTTCCAGCAATGGTCACTGTCGGGAGTCTAGTCAATAATTAAATTAGTGAATATTTATATCTAAATTAAATTACAGAATGTTGAAAATTGGCTAAAGATTTTTCTTGATTTTTTACTTATTTTATTTTTCCTCTTTAAATTACCAGCGATTGTACTTTCCTAAGAAACGTAATGACCACGCACACAGGAATAATAATCAATAATTTTGTTCTATTGTGAAGAAATTAATTAACAGAAGCCTATCGAAAGCCAACCTGTACATCTTAGCTAATCCCCTGACTCCTGACCCAGATAAAGAATTGTGTAGACAACACGGCCCTTTCATAGTGGTCAACTGCGGATTAAAGCTGATACCTAGCCATGCAATCCTTCATTAGTGTGAAGATAAACGCTGATAAGACACAAATAAAAACAAATCCGCATAATTTCACTTACAAGCGGAACAGGCAATACATCTGGACATTATTCCATTTAAAATTATTTTTTAATTTTGAAACTAAAATATGTTTTATGTAAATCTAAATAGAGAAACAAACTCAGAGTACCAATTTTGAAACTTTTTGTTGAACTAGGGGAAATGGCTCGGCTATTATCCCATTTCTCTAAATTGGGCGCGTCTTTGCGTGCACCGAGAACGATCACTTGCCCCTTATGAATAGATCTGAGTACTGCTAGATGTTGTGGCTATCTATATAATAACTTTGGCTGTCCTTGACTTTTGCAAAGTGTATCAAAATTCAGACTGACCTTCCCAAGTGGATTTTTCCACAGGCTTATCGACTCCTTATTTTTATGATACAATATCAAATCCTCATGTTGTTTATTGCCATGTTTTTTATTTACTTTAGTGATGGGTCCAGTGGAAAGTACAGCGTTCCAAATTTTAGAGTGTTGTTATTTCAGCCAACATTTTTGGATTATCAGGAACAGTAAGTTCACACTATTATAGCATTACAGAATATTAACACAGAAGGATTATAATTTATATTATACAAGCACTAAATTAAACAAAGATTAAATATTCCACAAATTTTGTTATATTTTAGACCAGTTGGTATGCCACATGTTCAATCCATAGTTTTGTCAAATCCAAGTGATCAGAACGACATAGAAATACTAGCTGTAAATGCTTTGCCTCCATTTCACGCATCAAGATTTTCAAAAAAAGTGAGTGGCAAATTTATCGATAGGGGAAAATAAATGGTTGGAAATTAAACAATATGTTGCCAAATAACAAACATTTCCATGGTATTCGGGAGTATAGTTTGTCAGAGATAAAGCTTTTGCAACCTTCGCTGACAGTGGTATACTTAAGAATTTGACATTTAACAGTCATGTAAAAGACAAAATAGATCTAAGAAAAAGACAGAATCTGTCTTTTTCAAATGAAACAAAATATATGCTTTTATCAGCATATAATCTTGCTCAAGTAAGCAATGACTAAATAAATTTTTGGAGGCGCATTTCCCAAGTGCGAAGAGTCAATTGTTTATTATAAAAAAGTGTATAAAGTTTAAAGTTTTGCTGATATGTCTCCCTGCTGATGGTACACACATAGATTCATTTTCATTTGAATCATACTTTTCTTGTTTCAGATGTTGTCACCACTTACCAATATGACGATAGACTTAGTGTTTTTAGCCACCATGATTGGAAATGTGGAACATACTGTTTATATTCATACTTCTAGGGGAAATTTTCCATATCAGGTGTGTTATTGGTGTATTGATAAGCTTTTGTTTTGATGATTTCAAGTTCATACCATGACTGCAATTTTCTTTCCTTACAGGTTTTTGGTGTTGGAATGGCCAATCCTTACAGATTACGAGCTTTCGTCTCTGCCAGGATACCCTTAAATGGCACTTTTTCTCCTTATATAAACATGTATAATCCATATAGTGAAGCTATTCAGGTATTAATTAAGCTGTTTAATTGACTGCAAGATGTTTGTTAAGAGAGAGACTTCCTTCTTTGTTTTAATAAATCAGTGTTTCTTAAACATTTGAGCTTAAAAAATACCTACAGTTTGTGAAATTTTTTAATGTTTCAAGGTATTATCCGATGACAGGATTGTGTACCTGAAAATTCTGTCACTCACTGTAATATATTTTGGTGATAAAATTTGGTATGCTGTTGTATAACACTATTGAGTCTGCATTGAAATAATGCACCAAACAAATCAACCGGTCATTAAAGGTGATAGATTGTACAGCACTTAATCATTTATTAAAATCCTTAACAACCTCGTATAAAACATTAATAACCAATTAATATTCCATTGCCAAACCATCATTTAATGTAATTGCTGTAATGGAGAATTTCATAACAATTCATCTGCCACATGCAGGGCGTTACTAATTACTTTCTATCTAAAATTATATCTAGCTTGACCAAAATCGTTTTGCTGAGTTGCCATAGGTTCGACTTATGAGCTCATTTGAAATAACTTTCTTACTTTTTGCAGACATTGTTAAAAATAATTCAACTTTTTTGAGTTGAATAGAAATTTCTTAGTGTATAAATTGTACATGCCATGATGATCATTTTTTTATTAAAAGGTTGATTTTCAGTATCAAAAAAATCATTGAACAATAGCATAAATAGTAAAGCAGGGAAAAGTCCCCAAACATATTTTAAAAGACTATTTTATCATAAAATAAGTTAACAAGTTTTTAAAATAAGTAGTCTGACTACAAACATTTCTAACCCTAAAGTATGTCAGTGTATGATGTGGCAGGAAATAGGCATAATATCCATACTGAAAATACCTTTTTTCTGTGATGTAATGTATTTGATTTAAACTGTTAAGGAAATGATAATAATACATTTTAAACATCAACACATGTTTTTTCACAGATAATTGTGGTGTTTAATAAGGTGTCTAACAACGTGTGCTGGTGTCACAGAGACAGTGTTTATAAGTGCCAACAAAAATACTAAAACATTAATTTTTTTAAATTAACCTAATTTTTCAGAAAGCCATCAACTAATAATACAGATTTTGTCTTTTCACTCCAAATTATGAAACTTACAAAAAAGGGAAGTGTGAAGTCAAATGGATTTATGGATGCTCTGCGGTCCTTATCTTTGACCTAAAATTTTTTTTTACAAAGCTTATTTAAGCAGTTTGTGTTTACTTGACTGCCATAAGTTAAGCCCGTAATAACATAATTCTTTTCGGTAATGAATTTCATAATTCATTGTTAGTGTTGTAAACACAAAGTTAATTATTGAATATCATTTGTAGTAGCGACCCTTGTACTTCATATATTATTATTATTATTACTATTATTATTATTATTTAAATTATTTACCCAGGATAGCCTCTTCAGTTCCTATTGGTACTGCTTTCCAAGAGGGTCCTGCGAAGGGGGTCCTAACGTATTTAAAGCTCCATTTGAGCTATGAAAGTCGTGCAAGCAAAGCAATCGCTCAATTAGACAACCGCCTTAGATATCAATCCTATTCTCTTGCTGAACGCAAAGCAGAAAGGACAGATTCACACTTTTATAGTCTCTGGCATGACTCGGCCGGTGTTTGAACCCAAGACCTGCGCTCTGTGAGAAGTAATTGTTTGATTTCTAAATCATATCTGTCCAGCATATGCAACTCTGATAAAACTTTTATTTTTCGACAAATAATTTTGTTTTTCAACCTGGTTTTTAGTTTCCAAACAAGGTATATTTTTGCATTTTTCAAACGCAGATGGTATTAGCGTAACTATGAAATATATTTTTGTTCTTAAAAAAACTTTGTGGGAGGGTTTATTATACTCAAAAAATTTTTGAGATCATTTGGCAACATTTGAATTTATTTCCAGCTCCATGCGCAGGTTTTTTAATGTTTATGTCAGCGTGAGGAACGGCGATGTAAATTTCAATTATGTCAGAGGTTTATGTAGTTGTAAGCTGTAAATGAAGGAAGGCTACAGAAGCTTCACTTTAAATGCCAAATTTAGTCCAAATCGCCTTGAGTGTTATGTTATATTGCCTTCATTGCAGAAATTGTTAAAGCCCCTAGGCTCGTTTAATTTGATTTGAATATTTGTGTGCTTTACAAATAGTGATAAAGTTAAATTACTCTACTTACAACTTGTTTGTGTTTGATTTGAAATACCTGCCTGAACATAGCTTAAACTTACATTATGTAGGGTACATGAGGTAGAACATTTTTCTTGTTCTTTTAATTCCATGTAATATTATTTTTTAAGAATGCATACCCTATTTTTTTTTTTTACATTCTCTGCGAAATTTCGAAAACAACTGATAGATTTTTCTTATTTCAACCCTGTCATGCATGCAAAATGTTGTTTTAGTGTTACCTTGTGAAACTTTGGAACCAAAAAATGGACAGGACAGAAGTGAAGCAGGAAGCAAAAAAAAGCATTATTAAATTTGTGACATATTTTGTCACCAAAATGATGTTTTAGGCAAAATATAGTTTCAATAGTTAAATCACTCTGTTTTAAATTCTGAGAAACCATAATCTTGAGTCTGCAAAATATTTTCATCGCCCTTTTCCAAAAGTTTATTTATTTTTGCTGCTTTTAATGTGTTATTTTTAGGCAAACTTTTTAGCTGTTTTGATCAGCAGCAAATAACAGTGAAATATTTTTTTAACCAATCACACTTCAAAATTATATTTTCATTACTTTCTTGATAATAAAGATAATAATTACCCAAAGTAAAAGACAAAAGTTTTAGCCAAATCACGTTCTATACATAAAAGTATATACCAAGCATTAAATGAAAGGACCTAGCATGACTTTCAAAAGTCAAGCATCCGTAACATTGCGGAAAAAATAACTAAATGTGTAGATTTACAGCTCTGTAAATCACAGAAATTCATAAGTTCCATAAGACCTGTTTTAGTGTTATGTCAAGATAGCTTTTAAAAATGCATATTGATATTTTTTTTACAGAATTAAATTATTTAAATACTTCATTTGTTTTAATACTTGAATAACCCGAAAGGTAACCACTTTGGTGTAATGAAATGGTATTTATCTAATCCCAAGACTATTCACATGTTTATAACAATTACCACATTTAACTGTTTGTTTCAGATTACAGAGATGTATTCCAGTGGCAGTGACTTGCATCTAGATCTACTTGGAAACAATAATGATAGTATTGGTAAACTATGGGAGATTCCACCTTACGAAACAAAAGCTGTGATGAAAGCTACATACTTCTCCAAGGAGGAAGGACTGGCTATTCGATTCATTAGAATTGTGATTGGCCCGCCTGCTCCTCCAACAGATGTTTTAATTTTGCCGTTTGAAATGCTAGTGTCTACAAGTAAGTCACTGTATTATGCTTCTGTCTTGTTCATTTGTCCAGACTGAGTGATTCATAAAGAAAATAAATTTGTTTCTAGAGAAAGGTTTATATACCAATGTTGATATGCTTGATTTTGGAACGTTGCGAACCATGGGTAAGTTATATTGCAATTTACAATTTAAACTAATGATCAGGCGAAAACAAATCAACAGTTAATATAGTATGCATGCTTTAGAAAAGAAATTTGACTTTTCTAGATGAGCCAAAATCATTAAATTTGAATGCATTAAACAATGGAAACAAATCCCTACAGTTATTGGTAAGTCCCTCCTAGTTTCACAAAAAAAATAGTACTTTTTGGTACTTTTGCATCTTGTCTTCTGCACTATCTTTTGAAAGTCAATTTTTGCCTCTAAGATAAAATCAAAAATGCAACATAACATGTATTAATGAACAATTTTTAGTCAATACAAGTGGTACCACCTAATAAAGCTGTCAGCGTGCAGTTCACGGTAAATTGTTTTAAATATATCTACTTTTTTATGGGATAAAAACAACAACATATTTTCATTTTTATTTCTGTGCTTTAGTCCTATATATATATTTTTAAAATGTTTTTAGCCTTTCAGCCTGAAAACATCAAAGAAGTATTCAAAAATAGCCACAATTACTTATACAGGTATAAGCTGTTTTGCCCACTGTATTTTCTTTTTCAACAACTTTAGGGAACTGAAAGATGGGAGTAGTGATGTGATTTTGTTTCTAAATTTTTCCACACTGCCAGCCAAGTTGATGAAATAAATTTAATTTGCAAAAGGTTTACATACACCCCACCCAAACCTTCCTTGATAAGTATATGTTATAAGCAAGTTAAAATTCGAAATCAAGACGGGATATGCTTTTGCAAAAAAACACAATCAGGCTCAGAGTATGCTTACATTATGCTTGCTAGAATAGTCTTACTGTATTCCACTGGGTCTCTTGTAACACGTCAGCGTAAATGCATACAGTATTGATACATATAAACTAATATTTTAGGCGCTTGAAGTGTGCTATTGCTGCGTACTCTGTTGTTTTGAATATTCATTTGCTTAGCGTGTTTTTTGCTACATTTTTATTTAACTATACTTATACTTTATAGAGATAATTTGAGTCGGTACATTTTGACTGTTTTTGGGTCATAGTGTTAAAGTTAAAATATTGCGTTTTAATATACAATACCCATAACACAAGAAAAACCACATATCTAGGATTAATAAAGACTGGCCAATATTCTAAGCATATACCTAAAAAGTTCCCCTATCTGAGCCTGAATATGCTTATAAGCGTTATGCCTATCTAAACTGTGGTTCCTAATCTTTTGCAGCACTGCAAGCTTCTCATAAAAGACAGAACAGTGGCAAAATAATTGTTTACACTTCTGATGATAAAAAGAGATTAGAAGTTCCTTATCAAGCAAATGTGCTTCAAGGGTAATTTTTATTTAACATTTAGATGCTGGGCGAGGTTATTTCCTCGTAAAGGAATAGAAAGTGGAAATTCCAGAACTTTGTTTATGCATGTGTATAAATCATACAGTTTTAAATTATGTTTTTTAAATATTTTTTGATATAATGACACATCGGTTTCGCAAGATTTATTGTTTGTTTATTCATGTTAACTTCAATTTCAGAACTCTTGCATATTCTGTGGGAAAGACTTCATTTTTTGCTGGCAACTCTCCAATGACACAAGTTTTAACCATAACAAACACATTCAATACAACTTTAGTGATTTACAATGCAACTTTGCCAGTGGAAGCACAACATATATTTTCTGTAAGGTCTTTTCGTTTGTTAAGCACAAATACAAGCAAAGTATTGTCAAGCAAATATCCTTTATCTTTCTTCTGTAGATTCTTAATTTTTCCAAACCCATCATGGTTCCACCAGGCAAGTTGATATCACCGTTATCGTTAACTTTTCAAGCCAACGAATCTGAGTTATCTCTTTCTACTGTTCTACGACTATACACCAATGCTTCAATTTTCACAATTCCAGTTCACTGCTATAATGGAAAGCTTAAGGTCAGTGCAACTGTGCAATGTTTTCTGTATTAGCAATGTTGTTTAATTACAGGGAAAATGAATGTTGTTTAACATCTGTATTTTACTTGGTGTTGTAAGTGAAAGCATATTTTATAATGAATTTTTTATTTATTTTAGTATATTGTGGATAGTTTGAATGATGATGTCTTGGATTATGGAACAGTTGGAACTCAGGAAAATAGAAGCCTCACATTCAGAATTATTAATAACAATCCTGTAGAGGTATGCTGTTGCACAAAAATTTGATGTTACTTAATTTAACCTTTGTGCTGCTAATAGTTTCTTTTTAAATCAAATTAAAATTGCATCCAAATTTTGCTAATGTAACATTTGCTTGTCACATTTTCTGTGTAAAAAAATTACTGTGAGGCACACAGATCTTGTTTTTTAGATTCCTCAATGTGTTTTTTTAATCTTAGTTCTAGGCTGTATTTTTTCATTTCCACTTAAGGTTTCGATAAAAGAATATGGAACACAATTTGAGTTTGCCCGATTACGTCTCCTTCATGTGAAAAATTTAAAGAAAACAAAGCACTCGAAACGAAGCAAATGGGTAAATGAGAAAAGTAATAACACAACAGCATCAAAAGGTTCAACTAGTAAGAAAAAAACTGGGAAAGAGGTTGGTCTGTTTATCTGCACATTGTATGTTTTCACACCTATTTATGGGGATAATTTGTTGGGAATGAAATGGCACACATTTTGTCAAAGGATTAGGTGTTTAATTCACGTCAGCACTTGGCAATTGCAGAGAAGAATGCTGATGTATTCACAAAAATCTCTAAATCAAGTTGGCAAATTTGCCAACATGGTTTTTCTTAGTTGGATGCAACCTGAACTTAAAAAAGTTTTCTCTCTGCGGACATAAAGCAGGCAACTAGCTTTCACAGTTCGAAACTTTTTTGCTGACATGGAATAAATTGAATTAGAAAGGTTGTGCACTCTCGTATGTTGGGAATATAAAAGAAAAAAAACTAATCACGAAATGTTGAACTTTAATACACATTGTCAAACCATATTGCATTGGGACATTGGGATTTTCTGGCTGTTTTGCTGACTTCTAGTGCCCTTTAAAGTAACAATTTATATTAATTTGTTTCCTCGTCTTTATTTACATCATGTTGTTTTGTTTTTTGCATCAGGGTGATGAGCTGATACTTAAGCCTAGTGATGTGGTTACCTTTACGGTTGACATTGAAGCACCCCAGAAAGAAGGGACTTACCATGGAGAAATTATTATGAAAACAATATTTGAAGTATGTTCTGTATTTTTAGTCTGTTTACTGTTGTGATAATTCTTTTGCATTTACCTAAATGTATAGTAAAAATCTTAAAATTACTTTTTCTCGTTTTTGAATCAATTTAATGTCTTTGTTCTGTTAGGCAATACGGATACCAATGTACTTGAAAGCTGTGGAAGGAAGCCTTGTATCAAAACCTAGGAGAATAAAAATTGAAAAAGCTTTTCCTGTAAGTACATTTTTTATATTTATTGAGTCAGTAAAAACTATTTAGAGAAAAGTATAGTTATTTGTTTACTCTAGGGACGGACTGAAAATTATGCATTGACGATTGAATCTACATTTCCATACCCGATAACGTTGCAGAACCTCAGTGTGTATCCAGAGGACCCTAGATTTCACTTTATACGCCCAGACTATTTGCCAGAGTTACCATTGAAAGAAAAAGTTCACGTAAGTTTCACATTTAACCAACTTAGCTATTTCGAATAATGAGGTTTGGTTAATAGAGTTAACAAACATCAGCAATTCCATCAAGTTTTTAAATTTTTTTTTCAGATTGGTTGGGTTAAGTTTGATCCGTTTTTTGGGGAAGAATCCCAATGTTACCTCTGTGTATGTGAAATAGATCCAGGTAAAAGAAAATTTTCTTCCCTTATGTATTTTCAACAGGGATACACAATGAAACTTATCATAGCTCATTAATTTTTAAGTAGTTTAGAAACTTAAGGGTCGTTTTTCTGCTCTTATCTTACTTAACTTAAGGGATTAACCATTGTTGTATTTTTTTGTGCTATTTTTGCTTATTTACCAGCTTGTTGAGATATTGAAATCGCGTTTTCATAGCTTGTGATCATTGGCATCAAAGTTTATCTCTTCCTGCTGATACATGGGAGCACGATTTTAATCTGCTTGATAAACTGCGAAGAAAATGGGATATCGTCAACAGCAAACAAGAATCTAGGTACTTTAATTGTGAAAAATATTAAAAGTTTGAAAAACAAAAATACCAAATCCTATAAAGGGTTGTGAATGGTCAATATTGTTGTTTTTAAACATCCTAATATGAAATAATAATACGAAAAAATTTAGAAAAATTAGACCTGTTTGTATATTAGATATTGATGTCAACGTTTGTCCGTTTGTCAGTGTAATTGATCGTGATTAATTTTTACGTTATAGTTTTAATGCATCAATCATCATTGACTCATCTGTGATTAAAAGTTACACTATACCTGTCCAAGCATCACTAGCTTGGCCGAGTTTAGTTGAGCAATCGATCAGGTTCCCGCCAACTCATGTGGGGAATTTTTCTTTCGAGAATATGGTGATAACAAATCCTTCAGATCATCCTTTAGTAGTACAGATTGTTCCTCTACTGAGTTACCCTCAACCGGATGGTGGACTGGATCTGTTGTCTGATAGGTAACTAAATATTCTTTACTTCAAAGGATATTATGCCATTACATTGGTTTTATTTTTGGAGTTAAGAGTCTTGCGAATATAGCACTTTGCACTAACTGCACTTAACTTCTTTTTTTGTAGTGTTCTGTCTAACTATTCTAGTATTCTAGTATTCTAGTATTGTAATTAATTTGACTGAATTTTGTGTCGTTTTTTTTAGATTGATAATGGATTCTTTCTCGTTGGATTTAAATGGTCATTCGCAGTTTACACTTCCTGATATCAAGGTGAAAACATGAAGAGTTGTATTTTTTACCAGGATAGTTGAACTCTTCAAAAAGTTTAAATAACTTTTAATACACGCTCAAAAAATTTCCGAAAAAACATTTCTTCATCTGTAAACAAAAACGTTCCTTAAAAATCTTAAATAGAATTTTTTTTAATATTACGTTGATAATAGGCTCATGAATATTCTTTGTTACAGGACGGTTGGCAAGACCATCAACAAGTGTCCTCAGCTTTAAACGTGTATCCATCAGTCAATAGTTTGTCCATGATACTTCAACCAAGAGAAAAGAAATCTGTGCAAGTTGGTTTTCTTCCTAACGACGAATCACCTAAAACATCCATTATGGTCGTCAGGTATGTTATGGCTGGTTTGCAGTGCACAAGCTGTCTTGAAAATAGCTTGGGAAAAACCTAGTGAGCTTGGAAACAATTAGTTTTTAAACATTCTTGAAAACCTGTGTACTTTGCACAAAACTCAAGAAAATGCTTTTTGTATGTTTCAAGAATTTAAGAAGTATTTAAAATTGGGAGTGACATTTTCGTTTTGTTTGTTTGTTTGTTTTTGACAATCTTCGCTGACACAAAAATACACCTTTCCCGAGTTAGTTTTGTTTGATGTATCGCTGCTAATTCTCAACTTTTTTTAAAATTCGGGAAAAGTGTATAGGCTAAGGCTGTATAGGTAAGGTTTTTGTGCGGCTAACAAAATACATCTAGTTATGAATAAAATCATATAACATTATTGATGTGACTAACAACAATATCAGCATTGAAATGCAACATTTTTGATTTTGAGATTATAAAGCTTTTCTCTGTGTAGGAATAACCTTACTGTTCTCGATCTGGTTGTGGTACATGGTCAAGGTGCTCGCACACACTTCAACATGGATGGCAATGCGCCAGGCAGCAAATCATCTGTTCTGTTTTTTGAGATAAAAGCAATTCACTTGAAAGATTGCAACAGTAAGTTTGCAAACTGGTGAAAACCTTCACCTATTACCATTTTCTTGTGTTCTGTGTTTTGACAATTTATAGACGACTAACTAGCGTTAATCATGATTGTTAAGCGCCCTAGCGCATTGTGTGAGCGTAAAAAGTACCTGTAGCGCGAGTTAGACGCTCATTACACGCGCCTTAAACGCAGATGCCAATTTTAAAATAAAAAATTTTTAGTTATTTTTTGGACGGCTAATCGGCGTTTATGCTGAGATAAAAGAAAAGTTGACATTTTTTCATTATTTTTTATACTCCTGCATTATATTCTGCACAATGTAGGGACAAAAAAGTTTTGACACTAAAATGCTTCTAGTGTGAATGTTGGACGATATTTATAAGATCAGCTTCTAGTTGAGGCGTTTAACATACAGATAGTAATTAACGTCAGTTAGACGGGGAACCGATCTTTAAAAGTCTAATAGTACATTTTTTTTACAACATGGTAAATTGGTGAAATAGGATCAAAGACGAATCATTCAGTCATGTTGAGCTTTAAAACATTTCATAAACTTTTTATCTTTCATAGAATCCACTCCAAAAGCTCGCGTCTATCCATCTTTTACTGTGAAAAGATCTTTCACAGCGACTAATGTTGGCCAACTACCAGTCCATGTCGTTTCGATGAGTATCAACAATTACGAGTGCGAAGGCTTTGGATTTCGCATTTTAAACTGTGAATCGTTTATCCTCATGCCAAACGACACTAGAAAGATAGATGTGACGTATGTTATTTTTTTATTTTTTTTGCCAAGTCTGAAATTTTGCGAAGTTTGCAAAGTTTTACGCTTGTGAGGAATACTTTGTTCCTCTTAATCGGATTATTACAAGACAGTAGAAAGTCATTGTCTTATTGTTATTTCATTGATCTGCGAAATAAAAGTTTTTAGCCGTTTCTGATTTTGTGTTTACAGGTTTATTCCAGACTTCACAACTTCAAGAGTTACCCGAACTTTGCGACTATTGACAACGATGGAGCAATCGCTTGATTTCATCTTGTTAGCCACGCTTCCACACCACTTGTTGCCATTATGCGCAAACGCATTGCCTCGTCCTTTTTGGGAGCCGTACATGCATGTGGCAGCTGCTGTTGTCATGTCAACCGTGTTTATCTTCATAATCTTCTTCGCTTATTTCGACGCACAAAAGTACGTGGTGAAGTGCACGTTTACCGCTGGCTCGGTAACGTCCTCTCCCTACTTCGGTGGCTATAAATCTGATGGTCATCTATTGGATCTGAAGAATTTTGGATTTAAGATGTGAGTAGCTTTGTTTGATAGTTCTTAGTCTCCTGTTATGTCATTCATTTATTTTTTTTAATTGTCTAACTTAATCATTTATAGTGTCGCTGATAAAAACGATAAATTTAGTGATTCCAAAGATCATCAGAGGCTCGCGAAATCACACAGTTCTCCTCCCGTGCGCACACAAATAATTCATTCGGCTAATAAACCTAACGAATCTAATAATAGTTCATCAAGCTTACGAGACCGAGGAAGAAGTTCCTCTGACTCGAGCTCTGCTTCATCTCGAAAGAATTCAAACACGGTTCAGCCTTCACACCATTCATTTATACCTGAAGAAAAACCGGAACCGAAGTCCACTGTTAAAGAACACGAAGCACAGACTAAGCGCTCCAAGAGGAAACCACACGATGCCAGTCGAAAACCGCAGCGCGTTACAACTTACGAAGAACCACAGGAGCCTGTTATTGAACCGGTGACTGAGGTTCTTTGCGACCCCTACGATCGATCACAAATGGAAAAATTACGACAAGAGCGAATACAAAAACAGAAAAGCAAGTTTGAATATAACGACGACTCCGAGAAACAAAAGAGCCGAAAGAAATCGAAAACAAGTCAAAAAAGCAAAGAGCAACATCGCGTGTTACAAAAAGAAAACAGCTGTGGCAGTAGCAACGCTGAAGACGATGAACGCGTTGATGAGAAACCACCTGGCTTTACAACTGTTAAACTGAAAGGCAAGAAAAAGAGCGAGTCGCCTTCCATGTATCCTTCTTACAATGGCCATTTAGATAAACTAGATGACTTTTCGTTGACGGAACCACTAATTCAAAGCAAAGACATGCGCCCCAAGTCGAAACCTGAATATAAAACGAAAGCTCCACCTCGCAAGAAAACTGCTACCTACCACGAAAAAGAAAGACTAATGATGGACACGCCTACATCGCCTCACGCCATTGCAGCAGCGATCTTCGATGCTGCTTTGATGAAGAACAAAAAGAAGGGTAAGAATAGCAAAAAGTCTTCAGCAAGTGGTCCTGCGTCTCCATCTGCACTGAGTAATAGCAGTCGTAGTAGTAGTCACAGTAGTGTTGCTAGTGAGCCGAACAAGTATGGTGAACGAGCAAGATCTGCTACCCCGTCCGGTCTCCTACACGGTAGGTTTTACTTTGCTGTAGATTGTTAAAACGGGGGTTAAAATGGCAGACCGATGATGTGCATTTGTTAGTTATTTTGAAAAACTTTGTAGTCGCAAAGATCGAGACAGATATTTTAGATAGTATTTTGTGCACGGACAGGGATGTCATCACATGAACACTTTTTTATTGCACGTTAATTATCTGTGTACTGTTTGTTGCTGTTTCACGTTTGCGTGGTTCGTATTTCAGATATCAGCCCCTCAACGAGCAACAGAGGTTCACCACAACACCGTTCATACGAGGAACCCTCAGACGCGAAGAAAACGAAAAAAGATAACAATATTGGTTGGTCTTTTTTCAAAAAATTTGGACTAGGACTGGGAAGAGACGAGAAAGACGAAGAACCTACGACGAGTTCTGCCAGCTCGATGTTTTATTACGATAACCTTACTAGCCTTCGTGCCAGCCGACAAAATTCCGACAATGAAAAACGACAACGATACGCTCCAGGATTCAATGGCAGAGAGAGTTCCGTGGTCAGTAGTACATTGTCGCCGGATAGTGCCGAGTTTGTACCGAAAAATCTTCGTATAAACAAAGCTGTTGGTTCTAACTTGAAGAAAGATAACTCTTGGGCGACTGTTGATGACTCTGCATTGGAACATTTGCGACCTCCTCCCGGCTTAACCCGTCAAAAAGCTCGTGATATTTGGGATTTCGATGACATTGTCAAGCCTGGTAATGAGAACACTGCCGATGACGGATGGCAAAAGTCTTCGCTCTTTGATTTCAAAAATGGAGGAAGCTATAGCAGCCTGTTAGGGGGTTCGCGTGGCTCGAAAAACGTAAGTCCTCCTGTGTGTTGCAAATTTTTCGTCGTCTTTGTTGCACCATTTTGAAAGTAAAAAATAAAAATAAAAATCCGTCTCTATACAGTATGCCACATTCATGCTTTTTAAAACAATATATTTCTGAAAAATTAGTTTCTATGAATCGTTTTTAGTCTTCATTTGTTTTTGTTTTGCATAAATTATGTCAATTTCTTTAACGGCAATATATATTCAGAACAAAAAGAGTTTTTTTAAAAATATACTTAATAAAATCTTTTGTGGCTCTTCAAGCTATGTTTCACAGTATTTATCACTTATAATTCATTTTGAAAATACTAAGCCTGATGTATGTCAAACGTGATGTTTCAACTTTCCTGCGTGTTTTTGTTTTTTGTGAGATCACAATTTTTTTGTAAACATCAACAATATTCTGTGTAGTTGTTTGGAGGATTTGATTTGCTTGGAAGTCGAGGAAGTCGCGAAGATTTGTGGAAGTCCAGTGATAACGAATTTTCAAACATTGACAAGGTAAGAGCTGTGATAGTGTTAATCTCACCTTATCATGGTCAAATTCGCCCTGTTGAAGGATAATTCTCTTAACTAACTGATTTATTTAGCATTTTTTAGGGGGGGTGTCCACTCCGATACATAACTGAAAATCGTTTTTTCTAAACCTGATTGGTAGATATGTATCTGCGCCAAAACGTAATTTTTTGCGGACGAATATGAAAATTTAATAAAAATAAAGGATTTTATTATTAGAATGTCATTTATTAGATTAGTGTAAGAAATTTTAGTACAGCGGAGTCTGTCTAAATTGAACAGGATCTAAAACGGACACCTTCAGAAAACGGACACCTTCAGAAAACAGACATCTACATAAAACAGACATCTACATAAAACGGACATCTTCAGAAAACGGACACCTTCATAAAACGGACATCTCCATAAAATGGACATCTTCAGAAAACGGACACCTTCATAAAACACTCGGAACAGATTGATTGAATTCAGGACATCTGTACACTGGCATAATGGTTGACGGGCAGCAATACCGAGTTGTGAAAATCTGGGCGCACTAATGTCTTGTTTTGTTTTGGAGCAAATCCAGCTTTCTACGACGAGTTGTCATTTTCCCCGTTATTCCACTCATGCGCGATTGTATTCAATTTAAACCTCTTTTTATCGGAAACAATTACACTTTTCTAGGATCTTTGGGGCAACGGAACGTCAATTCGATCTTCCATCTGGGATGCACCCGACCCTCTTATCACAACAACATCTGCTGGCAACACTCCTCGTAGCCGTCTTGGACTAGGATTGGATTTGAAACCTGTGAGTGAAGTTGGTTTGAGTGATGCTGAAAGTCCACTTGATCCATTCAGTATCTGGGCGTCAAGTTCTCCGTACGAAGGTTGGAACCAAGACATCAAAGAAGACTGAAGTAAAAACTCATTTGCGTCGAATTTCTTTTTGTGTGATGATGTTGGAAAGGATTGTTAGCTTGCCTGTAGGCTGTTTTTAGTCTTGGTGTTTCCATTTTGTGGGCGTCATTAGTAATCGCAACGATTATTCTCGTTAACAGCGACAACTTGCGTTAACAGCAGTTTATTTCTCAAATTGTTCTGATGAAAAGTTTTCGCCGTGGCATCTTGTGTTTCAATGAATACCAAAATTTTATCGGTTTATTTTTTTGTAGTTTTTATTTGTGTTAATAGTTTTGAAAAACGTTTGTACGGATATGTAGTGTTCGTAGTTTTTATTTGTTCAAAAACAATTTTTTTCTTTATACGAAACGGTATCAAAAACTTTCATATTTTTCATTGTTTTTGTATTTTTTTCCTGTTGTCTTGGAAGTTGTCATCTATATGTGTTAGCAACTTTTATCCCAGTCTTTTTTAACTTTTATTCTGTGTATATTTTAGTTAAGAGGACTGGGAAAAGTTTGCATTTAGAAGAAAATGTTTTTTATGACGTCATATTTATTGAATGTTGCACGCTTTTAAATACGAATGAAACGAGAAAATAAAAAGTTTTTAAACTAATAAAACTGTTTTTATTTTTCGTCTGCCGGTGAAATCGTCGAAGTTTCTAAGAATTGCACGAAGTAGAATTTGCAAGACCAAGGAGTTGACAAGACCTTTTACGAAAACTTGCGAAACTCGCAAATAAACTACACGACACACTTGCGAACCAATCGTTTGTGGGTACAGGATAGTGTTTGGCATAAATTAATTCGACATAAATGTCTTTTGCATATTACCTTGGAAAGAAATTTTTGTGGAACATATTTTTAGGAATGGATGAAGAAGCAGAAACACAGAAGATAGTGTAAAATATTAATTTCATATATTTTCGGCGATTTTTAACTTTTTTGGGATTGGTCTACTTTTGTGAACCTTAGTATTCCTATTTGCTCTAAAAAGCGCAATTTCGCGGAACATTATTTTGCGAACAGGTTCGAAATCGCAAAATGAAACTCCGCAATTTGTTTTTCTTGCAAAAATTGCTTTTCTCAAACTACATATTAACTGTGAGAAGATATCCTAAACTTAAGGTTGACAGTAGTAACGTGATTAGTTATGACGTTAAACCGCAATTGTGGTGAACATAAATTACGAGATTATGAGAAATCCACATAAAATTTGATTTTGTCACTTCCCTAAATTCAATATTGCGAAGTTAAAACATCCGCCAAAATAACTCGAGGCTATCTACAACATTGAGAATAGGGAGGGTTTTTTTTTAAGAAAGTTCAATCAAAAATGTCTCGATATATTATGTCCACGGTTATAGTCTTCAGATGAACAATCAAAGTGTATTTTTAAGTGTATTGTAGCTTTTATCCAGATACGTTATTCATTCTTCAGAAAATTTTTTTCAGAAACATAAAGTGACACCAAGTAGTATGTTCATTTTGTAGGGAAGGTGTAACGAAATATACTTGAACATGGAACATGAAACTTTCTCTGACTTTGTTGCAGTGGACTCTCTATAGCTCGAATAGCCAAGGGGAATCAAAAGTTGTTCGAGATTTTAAGTAACAGAGAGTTGGGAAATTTAGCATGATTTCTCTTTTTTATGTAAGATGGTAACAAAATCTTTCTCCCTTCAGGATAAAATCTATACCTTGCAGTTTAATAAAGGACTGAAAAACAAAATATTTTAGCATAACAATTTATACTTTAAAAAGAGATCAGAAATCGCAGTTTGCTTTCTTGTACAAAGGAATTATTTTTAAATATTGTGATTTAAGTCCTTTAGTGACTTCATCATTTCTTTCCAAAAATTTGAAAAAATGCTGACATCTTCAAGGACACTAAAAGTTTCAGCACTTCTTCGGTCGTTGGTTTGGTGATCACATCCTCGTCTTCCTTTCTCCAACTCTTTTAAAGCTTTGTATTTAATTTTGCAGGACTTGTTTTCTACTTGACGTTTTGTCCCTGATAGGATAATGTTTACGTTTTGTTCGAATGACATTCGAACAGTCATTCGAATCACTTAAGGCCTCTGACACATGTAAATATCAAACATTCGAATCGGTTAAGACCCCATTTATGTCAAATAAAAGCAAAAAAGAAGCTGCTAATGTCATTGAAATCATTTAAAGTCCTAGATAAATGTCGCGTGGTTCGAATTATAGAGAGGAAATACGCTAGGGACAAAATAAATTGTTCGAGTTAAAGAGGTTTTCGAGTTATGGAGGTTCGAGTAATAGAGAGTTTTTTTAGGAGAGTTTATTAAAAAAATCTCCGCCGTGCCAGCAAAATTGTTCGAGTTAAGGAGAGATTCAAGTAATAGAGGTTCGAGTTATAGAGAGTCCATTGTATAACAATTTAACAATGTTCGGTTTCACTTTTATCGCCTTAATTACAACGTGGCTGTTACTGTATTTTGCAAGCCTTGTGAAGACATAATTCGTCTTGATTGTCAGTGAGCTGATCTTAGAACTTCAAATGTGGGATAAAGTTGAAAGTACCTTGTACCCAGACCTTTTCTCTTTTCCACATCCAAAATTTAAACGACCTATTTATTGCAATTCGGTTCAATTTTATTATATAATTTTAATTGAAAATCTAGCGAGGGTCAAGCTTTAAAAATTTGTTTCTTAAAAGTGCATGCTGGGTTATTTTTCTGTCTTAGCTTGCAATAGATAGATTTGCTAGTTATTTGAAACAGGCTGTCCACTGTGATAGGAATTGTCAGGAATTTTGAAAATATAGGCAAAATTTCAGGAAAATTTGGTCTTCTTAAGAAATGTAAAGAAAATTCAGGAATTTTAGGAATAGATGGTCAATGAGAACTATTTTCATTTAACAAAGGGTTAAATTTAGAATTGTTTTACAAGAATTAGCAATCTTTAACCAATATGTTCTATCGATATGTTTGTTATTAAAATTTACATTTTTAAGGTAATCCAAGATGCCAATAATATGAAATTCCTGTCATAAAGTAGCTGGAAGTGTAAAAATAAATGTCGGGGATATCAGAAAAAGTAATATTGAGTGGACATCGTGTAAAAACACAAACGGGACATTTTTAGAAATTAATAACGACTTTTTATAATTTTTATTATCTTTCTTTATATCTACATAAAATAACTTATTAAATAATTTGTCATTATTTAGGTGAATCGAAGGTAGAATACTGTACAACACTGCGAAGATTCAAATTCCAATATAATATTTGTTTTAAGTGTACTTTCCAACATTGAATTTTTAGGAAGAAAAGCCTTTATACCCACTGTGTTTGAGTCGTGCACTGAATTTCCGTACCACATCCAAAACAGCCATCACACGAAAATTTGCTCTTTCTCGCATCTTCCGATAATCTCGATCTAATATAATACAACTGTTGATAAGTCTTACTTAAAATTTTCGCATCAAATTCTTTCGATAACTTGCAGGTAAAAACATCATAAGAAGTTTCTATATTTGGGGATGAACAAGACGATGATGAGTCAGCATAAAACATATCGTCACGCAGCTTGTCTTGATAACCCTCAAAGAAAAAACGCATGGAGCCAGTGGTGCGTTTTTGTCTCAAGTGGCGGGAACTTTCCCTTTGCAAGGTTGTATAATCTATACTTTGTTTGCTTAAGGTGGAAACGTTACTCATTCTTCTCTTCTTTAGCGTGCCGCTATTTTCACTGTTATGCCGTCGTAAACTTGTCGGTGTGCTGCGTTGATTGGCGCTGTCCTTAAAAGTGTCGGCACGACGTATCGTCGCTGACTGTTCCTTTTTAGTTAAAGTATCGGTATTGAAAGATTTCTGACGGCGAAGCGATGTGAATTTCCGACTACTTCTTCTGTGTTTAAATTTATTTTCCTTTGTCACATTAGCGACGATGAAACTCCAACGTTTTGTCCAAGGAATAAACAAATCTCCTGTTTTTAAGTCAGTCGAGCAGTATGGGTCACTTTGAACCGATATCGAGTCGTTAGCCGCTGGATAAACTCCTAAAAACAAAATAGTATGTAGAGGTCTTTCTTCAGCTGCAGCATGAGGTGAAATGAGAATATGCAATTTTTGCAGATATAATTGTACAGCTTGCGGTAAATTCCTGATGACCTCAAATGACTTGCGCTGAAACAGTTATCATTTGAAAACACAGAGGCTAGTTCCCAGGTCATTACAGAAATAATAAAAATCATCTCCATTTCGTAATCAAATAAAAACCCTTTATAAATGGCCGACTGTACTTATATAACTGAGCACATTTTACTAAAGGTAGTAATTTTAAGATATTAAGCTAATTTTTAGGTTATCTATCTCCAATCTTGACTCCGCCACTTTCAGGAAGTGCTGGGGCCGAAGTTGTCTTATCTTGATAGGTTGTTATATGAACTAGACAAACAGACTTAGAATCGGAGTTGTTGAACTGTTGATAATCTAAAACTGATAAAAGTGAAATGATTATGTATGACTTGATCACTTTCTGTATCTCTTTCCAATTACTTCAAAGAAGTCTGTAGAACTAAATTAGACAAGACACATCAAGATGAAAGCAATATTAAAAACTTTCTTTAATTATATTTTTAATGAACCATTAACGAAGCTTGTTTTTGAAGTTCAATTAGTTTATGCCCACGTGCTGAAAGAATTAGGGATGTTGAAGGGTGTGAAAGTTCAAAATGTGAAGATACACAGCACCATGTGATTGACCAATAACAAATCAGAATAATGAGACGTTTGGTGTTTTCTTGAGAGAACCATTTTAATTCAATAAAAACATTCCCTTTTCATATCTTCCTCTTGCTGTCTTGTACCATGATACAGATATCTTATGTAGCCGTTAGAAACCAACCTGCCAAATTCCCGCACCTCTCAGAGTTTTCACTTCAGACAAAATGTTTAAATTTGTTCTTAAACTGAAGTAAGCGAACTTTAGGCGGACATTGGTATTATGGACAAATTTCACAATTATGTCACATTGCTACCATTTTGTTCCTTTTTATAACATACTACAATTGTCCCAAGTTTCCATTTGAAAAAGTGTTTCCACTCCTCCACCCCTTCCCCTCCAACCCAACCCAACCAATATAGGGGGTTTGGAAACTGCATTAAATAAGGGAGTTTTTTGTATAAAAAAAGACTGGGTATTATAACGAACAGACTTCACAACTACAACTATCACGTGCAAGCTATCACGTGCAAGTAAGGCAGAAACAAAGTTCATAAAAATATTTTACGCAAATCTGCAAATCCTGTCAGCAAGTTTGAATTGATTCAAATTTATTTTGCGTTTTTTTAAAGCAGTCAAACAAAAGATTTGAGGTTGCAATGTGATAACGACGTCTTGACTAGAGACATCGCCTCCAAAAGTAGCGCAGGTATACGACACAGAGATGAATTGGAATGATTTCAGACTATTCCGTGGGTACAAAAAAAGAAAAACCGGATGAAAATAAATAAAATAAAGCAATAAAATAAGAAAATAAATAATTTAAAAAATCAACATGGGATTAGAAAGAATTATTGTATAACATGAACGAAAATAAATTTTACCTTTCTTTATCCAGAGAAAGCTGAGCTTGAATGAAAACAAAGAAAGATTTGATTCTCATAAAGATATAGCTAACCGCAGGGCACTTGATAAACCCACTTTTTATAACCAAACACGACGAAATCCTCCTAAGTTTAGTCTTTTACTCATCTTAATGTGAAAACGTTATTCTTTCCATCTCAATTGAAACTCAGTCCACATGAAAATGTCAACAAATACTTCAAAAAGTTCAATAAAATATTATTTTTTTAATGACGAGTTTACATGAAGTCATCGTAACCGCACGGAATATTGTTTTCGTTTAAAACGGGAATTAAAATCGTATTGAAGTACTTAAAGAAGATACTTTTTAAAAATGTTTGTTTTAAAAACTTTCAAAACCTGATCACATTGTTGGATAACGAAGACAAAAATGCACAACTTGGGGAATCGAGTTAATGATATTTTAGGAAACCCCGAAAAATAAAAGTTTAAAATTTAAAACTATAAACTTTGAATTATCTACAACTTATTTCCAATTTTCTCTCTTTTTTTTCTAGACTATAACTTTTTATTTTGGATGTGTATACACCTTTTGTTTTAAATGTTATCTTACGAAATGAGCTGAGCGTTGTACACGAAAACAGCGTTCTATTCTTATCAGGTTTTATCCGCCATTACATCAATGTGGTTACTGTAGTTACCTAGCAACATTTTCATCTAAACAGGAAAATTTCCTGAGAGAAAAAGAATTCAGTACACATTGCTCAGCATGAGAAAATACAAAATAATTATAATAATAATTGGACCAATATGAAGGAAACTGAATTCCGGCTTTAAAGGTTTATTAAAAAAACATCTTGGTAATGGGTGGCTACGACAAAGATATCTAGCAGATGTGCATATTCTGATCAGCCACTTTTTGCATCAACAGAATAATGGACGAGGGGTTAAAGGAAATTTTTTATGCAACCGTTAACCAGTAAAAGTTAATGCTAAATATATTAAGCAAATTACGTTTGAACATGACGTATACAAAATTAATGAGCAGTTCAAGTAGAAAGCAAATGAGATTATCTGGAAAGCAAAAGTCGATTTTGACGTCATTGAAGGATCATTTACAAGTTTAGTAGTGACTCAGACTTTTGAAAAAAGAATTTAAATTAGCCAGTTCTTGACATGTAAATTGTAGAAAATTTTTAATTGTAATAAATCTAAGCTGCCTCAAATTATTTCTTACAACAAAGATGGCTACTTGTCAGAGTCATCAACAAAGAGTCGCTTTAGAACCAGCCATACACCCAGCTCATTTGTGTGAGTGGTTATGTTAACGTAACACGGATGCCCTGCGTTTGCGTGGATGGCCTAATTTGCTATGAAGTGCCATGAAAAAAACAAATTCTTCATAAAATCGTCGTAGCTTAATTTTTTAAGCAGAACTAACCAGAAAATTATCGGAGACCTGGGTACAAGATTAGGATCCGTCAGCATTTTACCGCATCATTTTTTCCCGGATTTCCGTTTTTTCCGTTTTCGGATTAATGTTTACAGATTAAGTTATTTTTATTTATTTATTTCCCCTAATTTTTCTTCTCTAACTTCCAGGAATGAGTTAATTTTAACTTCTTTCGCTTTTGAAAACTTAACAGTAAACTGAAACTAAAAAAATTGTGACAAAGTTGAAATTTTCAAGATAACTTTCCGTGTGAAAGGTTAATTGACTAATGAACAATCCAACATTTTATGACAATATTTTATAATAAGTAGTTAATTAAAAAAAACATGTTAAAACTTTTTACTAATAAGAAAGCTTAGTAGATTATGAACAAACAAATTTCTGATTTAAACAACAAAAGCAAGCACCAGTGTATGCAAAAATACAAACGTAGCTAATGCTTACAACAGCTCATAGGTACACACAATGAACCATGTTTGTCAGCTACAGCTCAGAAAATATATCATACCTGCACAAATGTCTTGATTTGCATCTCTTAAATATCTTTCAATCATAGGATTGGGATCAACTTCTTGATCGGGTAAACATTTATCTAACTCCGGTGATATCAGATCTTTTATCGGTACGTTTAAAGACAAATTACCGGCAGATGTAAGCGATATTTCGTCGTCAAGTTTCTTCACCAAACCCGTCGATTTAAACTTTGTTGGATCGTAACTTCGACGCTTGCTACTTCGTCGTAAAAAATTGCTGGGTGGTGATTTAGCATGCGGGACATAAAAATCTGCATAATTGCTGCTTTCTTCTTTTAGACTTGCAGTATCGGAAACTTTTGATGAGAAATAACTCAAAGGTGATAAATTTGTTCTGTTCTTTGGCGGGGACATCGAGTTAATATTGTTGTTGTTATCATTTGACATACTTTTATGTGAAGGAACAGGACTTGGGTATTTTTTAATATCCAAACGCGTAAACGAACTCCTTAAACTTTGCTCTTTCATGTAACTTGCCAAAACATCACTTTCTAGTGGAGAACTTTTCTCAATAACACCGCCATTTTCCTCGTTCTCACCGTAAAATGCTTTCTTGGGAAATTCGTAAAAAATCTTTCGTACAGATGTGTATGGATCGATATCAACATTCTGTGTGGGTAAATACCAACTTCTAGGTCTTGAGAAAGCTTCTTTCGTTAATTCTGCGAGCTTTCCGTTAGGACTTAAATGTAACGAGCGTCTTTTATCACGTAGAACCATCGGCATTTTGAATTTCAAGTAACACTAAAAACTTTTAAATTTTTACTGAATCTTAACTTTATAATTTTAAAGAAAAAACTTTCTCTCGTAAAACTTTATCTTCCCATTAATCCAACTGTATTTTGTTCTATCTATATAACTGCTATAAAAACACACATCCAAAAGCTTTATCGTTAATTTATGCCGGAATGTTAATTATTTTAATCATAAATTATAATATCCTAATTTATAATCCGTTTCTTTTTGTGTTTAACAATGGCTATTTAATAAAGCATTAATTCATAAATTAGATCAGCCATGCGAGTATTAACATCGAAAAGCCATTTTGATAGACAGAGAACAGTTTTTAAAAAATATTCACGATTTAGGGTAGTGTTTCACACTTGTTGATTGACAACTTGAAGCGAGGATAAAGTTACATCAACAAAAAAACGGAACAGAACTTATACCTCGAGAGTAATGTAAACAAATAAACAAAAAACAATATCTCAGAACTACGTTAAACGTGAACCAGACTGATGATCTTTCCCTAAAATCTATTTTTATTGAAACAAGTGCACCGTACGAAATAAGATGGAGTGTACCTCACGAAGAAAGATGGAGTGTACCGCACGAAGAAAGATGGAGTGCATGATATTTTTATAATTTATCTAATTAAAAGAAATTGCCACCTTGATTAACGTATTGTATCAACGTAATGAGAGATTAGTTGGGCGTTTTGAATTTGTTTGTGTTCTTTAAAAAGAAATTAGCACCATAAATTAAACATGAAGTTTGTATGAAGAGAAGCAAACTAAACTAGGATTAAACGCCCTTATTGAACACCCTCCCAACGCCCTGTTTAAATAAATCCAACCTTAAATATATAAAATATTGCGCTTTTTAATAAACGCACATGACATTATCCACCAAGCATAATTAAGTTTTTATTCTGGATTATTTGACAAATATGCGCAGTATAAAAGAGTTTAATAGAGCGAATTATGTTTAGTGCCCAGCTCCCGATTAGCAGATCGTCTTCCAGCAGTTTTGCATTTCTCGCAACTGCAGATGTGGCTCAGACTTGTCATTTGTTTTTCCGCCCCATCCAGTATCTTTTGATCATGTGAGTTTTCTCGTCTGTGCCCGTTGGGAATATCGATACTCAAGGCCCACAAACTCGCTCGTAAGTGACCAATTTAGTGGGTTTGAGTAGGGAAAGGGCGCAGCGAGAAACAGGTCCACATTCATAGAATTACTCATTTGTCTCTTCCACATATAAAATAGCGTAACGTTTAATAACGCTTTTTATAAAAAATAGATGGATTAGTCGAAAAGTTTAACTTCAGACCTGCGCACAGATGTTCCGACATTTTTGTTATACACGAAAAAAAACTTGTGAAATCTTTTCTTACGTACACACGTGTTTTCGTGTTAATGTCAATATTGCATGGACAAATAGAATATTGCAAATAAAGAAAAAACTGGCGTCAACAAACTGTTTCGTTGACAGCAACGAGTTTCACGCAACACAAGTAGCGGGATGTTAAAATAATAAATCGAACAACAACTTCAGATAAAGAACACGCTAGCAATCTCGTACCCAGGACACATTTCAAACTTTCCAAAGCCACCCAGCAATAAACAACGTCTGAAGTCTTTCTAAACAATTTTGTTGTTTAACGAAAACTAAAAAATCGAACGTAAACTAGAGAAACTAAAAAATTATGTTAAATCTACCAACTTCTTTCTAACTTTAGAAAAATAAACAAACTTATTCATGACTCGAAGTGAACCAAAAACCTGATGAATCTAAAATCAAATTAAATTTATTTCTAACCCTTTACTGATGTCATCACTGCATAATTACGTCATGGACGATAAATTATTGCAGTATAGTGCCAACAGAAGTTTATAAAGGAAACGAATTAGTGTGAAGACATTAAGACGTTTTCCTGACAAGATTAATGCAGACGTCATTATCAATTTTTGTTCAATCGTACACCAATAAAAAATGACCCTAGTGCAACCTCGTTTTCACGGCTTTTTATATTTTGCCGACATTGCGTTTATTATTATTATTATTACTATTATTTACCCAGGATAGCCTCTTCAGTTTCCATAGGAACTGTTATCAATGAGGGTCCTGCGAAGGGGGTCCTAGTGCATTTAAAGCTCCCATTTGAGTTACGGAAGGCGTGCAAGCACAACAACCGCTCAACTAGACAACCGCCTAAGATATCCTATTCTCTATTTAACAGATCTGGAAACAAGGCTGAGTACCGCTATGAGAACACGAAATGTAAGATGAAGCAAAAAAGCTGCGTTAACATATAGAAAGAAACGTTTTTTCCAAGATGTTCGAAATGCTCCAAATCTAGAATAGAGCTTCTGCGTTTTTTTTTTATATATATTTCTTTCTACCTTCCACAGACCAACGATAGATTTATAGAGTTGTATTAAAAAAATCACAACTAGTCTTTTTCGATAAAGTATTCAATTTTAAAAATACGGTAGGATGGATTCGTTTTTGTTAACTTTTAAAGTAAGAAACAAAAAAGATACAAAGTTGATTAAAAAATTAGTCCTGAAGAAGCTATTAGCCTCTATTTATCATGTCCCAAAAATTTCAAATTTGTCACCTCAAATTAAAATTTAATGCAAAACATTTGAGAAATGCATCATTAGAACGTTGTTATAAAAATAAAAATAACACACATTACCTAAACGACGTCACTGTCTTTGTTATTCAGCTTTAGTTGACTTAATGAGTCAAGAAGCGCGGTTTGAACACTTGAGAAGCAAATCTTAAGGTTGCTGAATATATTTACACTCTATATAACAACACTTAACCACATGAAAATAAAACAAATTTTACGTAAACATGCAGTTCACTTTCAATATTTACCATTGATATTTTTCTTCGTCAGGTTTTTATTCTCATTTGACCCTCCGCTGTAATTAGTAATATTGTCACCGGATGAAGTATGTCGGGAAATTGACGTTTTATTCCGACACTAATTACACTAAAACGTGTATTTCTCTTTGACATGTACAAATCAAACGCCAACTCATATTATCTCAACCAAAGATTTTTATGAAATCTGAATGTATAACTCACAGAAAAAGGTTTAGGAAGGAAGAAGTAATTGGGATTAAAAAAACGCAAGCAAGATCTTACACTTAATTATTATTAATTTCTATACAAAAACATATACACGAAAACCTCGCATATAAAGTTCATCTTTGACCATCGTTTCGTCTGAGATGGGTAAAAAAAATTGTTAATAAAATTTCAGTGTGAACATAATGTGTCGCTGCATATTTACACGTGTGTCAAAATGTCGTATTCCTTCACATATGTCACTAGAGGAGTATTACTTAAAAAATCAGAATGGCTTATGTTCATACGGTCGTCATTCTTCTTTCAAAATATAGTCTCCCCATCATTTCCTGGGACACAATTCGTACTCATATTCCGTATACGTCACTCGTTCTGTCGGATGTCGATGGCAAAAGATCTGGTACATTTTTCACTTTGAAATCCAACAACATTTGTCCAAGGCCTTTACCCTAGAAAAATACCCAAAAATGTCAAATAAGAAAAAAGACCTGTTCATGTAACAATTCTTAATAATACTCATCAAAAGATCTATTGATGGTCATGTTATTACTACTGCTCCACATCATTACAATGAATGACTGGCCAACCGGAACAGCAATATGTAAACAACTCACAATTATAGTAAATAACTTGCCTGTGGGTCGGAACGTAATGACGCGATACCACCACCCCCAAGCACGTTCTCCAACACGAAATTAAACCCAAAAATCCCCGGCAAGTCGTATCTAGAAAAAATATTCCGAAATAAAAAAAAATTAGGAGCTGGAAACATGTCATCCAACACACACTCAATACAGATATCGATGGCCTGCATCGAGAAAAAACAAAAGTTAGCTATTCAGACCGTTTTACTCTGCAGTGCATTGCTTCTCTATCAAAGTAATGTTGGAAATACTTCTCGACAGCTTCTGCAGTCAGAGCGTCACTCAGGAACGGATAGTAGCCCGCGTTTCGACATATGACACCTACAGAAACACGAGATCTAGATCATTAAAATCTGTTCAAAATAGAATACTCTCTTTTACTTCACTTCTCTGTTAGCTATAATAGCGGTTGTCTGTCCGATGGCCGAAGCCGGGCCATGCTAAAGCACGCACGAAATCTTCTAGCTACAAATAACAAATGCGATATGTTTTATCGATTTTGCTGCGACGTGTGAATTCCCGTGGATTAGCTTTAACAATAATCTGACTCAAAAAGATATATGTCTTCATATTTCGTTTATAGGAGAACAATTGCATCATATATTGAAATAAAATAAAAATATCACCAATAAAATTTTTAATCATTTATTATTATCCTTAGTAAATCCGTCTATTGAACATGTGCAATTTATCTGCTTCCCACAAACCCACAAATCTCCATAGTAACAAGGTCATGATGACTCACTATTATTACAAATGTTGTTCACTGACCGTAGCGTGGTTAGAGGGAAGGTTATGCTACGTCATGAACTTACTGAAAAATAACACGTGATCATGACATACCTATATTTGCATTGTTTCCTTTATCACCACTGCGTGTATAAGCCAGTGCACCGAGTGGAAACGTGCAGTTTCCTTTTCTTGAACCTAACAAAAAAATAGTAAAAACACGAGGGGTACAACTATGGTTTTATTTCACTGTCATAATGTTTCAGCCTGTTCTTACGCAGCTTTATTGCACATTTTAACTCCCTTGCTTGGGATAAGAACAAAGAATAAGAGTTATAGTACAGTCTATGTCATTTTTTCTATTTTCAGTGTTCAAATATGCCGTGCTGATTACTATGCATCATAAAATTTAGTCACGATAGCTAAAAGGCAATTGGTCAAAACAGCGTGTTACTGCACAGAATTACCCTTTAGATACATACTTTTTAACCATTCGAGCTAGTTTGAAATATTGATAGAACAGAAATGACTAACGTTTTGTAAGTATTTGCGAATCGTTTAAAGTGTCGAGTCTGTGTATAGAACGCGAGCTTGCGTCATCTTCCACTATCTCTGGTTCTTCGTACGTTTCAACAAACTCGTCATTCATGTGAATATCAATCTAGAAGAACGAAGAGAGGGAGAAGACATTTGAAATGATCGAATATCGAATATGAAGTCAAAATTTGTTTGAAGAGATAAACATTGGAAATTTCGTTATTAATAAAAAAAGGAGTTTCGAAAAACGAATCTTCTTATTACTATAAACTATAAGCTTATGAAAGTTTAACTACGAAAAATAATATAGTAAATAAATATAAATATAAATTAAAGTAGCAACCTTAACTTTACTCTTTGGATACAGGAATGAGTGAAGTTTTAAAATTGGAGATCTAAAAATTAAAATGATGTAAAGTGAGAGGATGTCGACTTAAAATTATTTTCTTACCTTCTTCACATTCCAGCATTTTCTGACATATTTTGATTAGAATTCCTGATATTTGCCTCATTTATCCAGCTATTTTTGGGAAAACACCCATACTTATTGGAACTTTGGGTTATTAAAAAATTGTAAATTTGATACGAACACATTGATAGTACATCAGGTTTTTTTTAAATTTTCGACCTTCTTCTAGAAAGGTGCAAATAGACTCCCTGGGCAGGGCAATAATTTTGAATGGTCGTGGATTCTACATGCAAATAAAGACACTGACAGTACCCAATGTGTTAATTAGTTTCCCAAAACAAACAAAAAATCAAACGCCAAAATAATCACTGATGAAAATCCTTCGTCCCAATCTAGTATGTTAACACCGAATTAACAAACAAGTAATATAGCTTTTATAACCTTTGCACAGTTACGGCGGTTCTTGATTGGTTTCTTGATTGACTTCCTTTTTTCCTTTTCCATGTTAGGTGAAGCTTATGGAGATTGTATTATTCAAGAGCTTTAATTTTGTTACAGACTGAACCTTTACTATGGTACCAAGTGACGAAGTAAGTTAAAAATCTCAGTAAACAGTCACGTGACCCAAATGTAGCAAACAAACAAACGAATAAAAAACCACTTACACAGTTGGCCTTCCTCCTACAATACCTGTTAAACCAGGCGCTGAAATCAAAAATAACAACGTGAAAAATTTATACACGCACACAAACTTCATTGGTCAACTTTAGTAGAGATAGGAAAGCTCACTTACCCATGCCAGTGCCAGCTGGAGCGATTTCCCTTGCAAATATATCTAAAGCTTCCTTTTGTTCATGTTCGACAGCCAACCACAGCACTGCTTCACGGCTGTTCTGTATAAAGGTAAAAATGATAGAAAGAGTTAACACAATTATTTAACATTTTGATCGAAATCATGTTAAAAAAGATCCTGTTGAGTGAAAAATAAAGAACAGGTGTTTGCGTAAAAGAATTAGCGCCGACAAATTAGACAATCCCACATTTATTTACGATGAAGTTAATAATTTTTAGCGGACACATAGTAGAGTAAATTTGAACGTCACATATACGTATTTTTATGCACAAGAGCTTCAGTAACTTTTTATATGACCTCAATGCAAAAAAAAACACTGTGGTTTATGCCACATCTATGATCAATAATGTTCACATGTATGAAAAAATTATGTATGTTTTTATATTTTAATATAGACGGTTGTGAAATAAAAGTAAATTTTAATACTGGTGGAAAAAAGCTTGCTACCATCTTTTGCTCAGACATAGTGAGCAATTTAATATAGATTTGCATATGACACAAGATTCTTTGTTCACTCTCCCCAAGCATTGCTTTTAACATCTTTTCGATGAAATTCTTTATGTAATTTGTTAAAAAAGAATTGGATATTTTTGAACTACACCAGCTCTTTTTCATTGACTGCCATTTTGAATCATAAAAATACGTTAGTTTGATGTGAAGAAATAGATAAGACATAAGCGCTTATGCGTACATCATATTATGCTATGTAATTTCTTATGTTGTTCGCTACATCTATGTAATTTCATTGACATGAACACTTGGTCCTTAATGTGAACGCGTCTAAAATTAAATTGATGGGAATTCTAGTGTTTTTCTTTTGCCACGACTTAAGATTTAAGCAGGTCTCTTTACAAAGTACAGATTTCGCGTTTTGGTGAAATCTGACTTAACTGACTTATAAAAAATGCTGAATTGATTATTAAGGATACAATCAACTAACGATGTTAGCCTTGGGTTTGAATTTGGTTAAAAAAAACTACTACAGATTTCCATGCAAATGATGCTTTACTGAATTCAAATGTTTGATTTGGTATTTCAGATGGGTATATGCAATAATAAAAAAAATTACCAGCCTGGAACCATTTCCCAATCAGTAAATATACCACCAGTGACCTGTGCACCACACTCGATAAGATGCCCTGCCAAGCTAAAAAATGACATCGACGGTAAACATCTCATAACACACTCTCTGCAAGACAGAAAAAAACATGACCACCATACCTGCCTGCAGCCAATAAATCATAGTCATTAAATTTCCATTTAAACTAAACATCAAAAGCATTTAAACAAATTAAAAAAATGGGAGTAAGCTATATCAACAACTATTAAAAGAAGAAATTTCAAAAAAGTATAGATTTTTGAGCCTGAATGAGGCAAAGAGAATAATACAACTGTTTCCGAGGTTGCTATTGTAGCAATATATGAGCTGATAACAAAGGTGTCAGAATAAGTCAAAGAAAACAACGAAATAGAAAAAAAGTAATACACAACAAAACTTACATTATGGATGAGAGGGGCAAGTGTAACTGCACTATCAACACACCTTCCTGTAATTACAACATCTGCTCCAAGGTCTAAAGCTCTTGCAATAGGACCAGCACTATAAAAAATATATAAAAAAATAAACTATATAAAAAACACAAGCTATTCACTTAAAAATTTCATACAGGAATATATAGTTTACAGTGTAGACATTGCAAGAAAACTAGAAACATATGGTTTACATCTAAACAATTTTTTTTAAATAACAATAATTTTTTCGTAAATATGAGCAATATTTTTTCTTAGACTTTTATTCAAAACTTGACAAAATACAACAAAATTGTACATTGTACTCTAAAAGCCACCTCTCATATTAGAAGTTTGTTTTAATTAATAGGTTTACATTGTTCGGTTTTTTTTTGGTCTTCTATGATATGAGAGGTACTGCCATATACTCAACATGAGTACACGAAAAACAAATTGTTTTGCTCTGTGCAAGAACAATAGTAGTTTTTTTGAGGACTTAGTGTTGCAAAGAAGGACAGAAAAGGTTTACAAGCAGAGTAGAATAGTTTCTTCGCGATGAAAGTTTATGAAGGGACTGTACCCAGTAAGTAAAAGTACCCAGAATCTCCATTAGTTCTACAAGCTGATCACTTACATTTGTAACTATTTTGTTTGCCTTCTAGACGAACGTAATAACAAACAACAAAGTCAATTTTTTTTCGTCAGCCTATCAACTGGATTAAAAGTTGGCTTAAAAAGTTTTATTTTTGTTTTTTCTGCCATGCAGCATCACTATCGCTCACTATCTTCCATTATCAGCAGATGTGAACCAAGCTATAATCAATTATGTACTTGTACAAGAAATGCAGTTGGAATAGACACAAAACATTGTAATTTTCCCCACTTTTAACTTTACACTACAACAAAACCAACCAATATATAAGCCCATATTCTGTAGTTTTATTTACCGCACACACTAAATTAACTCCACCGATAAATTTTTAAAACATTTTAAGATATTGTCACCATGCACTGCATCAAAAATGACCAATGACTTATTTTCAGCAGTTAGACATTGTTAGGATTTGCTTATATATTTTTGCTTAAAAGATTTGTGGTGTAATAAATAAATCATTTGATTTGCCCTGCAGGTGTATGCACACAACCACAAGAGCAGAGAGAACACAGGCATTAATATAAGAGATTATGTTATTTGCCTTACGGTCTGATGGTCAGTTTGCACTGGTCTAATGACAATGATAGTCAAAATACAAATTAAAATACTTCATAAATACTCACAAGCTGATGAGGTAAAATTACATGTTCTAGGATCAAGACAGAATGTTCTAAAGCTCCTTCAAAATCCTTGTGAGACAATGGTGCATTACTTTAAAAATGCAAACAACACATCACTTATCATTTTATTTGAACAGTTATATATTCAAGTTAATATCTGGTATTGAACGAGACTACTACTTAAATAATGATATTTTAATCACAAAATAAAGATTTAAAAAATCCCATTCTTCATAGCAAAATAAAAGAACTTATTATTGCAGCCAAAAACAACCTATTGTGTTGTAAAGTGCTAAATTCAACTCATAATTCTAGTTTTAAAATAACAATTTTCCAAAACCGAAATACGTTTTACGAAAATATATTTTGACAGTTAACGTTTTAATTTTCACCAAAAAAACAAACAATTCATAGAGGCAAACTTTTTTCTCATTGAAAGGAAGTTTTTAGAAAATAGTCACGCTCGTAGAACAAATATATCCTACTCAACTTACTGATGAATGGTAGTAAAAATAAATGGTACATAGTAAAAACTCAATTCTTATAGAAAAAACAACAACTAGTAGGATGTTTGTTCAAACAAAATTCTTGCAGTGTAAAAGGTTGTAGTTCAGTTCTTTGCATAGTTATGCCATAGACTGTAAAAGTGAGAATTGATCCTTTTGCTTAGCAGGAGGCATGAGAATAAACTTGATATCCCATGTTGTTGTCCAGTTAAGCAGTTGCATGGTTCTGGGAACTTTAAACTATTCAATACCCCGTGGAGCTGGGTGAGTCATACCAGAGACTGTAAAAGTGAGAATCAATCCTTTTTGCTAGCACAAATCAGGAAAATAGAATTTATATCTTAGGCAGTTGTCAGTTAAGCAGTTGCTGCAGTTTCATGGCTTCTATAGTTCAAATGGAAGATTTACATGCCCTACAACCCACTTTGCAAGCTTTCCCCATTAATAAAAGTATCAATAGAAACTAAAAGCAGGCCTATCAATAAGGGGCGAGTCATCGCTCTCGCGCGCGCAAGAGCGCGCCCAATTCTAAGAAATGAGGTAATAGCTGAGCCATTAATTGCTCCCCCAGTTCTACAAAAAAATTAGCAAGCTGAGCGATCTTCATTTTCAAACTTGTTACTCTGAATTTGTTTTTCTAATAATTTGTTTTTATATAGATAGAACATACTTTACTAATCAAAAGCAGACTCCAACTTACGCTAGTCGCGACACTACAAAACATCGTTCTCTTGTTATAACTTTAAGCCTACTTCACGCATACCACCTTCACTCACAGCGAGTAATATGAAGATTTCAAACTATGGCTTTTAATTTATCCAATCTATGTAGCTACTTTGTTACTAGACCTCTTAGTTAGGAATACTATTATTGGCTTCTTTGGCACAGCGATATGGGAAGTTATACTCGTTAATATGTTGACGATTTCAAGAAAAAAAGTTGAAGTTGCAAAACACTTTATTTAATTTTTTATTTGTTTGTTTTGTACTGTGTATTTATTTGACACTAAACAAGTGTTGTGTTGTGTAAAAAGTAGATTAAAAGCGAGTCAACAAAAATCCACCAGACATTTCTTTAACTTATTTTGTTTAACAGTCAAAAGTATTCTGTACAGTTATCTTTGACATTCCATTGAGGAAAGTGTATCAGCAATGTAACAAAAGAAAAAATAAATCACGTACCCTAAATATGCATTCATGCTGTGGATTCCTTTTGGTAACGCATCAGAAATCTCATTCTTAATATCTTTTACCTGAAACAAGAACAACAATGAATGGTTAGATATTGCAATAAAAATGTATTGTCATCTCTGACAGTTATTCTAGATTTTGTCTAAACTATATATTAGCGAGGCAGACAAAGTCAAAAAACAAGAATATAAAATTGAAGTAAACCTTGTGTAATAGATCGTCTCCTGTAATGACTGCTATGTTTAAATTGACTCCATGCTTTTTGGACACTTTTTCTAAAGCTCTTGCGCATGCTAAGGGATTGATACCTCCTGCGTTGCTTATAACTTTTATACCTATAAAAATATGCAAAAAATCAAAGTTTTTATACTCTGGGCTCATTATTTTTAATTCATTTTTCTTAAAACTGAAGCATGGTTTTTTGAAGATATTGCGAGAACAAAATCTCAAAATAAAAAGATTTCATGTTTCTGGTTTTTACCATAAAAAAAAGCAGCCTCAAAAACTTTTTGTGCTTTCAATGGCACAAATTTAATTTTTGTAACCCTTTGCGGTCCTGTGGGACTAGGTTACTGTGCCTTAAAGCTTTTTGTTTTTTAAAAAGTTACAATTTATAATGGTAGACAGATTATTACAACATTCCTTTACCTGGCATACTTCTTAGGGAGTGTTTTTGTGGTGTGGGGCCCAAATAGACAGAGTTCTGACATTGTATACAGCCATGAATTTCAACTTTTATTTATTGGCAAGTTGTCAGTGGGAACTTTATTAGCCTTTACAACTACTTATGAGACAAACAAATATTTAAATATAAATTAAATTATTCTTCATTGTGAACAATTTTTCTTCGAAATTAATCATTTGAGAAAAAAACTACAATTATATACCTTTTTTACAGCTGCATCGAAGAAAGTTTTTTACTTGGTTAGTACCCAAAAACATTGAATCTTTTTATTTTGGCTGAATGCTTAATCAACTAATCATAGCCCTGTATCAGACTTAAAAACTTGTACAAATATAATCAAAAACCTATAAGATATCACAATAAATTTTATTTATAAAAATATTTCTAACATTGTAAGAAAATGCATATAGACCTTTTTCTTTAATTTCTGGTATCAATGGTCCAACAGCATAGTGTACAAAATCTGGTGCAAATCCAAATTCCTTAAAGTAACAACAAGCAAGTTAAAACACAAATATTTTACGCGGGCTTGCTTCTTCATGTTCTAAAAAAAAGGACACTAAACCAACCCAACAACACGGAGACTGATTTATTAGTTATTAATTAATTTACCATCAAAGAAATATCCTTAATCATACCGGATTTTTCTGTTTAGCTCTTGCAAGAAGTGACATTGTTATCTCTGATAAGTAATCAAATACAAGATAGTCAATGTTGCCATGATGGACCAATTGAGGTGCTACGGTCAAAACATAATTGAGGTGCTACGGTCATAACATAATTGAGGTGCTACAGTCAAAACATAATTGAGGTGCTACGGTCAAAACATAATTGAGGTGCTACGGTCAAAACATAATTGAGGTGCTACGGTCAAAACATAATATATAAATAAATTATTTCACCATTGGACTATAGTTTTATTTTGTAAATTTGCTCCTTATGAACTTAATTAATAGGGACCTCTAATTCCTTGAAACTGTTTCACATAGAAAATTGCTTAACATTTCATTACATTTTTACTGCAAAAAAGAACTATAAGTATTTTCAGTCTGTCTACTTTGGTGTGTGGCCATCATTAAAGCTGTGAATTGTGATAGTAAAAGATTTCGTTTTGGTTGACACAACCTTAATTTTAGCAACCTTTTTGTTTCTCAAAATAATTTGATGATTTTTATACCATAAAAAGCTTACTAAATGCTGAAATGACCTTACATCAGATATATCTTTTGGGCTGTATCTTTTGGAGAAAAACACAAAATTAATTATATACCTGAAACTGCTGTATCTCCCCAAAAACCTGATGCACATCCAATTCTGATGGTTTTATCTTCATTGGTAAAAGTTCTTGTCCATCTTAACAGATTTTGTGTCTTCACTGGTGAAGAAAAAAATAGTTTTTTTGCAGCATTCAGCTGATGGAAAACCATGGTCGTTGATCAAGCAAAGGTCTATAAAAAAACACCAATGTTTGAATTTTATTTTTTTAAATTGCAACTTAGCTATGGGAGCCGATGACTGTATTGTATGTATGCCATAACTAAGTCTTGTCAATGAAGAAAAGGCTAGGCATGTGACAAATCACACTCCTTAAATGGCTTTTATGGTGTGCAGTAGGTATATATGTGATTTTTAAGTCTTCAATTATATAGTCTGTGTGCAAGTGCAAGACCTGAAAACAGCATGCCTAGAATGACTAGATTGGTAACTGCCTTTGTACTTTGCACTGACGGGGGCAAAAATAAATTCTTTTGTGACCTTTTTTTAGTTTTTTGCAAGGAATAAGTTGTTACAAACACCAAGCAAGGGAACAACTATACAAATTCCGTCTTACGATATAAGCAATTAGGGCACAATTTAAATTGTGCCCTAAAACAAAATTTCAACATATTACGGTTTTAATTTGTCTCATGATTTTTTTTAAATTCATCTCAAATAAGAAATAAATAAATCAAATTGAAATCATGTTTTTATTTGAAATACAGTGATATTTTCAAGCTTTGTAATATCCCTTTTTGGAAATTTAAACGTTCACCCTACATTCTGTTTTTTGAAACGAGGTATTATGACTTTTATGCTTTGTACGGCCATGTGATTGTGATTTTACAATTTTTAAGTTTTTTATGGACCCATTTTTATAAGTTTTATAACGGATAACAGTGAAGTCTAAGGTTATGTGTTCGATTTGCTAGAATGAATTGTGGCGCCGTAGATTAGTGGTTATAGCTCTCGTACTCTGTGCGGGAGACCGGGGTTCGATTCCTCTTGACGGCGATTCAACATGGGCGAGTGAATGTTACCATAGCCCCGGGTTAACCCAGGCCATGTGAGGGAAATTGGGAAGATGGTACACTGTGTGGGCCGTTGGATGTTGCCGGGAGTTGTCTAGTAGGGCGCGGGCCCTAATTGGCACTGCGTAGCTCAAAATGAGCATTAAATACTCTAGGACTCTCCATCTAAGCCATGGCCCCTCCTGGAAATAATAGACAGGGTATATCCCTCGATATTTGTGAGGCTAGCCATGTAAAATATGCACATCTATCTATCTATCTATCTATGAAATACAGCGACTTTTTGTCATTTTAGAACAAAATACAGTTAATTTTAACCTTTGTATGGTCATTTTTTCAATATTATCAAAAAAACTTGATTATTTCTAAGTTTCATGCAAGCGTTTTTGTCATTTCGATTTCAGGCGATTTCTAACCTTCACACAGCAATCAATATTATTCTACCTATGAATAAAGGAAAGAAGTATATAAGTTTTTATGAAAAACTAAATATCTGAGCACTCACAGTAACTTTTGATAATGTAGTATGAATTCTAGTGAATTATATTCAGCTAGCTAGTGTTGTGTAACCTTCCCTAGCTATTGGCACTTGAACTGTAGCTAGACCATTGCTCTGTCAGTATGGCACAGATCTCATTTGGGAGATTGTCAGAGACTTATTGCTCTTTTGGGAAATTTTTGTCTCCAAAAATAGATACCAGAAAAAGAGAATGACTCTGAAATCAAGATTTAATTTTATGAACTCAATCATATATTATATTGTTCGGAGTGTTTTGAGTAAAACTAAATGGTATAGACAACAATATTTTTTTTACCTCTATAATGATTTCACATAGCTGAACGAGAGAATAGGAAGCATGGATGTGCAGAGCAGCTCGTATTTACTACTGGCAATGACCTTTGGACCCGACGGCTAGCTCGATCTCACGTCGTTGAAGCGCCTGAAACGCCCATTTTCAGTACTGTAACTAGAAATTAAAAAAAAGGTTGCGAAGCATTACGCAAGTTGCAAGCAAAATTGAAACTAGCCAATAGTTGTCCCTAGTGCTTTTGTTTCTCTTTGATATAATACGGCGAGGTGCTTACATCTTACTGCAGCTGATATCTGGGAATACACCAAAACTGAATATCATAGACGTAGAAAACCCTGGGGACAAGGTTGTAAAATAAACTCACCGAGGAACAACAACAACTCGTTGCGCAAAAGTAGTGATTTTTTGGCAAAAATACAATATATATATGCGGAATATTTCTTTTCAGAAGGTACGAGAAATTTAGATCGCGCGAAACTAAACAAAAACGATTACTGAGAAATTTCGTAAAACCTCTTACCACAGAATTATAAAATTAAATATTGATAATAATCACAATATTGTCAGTGTTGGCCGACGTAAATCCAACATTGAAGTTTTTAGCGCCAAAAATCCATGCAAAGTTATACTTTTATAAAGTTAAAACCCTTATTCTGAAAGAAATGCAATACATCGAGTTGTACAATCCGTAGTGTGCGAAAATGTCACGAATTAAGAGGATGCGCGTCGTAAGGTACACTCTTTCAACCGGAAAATAATACCCGGAACGCAGATAATAATAGAGACTTTCGCGTTAACGATTTCGGAGATGAGAAGGCGAACGAAGCAGCTTGTGGGGTCATAAAAACGGCACTAGTTATGAAAACCGATTTCTTGAAGCCACGGAATCCACGGAATCTGCTGCAATGAATCACGGGAAACAATAAACAAAAACAAACAATCTACAGAAACGAAAACAATTTATTAACTTTATCAAGATTTATAAAACAGCTTCAAATTTTTGACAGAAAAACAATAACAACGCGGTGTGAGGTTTCGCTTTCTTCTTTTTATCTCACGTATTGAAAGATAACATCTCTCGCTCTCATTGTACGCAATCTAAAAAGAAACAGAAAACATTTTTATATAGTATATTATATTATATATATAGTAAAGTCTCTAAATACATTAAAATCCAGTGCCTTTGAGGGACGATATTCAGAGCTAAATTTCTAAACTACAAATATATATCATTTTTTGGGACAGAGTGCTCAAAAAGTGTTTACTAGATACAATATGCTTGATATAATTAATAAAGGCATGCAACTCTGTTTACTTTAAGGGGTTGGTAGTTCAGTCGGTAGAGCGTTCACTTCATATTCATATGGGTTCAATCCCACAAACAGTTGTTGCTTATTGAACAGAAATTTAAAAGGTTTTTGTAACTCAAATGGAAGCTTTTTAACACTCTAGAACCGTCTATGTTGTCCCTTCTGGAAAAAAAATGACAGGGTAAATTTATTGGAATTAATGAGGCTAACCACATAAAATATAGATCACTACTTTTTGTGGCCAAGACAACAAAATTGAAAGCACTGTTTTTCATTTGGGAAGTACAAATTGTATTTAAATATTTGCCCAAGCTTGCGCTCATACTTATGGCTTTTTTGGCCAGTTGACACGCATACTAATCTACCATACTGAACACAAAAGTTACGAAAAACACAAAATTTGATTAAGGTCTATTATGTGGTTTCACATTCTTAAAGGGTCATTTAAGAGTAGTTTTTACGTATCATAACTTAGCTATATACCACATTATTGTAAGCTCATGAAACACAATGCAAAAACATAGGGTAGTAAAGAAAATGACGAAGCCCTAAATATCTTTATATATGTCCAACCTTAATCTTCCAAAAACAATAATTACATTAACGGTCGCCACAATTATCGAACAAAAGTCCACTTGGTCATTCGTGACTTCACACGTCGTACATAGCTCACTTCTTGAAAAATTTATTGCAAGATTCGAGTGTTGAAGAATTTAACATGCGGAAGTAGGTAAACAAAGTAGAACTTCCAGGTAAAGGCACCGTTTGATAAAATAGTTTATATTTAGAACATACATCAGTAAAAAGAGGCTAGTACAAAAGTTTTTAACCACAAATGAGCAAATATATACCTTAAAGAATGAAGAGGTATATTTTCCCGTTAGTTTTGGATTGGTGACTTAAATTTATTTCCACGATGCAACAAAAAAAAGAAGCAACTTGAGTTTTAGGAAATATTTAAAAATTGTATAATAAAATTTAAAAAGAAAGAGTTTTGTTAATACTTTACGGATTGAATTTTCTTCTTCTGACTGTAGCTAGAGGTAGCTAGCTAATGATGCAATTGAAGGATGACAGCAAAAAATATTTTCCATGGTGGTCACAGGCACCAAAAAGTAATTTAGTTAGCTAGCTAGCTACATCAAACCAAGGAAAAAACGTAAAATAACTTTCAAATCATCCATACCTTCGCAACTCACTTTTCTTCTGCTGTATGAAAAGGATACCACAAACATGCCAATTCAAGCTGATAATTTGGTACTTTAAAATCTTCTTTTTAATGAAGCCATAAATATAACACGTTTTTGCGCATTATAAACGTTCAAATTAATATAGTGTGTCTTCAAAGAAAAGGTACAAGCTTTCCAACTCGAAATATTAAGAGAAAAAGCAGGCCAGCAAAGCCAATTATTATCAGGACTTGGTATAAACTATGTATTTGTGTTAGGTCTGTAAAATACACGATAATTCAAATTAGCCGATCGCCGTTTTCTAACTGCTCGAGTGTACGTTCCAGTCTTTCGCTCCCGGCAAACGGAAAATCGGGAAATCACGGGGGGGGGGGGGTACGAAAGACGGGGGCAGGGGGGTACAAAGCCAATTTATTGGCATTTTTAGCTAACTTTTATTAGAGCTGCTCGGTCCAAACTTATTTGTTCTAGTAGACAAAAAAATAACCTACCTTTTGGTGAAAAAATATCATTCTTATTTCTTTACCCTGATTTTATATGATTTTTTTTCTATCGAAATTTTGAGAATCTCAATAATTCTCTTGGTATACCTCGCGTGTAGTAAACGTGCTCCACAATTTCGCTTCGCTCGCTTCGCTCGCGAAGCTCAATTGCTTCGCAAAAAGGCGGCGGGGTGTGTGATGGGTGTAGGTGCATAAAAATATTATTATTTCCTTGCTTCTTTAAAATTGATTCGTCGCACTGATTTCAAATTTCGATGATTTTTTTGGACAATCTACAGGTGCTAATTTTAAAAATCTTTCCTGAGCCAAATCATTTGTGGCTCTCGCGTAAACATATTCAATTTAAGTCTCTCCCCCATTCCCCCCAAAAAATTTTTACCGTAAATTTCAATTAAACGCCCTCTGGGCACCTCACCTTTAAAATTCACTATTTTTAGAAAAGAGTGGGTGTTTATTCGAAAGGGCCGTTTAATTAAGAGGGGCATTTATTTACAAAATTAACTTCCATATGAAGCCGGTTATTAAAAATGGGCGTTTAATTAGAATCGGGCGTTTAATCGATCATTTACGGTACTATCCCACGGCAGTGGCGTGAAAAGTTAACGAAAGCAGAGTTGCAGTTCTTAAAAAAACACAGAAAGGCAGTGGTAACGATCAATCAGGTCGTCAAGATCGATACAAGCACTCTCTCCTTGCTCTTACTAAGGTGAAAATCCTCAGCGTCGTGAGTGCCACATAGGTAAATTTTCTTATCTCCTGCAAAGAGCCATCGTTGCTTACATCTGAAATACGTAAAGTCACAACACTACGAATTTTAGTCGACTGGCCATTAGCAGCATTCGTCCTCATTTTGTAGATATCAACCAGATCTTGTTTGTTGAGTCGAAACCATACTACTCACAGAGAAAACTTTGTCAGCCAGTGCAAGCAACCAGTGTTGATATTGGAGAGAAATTTTCACCATTGTAGGCGAACGTCAAACGCATTTCTTAGTGGGACGGTATGATAGATTGACGAATGACTTTGCTTGAGACTAGATCTTTTTTCATTTACCAGCAGCTATACCGTAATAATTATAACCGCTTTTTGCAGAAATGGTCAAAATCTTGTTGGTATTGCAACATGATGATCATAATCAAGGCATATATATTTGTGTCTGCTGATTTGAATTAGCATTGTGACTAAGTGTACAATTTAGGCGCCGCATTTTGGGCGCCGCATCTTGTGTTTTTCCTGCCCTTTATATAATGGCTTATTATCTTTCGTTTAACGATAACTCTTTAAGATATACCTGGAAAGTACTTTCGAGGTTTATCTCAGTTAGTTCTGGGGACGAGAATGGCCTTAAAGCACCAATTTGAAGGTGTTCATAAGGCGTTTGGTAGAACGCGGTCCAGCTTTCCTTACTGAATATATTCCCTAATATGTGATCAATGTAATCTATACGTACAATTATTACGTTCTGTTGCGAAATGATATATATTTTCAAACCTCAGTACCTTGATTCGGTGCATATTGTTCAAACCAGCTCGCGCTTCCATGACGTTTTTCACTCTGAGAGCCAAAGTATCTTGCAGAGAAGGGAATATGACACTCTTAGCCCTGTAGCCACTCTGAACAGTTATCGAGCGTGTCAGATCTGTGCGTAATGATTCAACGCAGCACTAGTAGTTGTGTAGTAATTTTCGTTGCGTCTTATTATTGAACTTTCAATTCTTTTATGAACAAGACAATGTACTCCTGTATTTTATCAATTCTTTCCATGTCGGATGATCTCATTTTCGTATTACCACCTGAGTAATGGTGTGTAGAGTAGTAAGTGTAGTGTCACTCACCGGAAAAATGACGGATGACATGTTGCATGGTTATTCAAAGTCAACTAAGGTTATTACGGTTATTACGGGTATTACGGTTATTACGTCAACGAGAGTAAATCATGGATGATTTGTAAAAGTGAAGCGATTGAACTTGAAGCCAGAAAAGTCTTTAGCGATTCGTCAATACAATTTACGAAAACAGGAAAACGACATCTTGGAGCTTCAATTGGAAGTAAAGAGTTTCGTGATGAATATGCAAATAATAAAACTAGTCAATGGTGTGGAGAAATGAAAAAACTTTCAACAATAGTGTTGACAGAACCGCAAGCAGCCTTTGCAGCTTTCACACATGGCGAGTTAAACAAATTTACATCTTTCATGCGTACAATACCTGGTATGGAAGAATATTTAGTACCTCTAGATACGATCATATCCGATATGTTTTTACCATCTCTTTTGGGCAACACCATTTCGGAAAGTGAAAGAGCTCTTTACAAAAGATCGATAAAAACTGGCGGCCTTGGAATACCAATATTAACAGAAAGTGCCGCCGTCGATTTCGAGTCATCAAAAATCATCACTGCTCCACTAGTTGCTGCCATCATTGCTCAGACTGATTCTCTTCCGAATAAAGATGAAACAAAACGAATTAAAGCTTGTCGTGTGAACGCTGTCAGGGAAGCTCGAAAACAAGACGAAATGTTAATTAACAATCAGCTGAATAGGAGTGAGATACGGGCAATGGAACAGAATAGTGAAAAAGGTGCCTCGAGCTGGCTTAACGTTTTACCATTAAAGGAGCAAGGTTTCGATCTTACAAAGGAAGAGTTGCACTTGCGCTGAGATACAATCATTCAGTGAAAAATCTTCCATCAAAATGTGCGTGCGGAGATGATTTCAATGCCACCCATGCCATGTGCTGTAAAAAAGGTGGTTTTGTGACCATGCGTCATAACAACGTACGTGATTTCAAAGCGAATTTGTTGCAAAAAGTTTGTAATGATGTGGAAATCGAGCCAAAGCTTTCACCAGTCAACAACGATGAAGCAAGGCTTGATGTAAGAGCCAGGGGTTTTTGGCGTCCAGGACAGTCTGCTTACTTCGATGTACGTTTGACCAATGTAAATGCCCCATCGCAAATTGAAACGTCAATTAGTAAGATATATAAGAAGCATGAAGCTGAAAAGAAACGTAAATACAATCAACGTGTATTAGATAACGAACATGGCACATTCACCCCCACTTGTCTTTTCCATAAACGGGGGAATGAGCAAAGAATGTTCAGTATTTCACAAATTTCTTGCAGAAAAAGAATTCACAGAAATCCGGCGAACAATACGATAAAATAATGACTTGGATGAGATGTAAACTCTCCTTCGTAATAATGAAATCTGCTTTGCTTTGCCTTAGAGGCTCCAGATCCTTGAATACCAAGGGCCTATTTATATGAGAGGCGGGACGGGACGATTGCCGGGACGGGACATTTGCAGGGATCCCGCTCTCATTAATAATTATACTAAGAATCACTTTGTGTTTATATGAAAATGTTTTGTCGCGGGACAATTTCGTCCCGTCCCGGCCAAGCGGGATCCCGCTTGGGCTAAGCGGGATCCCGGCTCAGGCGGGACGTTTTTTTCCATATAAACGCACACTTAGCCGGGACGGGACGAAATTGTCCCGGGACAAGATTTTTCCATATAAACACAAAATGATTTTTAGTATAATTATTAATGAGAGCAGGATCCCGGCAAATGTCCCGTCCCGGCAATCGTCCCGTCCCGCCTCTCATATAAACAGCCCCAAAGGCGGGACAAAATCATCCCGGCAAACGTCCCGTCCCGGCAATCGTCCAGTCCCGCCTCTCATATAAACAGCCCCCAAATTGCACTACAGAGGTGGTTAATGATTTTGATCTTGCCTGTGTAGATGCCAGAATATAAAGTTTTTATTTTATTTAGTGCACCAATGCGCACTTCTCTTCTATTCAGTCAAACACTCGCGTTGCTCATAGCCTTTGATAATACTATATACAGTTTTACTCTATACTGTCCTTTCTTTATCAATTTTCATTTTATTTAACCTTAGTTTATTTATATTTTAATTAAATTGTAATTACTTTTAATGAATAATTATATTTATTTTTACTAAGGTAAACAAGATCAAAAATTTTATTTTCTAATATTTTGCAATAGTGGACTTTGTATAACTCGAATAGCCACGGGCAATCACAAGTCGTTCGAGTTAAGGAGAGTTTGAGTAATAGAGAGTTTGGAAATTTAGCATGATTTTTCTCTGTTATGTAGGATGGTAACAAAATCTTTCTCCGTTCAGGATAAAATCTCTACCTTACAGTTTAATAAAGGACTGAAAAACAAAATATGTTAACATAACAATTTATACTTTTATTTAAAAAGAAATCAGAAATCGCAGTTTGCTCTCTTGTGCAAAGGAATTCTTTTCGAATATTGTGATTTAAGTCCTTTAGTGACTTCATCATTTCTGCCCCAAACCTAGAAAAAAATGGTGAGATCTTCAAGGACGCTTAATAGCTTTTAGCACTTCTATAGGATAATGTTTACGTTTTGTTCGAATGACATTCGAACACTCATTCGAATCACTTAAGACCTCTTTACACATCATGTAAATATCAAACATTCGAATCGGTTAAGGCCCTATTTACGTCAAATAAAAGCGAAGAAGAAGCTGCTTCTAATGTCATTGCAATCATTGTGGTTCGAGTTATAGAGAGGAAATACGCTAAGGGACAAAAAAAATTGTTCGAGTTAAGGAGAGATTCAAGTATCAGAGGTTTGAGTTATAGAGAGTCCACTGTATCTTGATATTGAAAAAGAAAGCTCGTCAAATAGAGGTCTATTGACTTCAAATCACGTCAGTACTTCAACATTATAGGTTATCAAAAAGTTGGAGAGAAAATGTCAAATGGGACGTAGCGTATTGCACGCTACCAACCTTTAGCAATTTTTCTTCCCTTAAAATGGTTTTCTTTTAATATTATTTGTCAATTGTTTCTTCTTCAAAGCGCGCATTCAAAAAGAAGAAAAGAAGTATTTATTCTACTGTGATAGCTTACACAGTAAGGATGTAAAATAAATATTATATTAAAAAATTAGGCTATCACTGTAAAGAGACTAACATTATTAGCCTACGGATATGGCAGGATGCTGGTCACCATTAATAAAAAAAAACATAAAAAAACATATGCAAAACGCGTGAAAAAGAAAACAATTTCATGATATATAAAATGTAAAAAGAAATTACATTTTTCATAAAAACCAAATCAGTAAATGTTAAATAAGATTTAAAAAAAGTGGCCCTGCGTTGTACAAAAGGAATCAATCTAACTGCACAGCGTTCCAATCACCAAATACGATCAATAAAGGGGCAACCTCGTCACCAGACCAGGTTTCCCCTTCATTGTAGTAACGAAGTTGGTTACTAAGGATTGCATATGGTATACCTTATTCAGGACACTTTGAGTAACAAAATGTTGAAGTTTAGATATAGCTCTGCATTAGCAACTTGCATATCTTTAAAACGCAGCAAACGGTGTTGACTTCTCTTCTCTTCGTTTAAGTATTGACACAAACGTTTTGGCAAAGATAAAATTGTTGAACTGAATTTATTAAATTTTGTAACAACAACAAGCCGGATATTATATACTTGGACACAATAATTTGGTTGATTAATTGATTACGTTATATTGCTTTTGGAAAAACGGAGCAGCCTTTTTTATGTAAACTTTCAAAAGATTTTGTGCGTAGTTTTTGTATTAAATTTTGCGCAATAACGAACTTTTTTTGCGCGAAATACGCGAAAATTAGTGCGAGCATCAATTAGTACCGTAATTCTTGAAATTTAGTGCAACCTCTAATTTGCGCGGATAGCCTTTTTCCGAAAATTAAACAATTTTTTTCCTTTTATTATTGTGCGAGTAAAGGCACGATCACGGTGATACACGATCCGATTAATTGAATTCGATTTGTCGAATTCGACAAATTGGATCGTGTATCATGTTAAAATCGTATGCTTTCGGCATGTTCAGACTTGTCGAATTCGATTTTTAAAAAGTCGGACCGGTTTAACTTTTTCGATTAATCGAAAGGTTTTTAACCAATCAAAATGCTTAAAATCTGTACATCAAATGTGCGTTCAGAAAAATGTGAGTTTCTATATGAAAAATAACATTAATAGAGGACATTTAAATACATCATGTCTACAAAAAAAGATAAAAGAGAATTTAACGAGATTTTTATCAGTGAAAGGATGTTGGAAGAAGCGCTGTGGAGCGTATTAGCAGAAGACATCCGAAGAAAATTAAAATAATCTTCTTGCTCTAACCGATATTCGTTTAATAACATATCACACACCCAAAAATTAGGTCTTTCTGCAGCATTTTTTCGTCCACATACGACATTTCTAATGTTTTCTTAAATATTTAGTTGCTGAAATAATAACTGCAACAGCTGCGAGTTCAACTTCGCTCTTTGAAGACATTTTATTAAAAGAAAAATATCAAAAACCTGTTCTCGTGTATATCCTGTGAAGTTTCGATTTTATTTTAATGCTCAATATAAAGGCGGTGATTCACGATTCGATTAATCGAATTCGATTTGTCGAATTCGACAAATTGGATCGTGTATCATGTAAAAATCGCATGCTTTCGGTATGTTTTCAGACTTGTCGAATTCGATTTTCATTTTAAAAAGTCAGACCGGTTCAACTTTTTCGATTAATCGAAAGGTTTTTAACCAATCAAAATGCTCAAAATCTGTACATCAAATGTCCGTTCAGAAAAATGTGAGTTTCTATATGAAAAATAAACATTACTGAGGACGTTTAAAAATATTATGTCTTTAAAAAAGGATAACAAAGAATTTAACGAGATTTTTATCAGTGAAAGGATGTTGGAAGAAGCGCTGTGGAGCGCATTAGCAGAAGACATCCGAAGAAAATTAAAGCAAGAAGCCCTGCGGCTTAGATTTCCGCCATTAGCAATAATCTGAAAAAGTACTGAACTTTGAAGAGGACTGAGTAATATGGGGGAACAAAATCATTGGATATTCTAAAATTTTAAAATTCAATTTTTGATTATTATTGTAACTGTAAATCATAGCTAACTTAACTTACATAAACTTCATTTCTCTATAAGAACAATTTTAAAAGAAAAATAATAAACCTGAAAATTAATGAACAATAAAAACAAAATAAGAACAACGGCAAGGTTGAAAATTTATTTATTTTCTCTTTTTCTCTGAAAAACAACTTGGAAAATATCTTTTAAGGTGGCGCTGAATATAGCTTTAGTCTACGTGCTTGCAAAATTGTACAGAAGGAAATGACGTAATTATTAAAGGGAAACGTTAATAACATCAAAGATGGCACATTATAAGACGATCTTCATTATGCTACACTGCACGAGCTTTAACTTTCGATAGCATTATAAAGTTTAAAATAAAGTATTGTTCATTGGATAATAAAACAATTTGTTGCACTGTAAGGATTCTTGTTGGCTTAAAACTCATTTTAGCCTCGTTCTCAGAAAAAATCTGTCAAAACGAGGATTTAGGCTTTAGCCTGGATAGGTTTCGGGCGTCCAGCCTAGCTGCGCTGTCTCTATCTATCTCTCTATCTCTCTCCTCAGGCGATTTTAAAGATTCCGCCTTCGCTGGCGGAAATCAATAATATTTTTCTTTATCTAACCGAAATTCATTCAATAGAGTATCACTTACTCCTAAATTAGGTCTTTTCTGCAACCATTTTTTCGTCCCACATGCGACGCTTTCCACGTTTCCTTAACTTTGTAGTTGCTAAAACAATAACTGCAACAGCAGCGAGTTCAACTTCGTCTTCGCTAATTTCGACAAATCGAATTCGATTAATTATTGGATCGTGTATCATAGCCTTAAGTTTTGGGAGTTTTCGGGTTTTCCTTTCATTTAGTGCGGCTAGGGCTTAATTATAAGTGCGGGTTGAGTGTGTCCAATCAGACGAAAATAAAATTGACACATTTTTTATCTTTATCGTTTCTTTTTCTTAATAATGGAAAATAGAAAATATAGAAATAGATAAAAATTTATTATAAATTTTATAGAACAGCTTGTCCATTGCAACAAAAATCCTTCTTATTTATGCAAAAAGGCATAGGGAGATTAGAATGATCCAATGTCACCGTCCTGCGGCTCCCTATTGTCGCAGTCAGAAATGTCTTGAGATGAACCTCAAAAAGTACGTTGTTCTTATGACTTCGAGCTCCTCTGGGGACGAAAATGGCGTATCCCCTGAAAAAAAACACGACACTCGGGCGCAACCGCCATCCCTCCCCTGACACACAATGAGGAAACGAAAAACGAAAGAAAAACAATCTTTCATAATGGCTTCCAAAAGTTGCAGATAGTCTAGTAACCACATCACCTCTATACCACTCAAATGAAATAAAATGTAGCCCAGGTAACCTTTAACGACGTAGGAGTGTTTCCTTTGAAGTTTTAAGCCCAAATATGTTTCCTCTGATTTATCTAGCTAATAGATTAGCTATAGCTATAGCTAGAGGATAAAACAAAGAAAGTTCAGGAGGTAAATACTGGGATCATCGCCAGAGCCATTTTTTTTTAGATAATCACATAATAAGGGACGGCATATATGCGCTAACATTCTCTCTCGGACATATATATACCGATTGTTATCTAACCAGTTCCTCCCTTTGTAGCTTAAGAAAAATTCAAATTGTGTGAAAGGTTTGCTAGCTGCTGGGGGGGTAGCATACTGGATAGGATCCCGCTAACCAGCTATTCTCGGACCCGGTTAACATCTTCAAATGAGTGATATGTTTAGATTTGCCAGCAAAAATTATTTAAGATAGGAAATTTTAAATACAATAAGATGATTATTAGAACAGGACTTATATATAGCTATATAAATATTGTATATAATTTGAAGTTTTGAAACTTTTTCAGTGCAGTTGTTTTGCATGGTCATTTCTTCATAAAACGTCAAATGTTTGGCTACTAATAGTAGTGTAAAAACTTAAACATGTGCATGTTTCCATAAATGTTGATGCTAAATTCAAATATGTTGGTCGTTTTTGTCGAAAATGATCAGATAATTTCAAGCATGTTAACCTAGATTTGAAGAATAGATGAGTTGCGGATGTTTACAAATTTTTGTATATGTGCACGCATCCTGACATGCAAGAAAAGAAGGACCACACAGGCCAAATTTGCTATTTAAACTTATTTATAGATTTTTAGGAACATGAGATTGAAAATATGTTGCAATTTTTTTGTCTCAATTATTATCTCTGCTTAAGAGCAGACTTTACAAATTTTAGCAACAGCTTTTTTCCACTTAATATTTACAATCACACAGTCTGTTGTTTATATTTTTTGCCTGTGGATATGCGTGCACATGTGCATTGTTCTCGATGCAAAATCAAAATAAATAGTGGCATGTGTGGGGGTGTGCGAGTGCGATCGCGAGCTATTCAAGGCCAGGCCTGTCAGATGTTTTGATCTACTTGGGGTACCGTAAATGCTTGATTAAGTGCCCACTCTCGAATAAACGCCCCTCTCAAATAAGCGCCCACCCTTTTTAATAATTTGTTATAAGTGCCCCTCTTAATTATTTAAATATATTACTAGAGCTAAAGGGGGCACTTATTCAAATATTTTTTAAATTAACTAAAGCAAACATGTTTGTCTAGATTTTTGTTTAAGCAGTTTGCTATTATTTCATTGACATTTTGAAAATTTAACATTAAGGGACATGTTTTTTATACCTGCTATGTTTTTACCTGCTGTTTTTATATTTTCAACTAGAAAAAAAAAGTTTTTATTATAAGCCCCCTATCGATTTACTGCCCCTCTTGAATAAGCACCCACCCACCCTAAAAGTCAAAATTTTAAATAAGTGCTTAATAAGAGTAATAAGCAAGAGCATTTATAGTATTTAAGGTGGGGATTTCACTGTTATAAAGTATGATTCTTCTACTTGTAAATAAGTGAAACACAAAATGTCTGCGACCAGACTACAGCGTCAACGCCACAACTTTTTGTATGTTGTTATCTTAAAGAATATGCAATGCAATATGTAACCCTAAAATATATAGTATCAAAATTTCGTTTTTATTTCAGGTTTCTTAACTTCATCATGTCTATTGAACAATACGTTCTGGGAAATGTCATTGGTAAAGGCAGCTATGGCGAGGTCACATTGGCAAGGCATAAAAAGGATAAAAAACAGGTATGTCTAATCTTACTGTACTACTCAAAGCCTGAAATGTAACACTGAAATTTGTTTTTTATGTGGTATGTTAACTAAACTTTCTAGTGCAGTAAATGGATTGTTTCCAACTCTTCTGTTGAATTTAGAAAGAAGAACTTTAATTAGTATATATACTATGAAAAAATGACTTTGGGAAGAAGAATTTTTTAATTTTAAATGTTTTATAATGCCATCAGTAGCACAGCCATATTCACTAATATGTTTTTTGTTTTGTTTTCTCATTCCCACCAAGGATCATACTCTTTTGGAATGCATTTTTTGTAGCAGACAGATAAAATTATGGTATCAGCCTACATATTTTTAGTATGTCATCAAGAAGATTGACCTCCATAATGCTTCACCAAAAGAACGACTTTTTGCCCAACAAGAGGTATGCAGTCATTATTTTGTTATGTGACATGTAGCAGTCAAAATTTGAGAGCGAAAGAATTCGAAATTCTATTTTTTTTTTTTTTTAAGAATCTTTCTTTTCAAATTTTCTAACATTTAATGATATGTATAAACAATCAATGTATTTGCCAACTTAATAAAATGGGTAGTGAATTACTTTATATGTCTGTTGTGGGTCGGCTTTGACCATGAAAAAAAAATAATATGCAACAATGCTAATTTTTGAAGATTTTCATGAAAAAAATAAGAACTTTTTAAAATCTGAAATGAATAGGGTTTGGACTTAAAAACACATTTCTCAGCAACCACATGTTAATGCTAGTTAATTATCATCAGCCCGTATGCAATAAATAAAAATGATAACTATTGTGTTTGCAAATTTAACATTTCCTTTGTAAAATATGGTTTGCAAAAAATTTTTTCTTTCATTTCTAATCCCGAGTGACCTAAACAGGAAACTGTTTTGTGACTATTTTTGCTTTATTTAGGTTGAAATTTTATCGAAGCTTAGACATCCAAATATTGTTTCTTATAAAGAGTCATTCCAAACATCTGATGGTGGTTTATCAATTGTAATGGGCTATTGTGAAAGCGGAGATATGTACACTAAATTAAAAAAACAAGCAAAAATTGGAGAATATTTGGAAGAAACACAAATTGTTGAATGGTTTGTCCAGATTGCAATGGCACTTCAGGTTCCTAACACTTTTGCGTATTTTAAAACTACGTTATGCTCAATAACAGTATTTGTTTAATTTTATTAACTCCATTTTTATTGTCTTTGTTTCTTAGTATATGCACGATCGGCATATTTTACATCGAGATTTAAAGACACAAAACATATTCCTCACAAAAAGTAAAATTATAAAGGTGAGTCTCATCGACTGTACGATGTTAAAAAGATAAACACAATTTGTTGCCAACTCAGTTTCCTTTATATATTTTTAGCTTTAATTTAAACTGATAGACCAATGAAGTTCAAACTCCATGTAGGTTCAAACCTGCCCTAAAATGTGATTATATGTCATATTATTTTTTAGATTTTTTTGTATAGGTCTTGGTGATATGATTATATTAAAAATTTAAGAATAAGATATGCTCAAACAAATATGAAAAATTATGTTTGATGTGTTATTAATAAAGTATCATTATTTTTCACTAGCTTGGTGATTTAGGCATTGCTCGTGTCTTAGACAGCAATTTAGACATGGCAACAACAATGATAGGTACACCATATTACATGTCACCTGAACTCTTCTCTAACAAGCCATACAATCACAAATCAGATGTGTGGGCGCTTGGCTGTTGCGTTTATGAAATGGCTACTTTAAAACATGCGTTCAATGCAAAGGATATGAATTCCTTGGTGTATAAGATCTTAAAAGGAAAGGTACACCATTTTTGTATATTGTTGTAATTTCACAGCACCTTTTAAAAGTATTCTATGCGCTTGCATATTCTTCAACACTGTAAAATTTACTGTGGCAAAATGGTGAGATGGTAAATGTTGCAATCTACCAATGCGGCTTCTTCGAAATAGCATCACCAGTCATATGTATGTCATCTTTAAAATTCACCTTATTGTTTTAATATTATATGCTTCATTAATTTCCAAGAAATAAATTTTTTACAAAAATCCTAAATGACCTAATTTCTGCATTGTATTTAAGTTTTAAGTTTTGATCTTTTTTTCTTCTGTGTTAAATGTATGATTGCATTTAGACACCAGCAATGCCAAAACATTATACATCAGAACTGCAAGAAATTATAAAATCTATGTTAAACTACAGCCCTAACCTTCGACCCAGTGCATCACGTATCTTACGTCATCCATTCATCAAAAAACATATAGCAATATTTCTTGAAGGAACTAAAAACAGGTAAAAAATTTATTTTCTAATCTCCAGTTATCTCTACGCATGTTGAAAAAACTTCACATTTAACAGCACTGTATGTTTATATTAAAATATTACCCAAAAACCTGCTTTTTTCATTCAAATATATACTTGTGTATACAGGAAGTTACAAAAGGAGTGATAACCTTAAGGTTACTAAAGAAGAGAGGTTGTCCAGAAAAAAGCTGTGTGCAACCATTCATACGCACAGAATACGGATATTATTATAAAAATAGTTTTATAATGAAAGCTTTCTCACAGTTTAAGAACAAAAGAAGATGTTTAGACTTTGCACAAAAGCTTTTTCAAATACAATTTGTCAAGTTTAATACATACTTTTCTGTTGTCTCTGTTGTCTCATTTTTTAATGTAAGATGTCATCACTAAGGTTATGGAGGGAAGAGAGAAATAATAAGCTATGGTTTTTTTCAGAAATTATAAGGCAGTAAAACTTGACTTGCAGGTGTTTATTTTTTGTTTCAGAAGGAAAAGCCGTGACGAGAAGCCACGCAAAACAGCACCCAAGGTATCAAAGGACTCCAGATATAGCGAATCGTCTGTGGGATCTAAGAACAATGCCGAAGTAATTGCAACAGCTTCCAAAGTTGAGTTGGATATACTTGATGTTAATGACAACCCAGATGAATGCGTACAAAATAAAAAAGTGCCTGATATTTTGCCTGACAGAAAAGAAAGAGAAGTACAAAAAGACAATTCTTTAGAACATAAAAAAACTGATGAGTTAAAAGTTAAACATGGTAACAATAATGCAGGACCTGATTTGGTATCATGTTCTGATCCCTCAGATAGTGATAAGCATAATGATTTACCTGGGAACGAAAAGTCTTCACATGTGAGAAAAGTATTAAGTGAGAAAGTACAAGCAAAAGCTAGACTAAAAAAAGATGAAATATTGTCAAAGAAGAACGAAAAAAATCATAGAGAACTTCAAATTAGGAAAAAATTAGAAGAAAAATTACCTCAGACGCCACCTGAAGAACGAGTTTCACGTAAAATTTCAGATGGAAAATCGCCACGTAGACGTAGACAGGAAGTATGAATTTTTATTTTTGTGAGTTCAATTAAGTTGTAATTGTAGATGTTGTATTTTGTGGCGAATGTGACAAAATAAGGGCGTCGTAGATTTTATGAAGATATTTAAAAAGGGTTTTGTGGGTTTTATGGAAGTATACATTTAGTTTAACTGTTCTATTTATGTGCCCACCGTAAAATAATCAAAGAAGATGTCCATGCAAACTTTAAACCAAAAGTGAAGTCAACATGGAGCGATCTACAATAGAATTTACTTTTGTTGGACTTAAATAGTGTTTTATAATTGTTCTCTCTTAGCTTTCCAAACGACCTCTTCCAGTGTGTCCAGTTCCAAATGAAAATAATACACCAAAACTACCTCCACCAAGGTTTAAAAGTGACATAGAAGAAAAACCCAGGTAACTTTTCCACAATGTTTGTTTTATTAAATATTGAAAAAATTTAAGTAATGGTAGATTTGGCAAAATTAAAACTTTAATTTTTATGTCACATTGATTTTTAAGTTTGTTATTTTTTAAATGAGCATGATTCAAGAGCGCAGACAGATGCAATTTCGAGTAATACTTTCTCAATAATCTCGTTTATATCATCTTGTTTTCTTTTTTTTTGACATGATATACATGATTTTATGCTATATGTTAACTCTCACAGCATAAAAATACACATAAACTAGTTTGTTACAATCTGTTAGATACTCAATTGAATGATTGTTACAAAATTCATTTTTGAGTTTTGTGTGATATAAAATGAAGAAAAAAAATGAAGGAAATTATTGTCATTTTCTGTCTTGTTGTAGTAATCAGGAAGCTGTTAGAGACCAGTGTAAAACACCTAAGGTTCGTATATTTTTCTTATCAGCACCTACCACTGTGTGTACATGTAATATAGATTCGATATGATCTCTTGTTTGGATGCTTAAATTTGTCTCGATTTTCTACTCAGTCAGAAAAAGAGGTCAAAATTTAAATTAATCATAAACAGATTCTAAAGTATTGCCTTCCTTTTGCCTTGTCTCATGTGTCGGTTGTTAATTCGGTAAAAAGTTTTTTTATCTTTTTTATCTTTTGCTGGTATCAAGCATATTCGCCTCGTGATGAAGTGGACATCATCAAATAATTATTGTCTTGTTTCTACAACTCATAATACACGTTGTGTTGACATCGAAGTAGAGTTTTCACTTAGTGACTACCTTATTTTCATATTGTTTAACTTTACGTTCTAATCTAGGTTTCGTCTGGCGTACCAAATTTAGCAGCGAGGAGAAAACGCCGCCAACGCCAACAGGAACTAGAATCGCAAATGAGTCAACCAGCGTTGCAAAAACGTGGCTCTGAAAGCAGTCTTTCTGGTCGTAAGTTTGCTCGCTTATTTGCTCGCTTGCTTTTTTATTGGCTCTAGTCTTTTAATTGTTAGCCAATTTTTTTTTCTTTATTTGTTTCTTTGCTTGATCAGGAATATTCAAAATATTGTCAACATCAAGAACATTATTAGTTATTTGTTTAATTTTTTTATTTTGTAGTAAGCTACCCTTCTTACACACCTCGGTCGCATGAAGAGATAATCAAAGAGCATTTACAAAGAAGATCTACTGTTGACGAACCTGACAGTGTGGATGGACCACAAAGGAGTAACTCACTGGTAAGGGTGTTTTTACATCATACGCTACGCATACAGTTTGAAACAAAAAAATCTAAAGGGAAGGGTAAACATCGTCACATCGTCTAACTTTGACAACACGTGTTACTTTCATATATGACATGTAGGGGATGGACACTCATTTTTAATATAATTACAATATATTTTCTTTTTCTTTATTAACAAGTATAATTAATGCAACGACTACTTTACTCTTCTCGAAGCAAATTCCCTTTCACAAATTATAAACAGATTTAAAAAATAAAGGTAGTTCTTTCTGGGACAGAATCAATGGCAGAAGTAAAGCAGAAAATTAGAGAAACGAAAACTCCGGTGCAGAATTAAATCGATCTACAACGACTTAGGCTCAACTCATAAACTGACTGGTGCCGTTAAATTATTTTCCTAATTCGTGTTTGAAGGGTCCCCGAGGTAAAAATGACGTTGGATTTATCTTACAGACCTAAAAAATTTCACATGTTTGTATTATTATTCTGAATATTTATACTTCAGTGTTGGAAACACTGTTATCAATGTGGGTCCTGTGTTTAGAATGTATACATTAAGTATACACCGACATTACCTACCCAATTTCCCTCGCATGGCATGGGTTGACCCGTAGCTGTGGTTAAGGCACTTGCCTAACATGCCCGCGCTGTGAACTGAACCACGGACCTTGTGTCTACGAAGCCAACTCCACAACCACAAGGCCACGCGCTACTTTAAAAGCTCTTTTCGTTCTAAAGATATCTGCATCTGCATTTAAGGGAGATTCATTCAAACTTTATCAATGCATAATTATTGTAGAGGTATATTGATTATTTAAAAAAAAAATTATGCCGAAATGAAACATGTTTGCTTGATCCATATGCCTTTTAGAATTTTGCTGATAAGACAATAATTTGGAATATGCACGTCAATAAATTTTTTAGGTCAGCTTCTATATTTAAATGTAAGCGGGTGTGCAGATTCGAAGTTTTTCGATCGTCAGCAAACATTTAAGAGGTCTGGGACGAGTGTCATCTTCGTAAGGTTTTTCACAATATTTATTAACCGTATATTACCCATACATTGATAAAGTTTGAATGTATATCACTTTATAGGTATAAAATTACTGATGACAGAATGTCTGCTATTCCTTTGACATCATAATTTATGCAGCATAATTAAATTTGAAATCCTTTAAATGCCAATATCGTTAGAACGAGAAATGCTTTCTAAAAAATTAAAAAGCCTTGTTAAACAAATTTTTAAGCTATATGAGTCAAACATTATTTTTCACCGGGATCTCTTTGAATTCTTTAATAGTTGAAAACTATTATTTATAAACTGCTTGCTTGAACAAAAAAATATAACTATAAAAATTGTCCTCCCTGTGTTAATTTTCTAAACTTTTATACGCTGTACCTTGCGACCGATTTTTATCTTGTTTTATTTGCGGTAAAGGCTTCTTCGAATTTTCTACGAAATATTGGCGGCAAAAGTTACTGGAGAAACGTAGTCTCAGATTATTATCTTTAGTCTTCTCGCATGTTGGTTGTGATATTTGGTCTGTGAGCAATGACTTCTTTTGATTTGCTGCAGAACTTTCAAAGTTAGACGTCTCATTAAACCGTCTTATGTGTAAACCAACATTTTTATTTGGGTTGTACATACTGGACATTTTCACCGGCTTGTGTATACCGTGTGTTATTTCTTTATGAGTTTTTTTTATACAATTTCATTGTGGGTCCAAAGAAAATATGTAAATGAGAAACAGATGTTTTTGGGTTGTAAATATTTTTACTGCCGTTATTAGTTTTTTTCTTTTCTTTTTTGTCAATTATATGTTGAACAAGAAGATATAAGTTATTAACCTACATAATATTTCCAGCTTTAATGAATGTGTTGAGCGCGGCTTATATCTTATTCTAATTGCGGATAGGTGTTGTATAGCCCTAGATACACCATGGTATTTTGTACCCTTAAAATGTTCTTTTACCCTTATGCTCTCATTAATTCACCCGGTGGCCTCATGTAAACTCGACAAAAGAAATAATAATTTATTGGTCGGGGAAAGAATGTTTTTAGAATTGATCAGAAAGGATATTTACCTGAAATATTTGCCAGTGTGCTAAACGACTGATTTACGTGTGAATGCGAACACATAAATTGTAAAATTTAGTCTCCCTCTCAATTAAGGCTTCCGTTAAATTTCCTTTCTTTTCTTTAAAATCTTTAAAAAAAGGGAAGCACTTGATCACGTTGACTCGATTTAACGCCCGTGGGACTTCTGAATAAATATATTTTGGGACAGTTTTTTGAGTTTTTTACCGTAAGGCAATGCACAGAAAAACAGGGTTACCACGCCTCCTCAAAACTCCTCAAATCTCTGAAAGTAAAATTTTTAACAACTGTCTTTTTAAATCCTCTCAATTTTAGTTTTATAACCTGTTTCTCTTTTCAAAATGGGTTAAAAATTTTCATCAAAAGTCCTCAAATCTCGTCAAATTTTATTTTGTAAAAAGAGTGGCAATCCTGAAATTTAAAAGTAAAATTTTTGAAAAAACTGATGATTTTCTTTATGAAACTTTTCTAAAATTTGTTTTCAGCCTTGTCTCAATTAAACGATACACTCGATTTAACGCTCTTAAATTTAGCAATCGATTGACGTTGAAAGCGGATCCGAAAACGACGACGCAGAAACGTCTCAAGAAAAGAGTAATAATGACGTCTCTAACCTGATCGTTACTTTGCAAGCGACTCTCAAAATGGATTCGAAGTCGAAACATCGAGGTTCTCCTGAGGATAGCGTGGATGCTGACGATACAGGTGTCCAACTTCATGTTTCTTTGTTCGTACAATGTTAGGATTCTATATCGTCACGTAAGACATTGCAGCCATTATCATTGTACTAGAAGTGGAAAAATCCACTATTCAGGAAAACAATGGAAATTGCATGTCGAAATTGTCTCTCACAAACACAGACTGGTGATTCTCAATGAATTCTCCACAAAATGGACTAGTATATACTTCAACTAATATAGTTATGAAATGCGATAACTTTAAATCATGGTTTTTAAATGAGGAGCTTAATATGATAAATACATTTTTATCTCGAACCTTGAAAATTCTGCAAGATTGAATTTAATAGATTTTGGATTAAGTTTTAAGAAATTTCTCTACTTTGCTTAAAAAAAGTCTTCTAACGTTGTCAATATTACTTAGTTGATGAGAATTCTTTACGAAGCAAAGAGGATATTTTTTAATCCCTCGTCATTATTTCAGGTAACGATTTTTCGCCTTCGGCGTCTGGAAGATTAAAAGATCGAATAAAACGACTGCGAAGGTTTGTACTCATAAGCTTTGTTTGTTTTAAATCAAAACTTTCACTTCTTTTGTAACTCTTTTTATTATTTATTATTTTTTGTTTTGTATTTTCACATCTGAAACATATTAAGTAAAGTATGTGATAATTTCGATAACGATTTGCAAATGTTTGTGCTTAAGGAAGTTCTCTAACATGTTGTGAGAATTAATCTTAAAAATGATATACAGGTGCGAATGGAGGTTATATATTGTCTCAATGTTCAACTTTTTGAGCAGCCTCAATATTAATTAATAGGTCATTACAGGTGCGAATGGTTGTTATATGTTATATATTGACCATGCATGTTTCCCCACCATAAACGTTTTGGTTTTAATCACCCATAAAATTGCTGCAATTCCACATAGTCTCATTATACGGAAGACATCAAGATTTTTACCACTAAGGAAACAATTGACGTCAAATATACCTAAATTTACAGGTGCCCTCTTGGACTTTTTTGGTAAAAATGAACGGGACCCCAACGCCCTGGCTAACAGGAGCAACACATACTTGCTTTTTCTTTCGTCAACTTTGCGCAGCGCTCGTTTATGTTTGTTTACGCAAAAATTTTAAATAATCTCAATATTGGTCATAACATCAGTACAATGGATGTTGGTCACCAGTAGCTAAATTCCCACTATATTTTAGATTAAAATTACGTAGACTTAATATTGACTATCATAGTATCGTTGCTGGTATGCTGTATATTTCATGTTCACCGTCTGTATACAATTTTTTTCTCTGTTTAGTGAATGCATCTCTGGTCTCGGGGAAGCCATCTTACATGAAGCATATCGAATTATTGATACCCAAACGGAGGAGAGTGTCGAGGTAATAAAAACATTAAAACAGCTGCCACCCCTCGCTTAACCGATGATTTAAAATTATCTCCCCCTGTCCGAATTTTTTTTTCGAAAGTATTGGTTTCGAAATTCATGTTTGGCATCTGTGAATATACACTCTTTTTTATATAAACAAGGCCAAATTTGACAATCGTCCCTCACAATTGCCAATATCTTAAACTTAAGTGGTCCAAAATAGTATAAAATAAATACCCTCAAAATCTTTTCTAGGTAAAGAGTTACTAAACAATTTTTAGGGCGTTTCCTCCGAAGTAGCGAGGTAATGGTTGCAGAGTATCAAAAATAAGTTGTTTTCAAAAAGAGCGTAGTCCTAATGCTTGTATGTAATGTAGTAGCCACGCGTCGATTAGTTGTTGCTAGCGTCGTTTTTAAATGGCCATGTTACTAAGTTCCACTATAAATGGCGCCGACAACGTGTACTATTTTTTTCGTGCAGTCTCTAATTAATGTTTTTTGCTGTTATCTTCTAGACTGCATTAGTTAAGTTGATGGGGAAACAGAAGTTTGAAGATTATGGTGGCCAAATATGGCAGTTAAAGTTTTGCGAAGAATTTAAATTATGATCTCATGTGATGACGCATAAATATGTGTCTGTGTGTTAGCGGCAGTTGTGCTTAGTTACGTCACAACAGAAACGTTGCCATGGAAACTCACCCATTATATCTTTGAAGAAATCTTAATATACAGAATCTGATAATAATTTGTGACGATGCAAAAGATTTTATGAGTGTTATTTTTATAAAAAATTATGAACATTTTATTTTTCTGCTAAATAATAATTAATTTTGTAAATATGTGCATAGAATAAATTTTGGTTTAAAAACTAAAATGTCTCTCTGGTGGACCTGTGCCGAAATACCATTTTGGTCTTGCTATGATGTCTCGCCACTGTTATGTTATTTTACCAATAAAGATTTCTTAGGGATGAAGGGGTGCAAATGAGTTGAATTAAAGTTCTGAGGTCACCTACTGTAGCAGATATTAAACCAATATGATAGACCTAATCCTCGATAGCTAGATCTTTAACCTTAATCTCTTGAATGTCAGGCTGGCTTAAATTTTGACGTAGTTTGTGCGAAACTAAACATCAAACAGAATTCTTCTGTTTGTCTTGGCATAGAATGAAAGTCAGTTATTAAGAAGGAATTAAAATCAGAATGATTATTTGATTAAGTTTTGTTTACTGCATGTGTTGCTATGACTACACTTTAATCTCTCGTAAACCTGTTGACAATAAGGCTTTGTCACCAAAAAAATGTCAAAGTTTTTTGCTGTGTCACGTAAGATTTTAACTCGCACATGTGGGCGCGTCCAGTGTTCTAACCCTCTTTAATCCTTTATGTTTAAGGGGTGCTATATACAACTTTTTGTTAAGATTTGAAAAAGTCTGTAGTCGGTAGCTACAAATATTAAATTTACACGTTCTGAAGTCCGAAATCTTTCCGTGCTGAGTCATGGTGGACGCTATTTCGTGGCCCCTTCACTTAAAAAATCGTGTCATCGGTCCACTTTGACTGCATGGATTTACTTTTGTGGATTTATGACATTGATAAAACTCTTTTTTAGTTATTTTATCATACAAAAAGTTTCTAAAATCCTAAAAAATTTAAGACCATTTCAGTGACGTAACAGAAGGAGGAAAACCAATTTACTTTGGTGTAAATAGTTTCTGAGGATTAAATACTTTCTCCTGTAATAACTTTGTTCTTAATGTAGCTTATACTATTTCTAACTTTTATCAATGAATCCTTAATTTTAATGTAATATTCTTACATATTTTTATAAGCATAACGCTTATAAGGATAATTAGGCTCAGATAGGGGGATTTTTTAGGCGTATACTAAGCCTTGTGAATCCTTCTGATGTACAGTTGACTCTCCCTAATTCGAATTCCCACGGGGAAAAATTTCTGTTCGAATTATAGAGAGATTCGAATTATAGAAAGTCTCTGTAATTCGAACTTTCAGCTTCAGAGAGTGAAAATTCGAATTACAGAGAGAAATTACGTTAATTTCAAAATCCAGAATACATAATTCAAGTTTCATTCCTTTATTTTTATGGTTTAAAAGAAACTCTGAAAACTGTTGAATGTTTGAAAGACAATTTTCGAATTTTTCAAAGCCCTGTTTACACTCTAAAATTCGAATTAGGGAGAGAATCGTGCTGAATGGACTGAAAAACTGTTCGAATTATAGAAAGTTTCGAATTAGAGAAATTCGAATTGTAGAAAGTTTTTTATAAGAGTTTCTGAAGGAAAATTGACGGTGACTGAGCACTCGTTCGAATTATAGAAGTATTCGAATTATAGAGATTCGAATTAGAGGGAGTCAACTGTATGTTTTTTTTCTTGTCTTATGTATCAAACGACACAATCTCTTTTTTCCTCATACGCAATTACGACTCTGAAATGGACCTTGAGTATTTGTACCTTGAGTATTTGTACCTTTAGTTTTGTCGCTGATCTTAACGGGTCCATTTCATCCCAATAAGGCAATATTTAAGTTTTTAATTTGTTTTTCTAATAAGCATAATGTAAGCATACTCTAAGCCTGATTGTGTTTTTGTATAAGCATATCCTAGTTGATCACCTGCTTATATAAAAAAGTATAATGAAAAAACATCAGTCAATCCTATTCTCATATAATATATCGCTGCAAGAATCGTCCTGTCAATTTCAAGTAGGGTGATAATTTACTCGAAAGATAACCAAAATATGGTCTGTATGTTTATGCGCTATCAGAGGATCAATACTGTTAACTTCGGCATGATTCAGAAATGACTATACATAAGTATGTTGTGGGTAGATACATACACATAAAAAAGTATCACTTCAAATTCACATTAGCTACGATACATTTATTTTAAGTTAATCTCAATACTGGTGAATGAAAAAAAAAACATAAACAAAACTGCGCTACAACCCTGCCAAAACAATCACTGCATAAAACAACAGACCAATCAAATAACAGAACACAATATCACTTCTTGGTTTAAGATTACTTGTATGATGGCTGTTTTTGTTAGTATTGCACTGTTTTGCAAACCACTTGACAGTCTGAGTGACCATTTAATCAAAATTGTGTATTTACTTTTTGTAACTAAATATTTATTTGTTTACTTTTTGTGTAATAGCTTCTCTGGTTTCACAATGAAGTTTACGTTTTACCATAAAAAGAAAACTTAAAAATAATATCGGGCAGCAGAAATCCTAACAAGGGATAAATCAATTTCCTTTCCAGGCTCCTAATTTTGAACAGAGTAAATAAGTTTGAGAATCCTCTTTGTTTTTTTATGGCGACATCGTGTAATGAACTTCTTCTGCGCAAATTCTCATTGGTTGAAAATAACTGTACCGTATAATTGTAAAGGATTGATAAAAAGCTTCGTAGGCGCTTATTAAAATTCCCAACCTTGTCGCACGTTTTGACACAGAACGCTTATTGTGCATTGGACGTTCATAAAAAAATCAAAAACAGCATTTTTACTAATATTTTTTTTTATAGAACTCAAACAATGAACAAAGTTATTTTTAATTAAATAAAGTAATTTTGTTTCATCACCACTGTGTGCAACCAATAGCATATTCAAAGCAAAAAGTCTGTGTCAGCAAAAAGTCTGTGTCAGGAAAAAATATCCTTGTTTCTTCGAGTCAGCGCTCCTTTTCATCCTGGACCCCGGTACTTAATTAAGCACGGGGCGCCAATTGAATTTCTTTCTTTTAAAGATGACCGCTTATTCGTGATTGGCACTTCTTTTGGAAACTCCTTAACGTTCTGGGAAATGGAATATACTCATGCGAGGAGAGGATGGAAAAAAACTGGAAAACTCTTTAAAAAAAATTTTTTCGATCGGTTTTTTGTTTAAGTCCGATTTTAAACCGTCTGGTTATAGTAACCGTTTACGCTTTCTTTCCTAATGAAATTTCTATTTTTTTTCCGAACCAGATCACCCATTATAAAATACCAAAGAACTTTTGGAATTTACATTTTAATGAGCGGCGACCATGTCATACCGACTGGTGATTATTTGATCCAATGGACACTTCAGTTTTATTCTCCACTGAGAAGAGAACATGGATAACTAATTAAAAAAGTTTTTTTTTTATCAACAATCAAAGAAAATGTTAAAAAGATTTCGTGTCTCGTCACTGATACCTTCTCTGTTATTGGTTTGACATAGTGTGTTAACAAATATTGATGAGATATGTGAAAAATGCTAATCACGCAGCATGAAGAGCGCCATCTTTTTATTTGGCGACGACAAACAACAAACAACTCCTATCCTAACTTAAAGCAGCGAATTAGGAGTTAAAAAATTCAAAAATGTGTTGCTACGTTACCTAGCTCTGCCATGGAATACATTATTTCAAAAAAAACGTGAAGCGTTTTTTTGTTTTTGTTTGTTAAGAATCGAGGATTGATATGCGCAGCAAAAAAATTACCGACTTTCCTTTCATCAAAATTTAAATTTGAAATTTGTATATATATGTATCTGTAAATATTCGTCAATAACAATAATAATAAAACATGAAAGTATTCTTCTCTCCTTTCTTGTTTATCCTTTATTACCCTTTTGTTTTGTTCCAATAAGAAAATTTAGAATACTCTAACTTTTATAGCAATTACACATATTCTAATTATTACGCATTTTAAAGGTTGAAGGGTGTTGTGACGACTTGATAATTCTTCTGATAATTTCAACCACCTTTCACCTATAAGAAAGAAAGTTAAGATGCCTTGAGATGAAAGATGCTTTACAGGGTCGACGAATTAGTGTTGAAAGTGAAGAGGCCAATCTATTTAATAATGAGAGCCCCGCCATGATTGGGGTTTTAGAGACTTCTGGAATTTAAGACCTCCATATTTACTAAACGCCTATTAAAATTCGAAAACTTTACTGTGTTGTTAGGAAGAGAAAATGATCAAGTTACTTTAACCTGGAGGACTTTAATATCAATTTTAAATTATCTGTTCTGTATTTAGAGAATTGAATATCTACAGGCTCCGAAAAAAGTGTGCATAGCAGGTGTCCACTTTATAAAACCTCGTTCCCAGGGCTTTTTGTCTCTCCTACAGGCTCCGAAAAAAGTGTGTATAGCAGGTGCCAATTTTATAAAACCTCGTTCCCAGGCCTTTTTGTCTCTCATCGGCGCGGCGCTTATTGATAGGTCTGACGAAAATGTTTGTCTCCTCGTTTGATATCCAAAAAGAGACAACAGGTCCTGGGATCGAGGTTGCACTTTATAGCATGTCCATTTTACAAGGATTTACTGTTGAAACGTTTTCTTTTCTTTTTTTTGATAGCTTCTATGGTTTGAGCAAAAGGGGTTAATTTCGTCTCTCTGACTTTAGGTTGTGTTAGCTAACACAGTTAATCTTAAGCAAAATATAAATTAAGCTTGCTAAGTAGAAGATGTTACATACAAGTTAATAACAGCAGACAGGCACTTTGAAAGATCTTAAGACTAATAGCATATCTTATGTTTTTTTTAATAAAGAAAAACGATGTTTTGTTTATTAAAGCTTAGTCCAATAGTCTGTTGCGGTTAGTTACAAAGGCTTTGTTTTATGAGCATAAGAAAACTATTAATGAGATCAAACATAGCTGAAGTTACGTTGAATCTTGATTAATTGAAGCCAGAAATATTCTCACTAAAAGGCGGGAAGCCGATAACTTGAATTTCGTCGTCAAGTGTCAGGGAAAGGATTAAAAGTGACTAATTAATTTAACTTTGTTGATTGAACTTGTAGATTAGAAATACCTTCAAGTTAAAAAATTGCCGTTTTTTCGTCATAAATATTTATAAATTTCGTGAAAAATCACAATTCGGTAGTTTTTGAAATTCTATCTTAATGAATACCCCCTGCTATTAACCTCCGCATGTTCCTTAGTTGTTTAAGCCATTTTTTTTTTAAAAAAGATCTTTTCTTTAGCAACGGAAGCCGGTGCGTGTACAATCCTTTTGAACAATGAGAAAAAAGTTTTCGTTATTAAAGTTAGACAAAATCTCTAATTTTGTTAAAGTGCGCACGCGTTAACAAAAAAACTCGGAAAAGAGCCTTATTTTACCCGGATGAATTCTTATAGCTAGCTACATACAAATACAGAGAACTTCGAGGCGGGTGCCCAATTCAAAATTAACCACTAGTTAAAAGTGGCGGGAATTTAAAAAAAATATATATATAATAAATTCGGTTTATTATAATCAACGTACAAAACCTAAAAATTAATTTCAAATAAGGATCTCATTTATGTTGAAGAATTTTTTTGGCAAAACGATCATGTAAAAAAAGTATATTTCTGTTATCCTTACAGAACTGAATCATGTCAAGTTTTTGAGGTCTAATATTGACTTAAGTATCTAAAATCTAATATTTATTTAAAAATACAATGGAGACGACAATTTCGCGCATTGAGAAAAAAGTACTGTTATTCTTCAGAAAAAGATTTCTTTACGTTTATGTAACATTGAAAATATGTCAACAATATTTTGTCAATTTCGGAACAATAAAAAATACAAAAGATATATTATACTCGTTAATCTATCTTTAACCCGTCACTAATCATTTAATTTAATCTGGGTAATCAAAGCCTAATAATATCAAACAATAACTGTCAATACACGCTGTCTTAGCAAAAATGACAAGAGTTCAGGATTTGTGATTTTCTTTTTATTTCTTAATACTTTTTAATACTACTACAGACTTGGATTTTATGCTGTATATATGCTAATGCAACATGTTAGAAGTGCGGAAAAGACCTGATACTCTACTCATGGAATATTTCTTTTGTTTAATTGTATAGATCGTTGTTTACATCTCTTGTTCATATAATACTGCAAGGACTGGAGTAATCTTTAGCTTCTTATATTAAGTGATTTCAAATATACATGAATTAGATTATTTTAGGAAATGAGGGAGCATTTATTTCCAATGTTGGCATATTTTTGGGGTATCGACAATGTAATTGAAAAACAAAAATTCATTTGTTTTTGTTCCAACTGCGTTAAATCAACTTAACATGTCGTTTTTATTTGCTGTCTGTTCTTAAGTATTTATATTTCATTTTTACCGAAATATGTAAATTATCTTTGTTAAAAGCACTTAAGTTTACTCTGTTCGACGAGTCCTTTTTTAAAAACAGTTTTTTGTCGTGTTATATTTGAATGCTTTACATCAAGATATGTCTTCACCATATGCTCAATCATCCTCGATGATCATGATGCCGGAAAAACTACCGACATATTCAACAATGTCGACGATTCTATCAACTGATGGCAATAATAATCCAACAACATCAGCTGGGAAATTATCACTTACAGGTCATACTACAAGTAAAACATCCGACAACTTGCCGACGCAAGGAGGTATTATCTCATTTGTTTTGTCATCAATGATTGTCTATTATCTTGAAAGAAGGATTTAGGATAAATCTCGAAGATCTGTGACTGATTAAGATTTTATACATATATACACATATATACATGCTATAACTTCATCAAACAAATAGAGATATATTAAGATGTCTTACGTTTAAATTTTGTGTGGAAAGAAAATTTCCCATGCATCATACAGTACAGTACAATAAAATGGAAAGAAAAGTAGAGTAAGGTAACATTTATATTTTAAATGATTAAATATTGTTTTACCACATCTATACCTCCCAAAATTTATTTTTACTTAAATCTTTCTTCTTGTAATAGGCAAACTAAAGGTTTATTCCAACTAAAGAAAGAAAAGAAACGAAACAAAGAAATTTGGTTAAGGCAATTATTGTTTCGCAAATTTTTTTCTATCCCTACAGTATAAAAATTGAAATGATTTCAACTCTGTCTACTAGGAAGGGAAAACCGTTACAATAGGTCTCAGAAGTAACAGTTTTTCTCTGAAGTGGAAATCAGTCTTCAAAAATGAATTAATACTAAACACAGGTGTTTTATAGCAGTTAGCTACTTATAAAGTTGTGTTGGAATTTACAAGTTCATGCAAGAAAACTAAGGCATGTGAATAAGGATAAACAACGGATAAAAGAAATCGTCCTAATTCTATGGAGCTTTTATTTATCCTTTTCCCCGAAAGAAAAAGCGCGCCAAAACTTTGTCAACAACGGCCATTTTGAACTGTCGATAATAGCAATAATTTCTATATTACACTTTTATTTATTTTTCCTGCTTCTTGAACAATTTTTTCATTCTTTGCAGGAAATATATAGAATGACTAAACGAAAAATATTTAGCTTAGGTCAATAAATTTTTTCATTTTTAAAATTTGTAAACCAACTCTAATTCTGTCGGATTATCGAGTTATAAAACCACTTATTTTAGTTTTGTCATCACACATTTTTGAAAAACCTTGTTTAAAACTTAGCACTATACAACCAAAATTGTAAGAAACTTTTTAAGACACCCGAAAGAAAGGTTAAATTTAGTGTAAGAAACTATAAGAAAGGTATGAAATAAAGATTTTATTTTTGATTATATAAATGTGTGGTGTTGATGAAAATTCAATATTAATTACAATCATAATTTATAGGTAATTTTTGCCGCGAAACTTGGAACAACATCTTATTTTACGCAAAACCTAACACAGCTAACTTAGTTTCTTCAAATGAAGTAATTTTTCATGTTAGTAGAATATAGAAACGTTTGGAACTGAAACGCCACAATAAAGTCTTGTAAAAAAAAAACGTGTGAATTATCTTTAAGAGATCCTTACTTTAACTGTAAACAGAAGTAGAGTTGTAATCATGACGAATTATTTCTCAGGTTGATGTCTTAGTGGCTAAAGACATCTAAATGGTTCATTTTTGGTATAGTTAGGGGTAGCCAATAGCTATTATCCTTTTTCTAAACCATAGGGCACTTTTGGTAACAATATAGTCCTCAAGAGTTATAGTTCTTTAACTGTAGGACGGTATTTTACTGCAGTTCTAATTTATCTGTAAATGTGTCGATTAGTGGAAATTGCAGAGGGCTGTTGCTTGGGTGTGTAACATATTGTAAGAATCAATGTGTGGACAATGAATGTATACAAAACAAGAAAAACAAACAAACAAACAGAAACAAAATTGACTAAAACTCGATTATTTAATGTGAAATGTATTTTTTAAAAGTCGTTAGCTATCATATACCATCAAGGTTATCATATACCATCTTTTTTCCAAGAATGTCGACCGATGTATCGAAACAATTTTTTTGTTTTAAATCTTTTCTGAGCTAGAACAAAATCCCCTGAAGAGGCCGTAGGGTAATAAATATTTTTTAGGAGAAAGGAGATTGGTAACAGTTTCTGGGCGTTGGTTATAATGGCGCAAATAATCCATAGTTGTTTATCCAATTAGCTGACAAAAGTACAGCTAAAGATTTTGATTTTGATTTTAACGTCATGAGATTTATCGTTACTGACATTCCTTAGTTTGTAACATAAAACATAAAGTTTTATGGATCCAGGCTTGAAATTTTAAATGAACAAACTTGTATATTCAGGAATAACAGATAAATACTTTTTTTAGTTGTTTAAATATATTGACCTGTTGATACTGTCTTTGTTACCGTCATTTCTCTAATTTAACGCGGCTGAAAAATTAATTATTTTCGGGGGACGCGCTAATAATTAGAGGAAATAAATGATTCTATTTTAAAAAATTTGTTTCGCCCTAAATATTATATGAAAGTTCCACCTTCGTCGAAAAAAATTTAGAGAAAAAATCACAACGACTTTTTTTGAATACTATATTTTGTTTTTTTCTTTCTTTTCTTTTTTCTTGTCACTCTCTTCTTTCATTTGTGTTCGTTTTTTGTTTGCTCTACCACTTCTCATCCTTTTTCGGCCATTTTGTTCAGCAAAGCTTGGTTTGACAATGGTAAGTTTAGTGCGTTTTTTTTCTGCTTCAGTATGCTTCTAAAAAATCCTACTTCAGCCTCAAAATATGCTTACGATAATAATAATGTTGATCAGCCTTGTTGATGTTTGTACCGTTTTTTGCAGGATTTAAATATTTTGCCAACAGTAGTTTAAACAGTCCAAATGTTGATAATTAATTTATGTTACTGACATTACCAAATTAATGTTTTTTGACATGCCATTCCACTCTATTTTGAATTGTTTTATTTGCACATCAGGCCAAGCTTCTAAAGTTCTGGCTTGCAACATTATGCCTAATTTTTTCTCCCAGGCTATGCTCATAAAAAATTTAACTAAAACTTTTTGGATTCAGGCTTTGGCCTTATACCAACTATTGACGAAAGAATATCAGATTTAGGATATTTCTTTTATTCTCACTAAACACTTTTTTAAGAATTACATAATTATAATGTTCTTAATTATATAAGAACATGAAACTAATAACAAAGTCTCATAAAATAAGAACAGTCCAGGACACGAATTCTCACACAATTATCTCTCAAGCTACCGATAATTATTGTTGCTAGAGATCGTTTTTTTTCTTATATGCAGTAAATAGTATTCATATTGTTGCGATTGTTCATGAACACAATTGTGAAGCTGAAACACCAACAAAACACCCAATTTGATATATAACAAAATGAAGCTAAATTCTTAAGTTGCGTTTTAGCTATTAAAAACAAAATAAGAAAAAAATCAAGCACAGTCAGCACAGGTACGATTTTACAGGTTCTTATAAGAAAAGAAAATAAGTTAAATAGCAAATTATTAAGACGAATATTGTCCCCCCAAAACATGTAATTCAAACGGTGATAAATGAGTCGTGTTAAACGAAGTTTGAATTTATTTAAAACGTTGGTGTTAGTTGTCAATTTGACATGAAGTTGTAAAAATCACGGAATTAAGTTCGATAAATTAAATAAACATAACGTTTTTTAGCTCATAGTTCTTGTCGACAAGCTGACATAATCCACCATTGGTTTTTATTTTTCTTACGGTTTTGAAGGGAGCGACTTAAGATCATGTTTTATTTATTTATTTATTTATTTGTTTATTTTAACCCTTTATTTAATTTTTTTGACCATATGTAATATTTGATTCAACAAGTCATAATTTTAAACCTAGTTTCAGCATGAAGCCTTTTTTTGACTAACTTTGACTAAGGGAATTTCACCAGTTCAGTATTTACTTACCCTCGGGGGTAAGAGCAAATATATATCTTACATGCTGGCTACAGGGTGTGGTTTCAAACGAATTTCACACACCATGCTGAAAATATCTAAATGTGTCTTTTTCCCTTCTTCCATGAGAATTTAGAATATTTAAAAAAACAAAATAAAATAAAAATCTTTATAAATATCGATTTAATTTAGAACAAATAATATAAATAAATACAAACTAACATAAATAAATAGAAGGAAAGAAATTGTAAACTTATTATTACCGTATTTAAATGTTTGATGTTCGTATTGCGTGTGGGGATAAGGATGAACAATCAAATTATTTCGCTAGTACATATCATGTAAACAAACAAACAATCATTGTTTACACTCAATTGTTTGTTCACTTCAGTGACAAAATAAACAAAGAAATACGACCTGTTCTTCCATCTGTCATTGAAGTGATTGATGTGTGTATCCTTTCCTGGACGTGTTAGGGATTCAGTGGAATTTCTGTGGAAGTAGCTTTTTGCTAAAAATACTGGTTATATTTCAACCTCAAAGTGGATTTTAGAGAATTGAAAATAATGCTATAGCTATTAAACTGATCCAAATCGTTCAGGGTAAACGCCTTTTTCCCTTTCCTTTTAAACTAAAAAATTCTTCCATACTAAACTTAAAACAACTTGTAGTAATTCTAATGAGTAGCTTTTTAGAGAATTTCAGGGTAAAGAATTTGCTTTGAAAAACATTTAACGCGTAAAAAATATTTCTTCTATCACTAAAATTAATTTCCACTGGCCTTTTTTTTTATTTTTTTGAAAAATCAAGTCGCTAAAATAATGATTAATTTTTTTTTTTTACTTCTAAGCTAATGAAAAAGAAATTTTTCGTACATTTCGATTTAACTTATTTCTGCTGGGGTATTTAAGGGCTCTTCTATGTTTTTTCTTTTTTCTTTTTTTTCTTTTTTGGGGGGGGGGGGGGGGGGGGAGAGGGAGCTGATTCACCCTGTAATTTCATAAGTTGCTGTTTAATGCACATGCAACATACAACAACAGTTGCCGTGACCTTAAGTAACAACTTGGTCTAAAAAAATTGCTGATGACAGCATTTTTGCTGATGACGTTATCAAATATGCTGAAATTTGAGATTTGTGGAATATTTGCTTAGTATTTAGTCACACCAATGTGACAAATAAAAAACATTGTATCAAAAATTCTCAAAAAAATGGTTGTCATGGCAACACTACGGCATAAAATCCAGAAAATTAAAGTACAATAAAAGTTGGAAAAGTAAAAGAGGATCAAGGTATAACTAGAAGTACGGAAAAAGGCTGATTGGTTCAGCCAACCACCAGCACGAATAGGGTTAAATTTTATTAATTGCTTTTTTTTAGACAACTGATAAAAATGCATTTTTATAAGCAACACAAATTTTAGCTGAAACTCCATGTTGCTTAAGTTTCAGTACTTTACAGAATAAACAGTTGTTTAATTGTTGCTTGTTGACGATATGTTCTATGGAAGACCAAATTCACGTGTTTGCTTACTTGGTTAGACTCGAAGTGTACTTTCAACTTAAATTTCGTTTGTTGTCGTATGATTTTTATAAAACGTTTCTGAAAATTTCTCTGTTTTTATAACCCTGCCGTTTTTTACTTACTTGAGACTTGCTGTTGCATACAGGTTGTTTTTTTGAAGAATTCAAACATCGTGTTGATAAGAAAAGCGTGTAGACGAATTGTAACCGAGGTCTTATTTTAATTGCAAAATGGAAAAGAAAAATAACTTTTTTACTGTGTAGTGAATGATTCAAAGCTTTTATGAATGTTTCTGTTGGCAAGGAAAAGATAACTTCAATTGAACTCCATTTTCAAGTCAAGCTGTGCAATGAAAGTTGAAAACTGAAAGGATTAAAGTTTTCCATCACAAAACACAAGTGTTGAAAAAAGACAAGAACATCTAAATTGTTCGTCGCGCACGTTTTCAGTAAAAATTTCATTTATGAGAATATTATGAAACTTAGACTCGGTCAGAATGTTACTAGAACAAGCCCAACCTCAATGAACACTCAGGAAAGAGCAAGAGATTCAATACTTTGTATAGCTGCAAAGAATTTCCCGCTGATATCAGCATTATTTTGATGGCGCCATGAGTACAGGAAGCTACACTGGCTTTTTGGCGAAATTTCAAAATTGTTGACCCTTGCATTTAACAGTGTCTAGGAGTGGAAAACATTATTTATTCACGACAACAAAAGCAACACGACTTACGAAATTAAAAAATAGTTTGATAAAACATTATTCATAAAACAATTTGAAGAAATGAAGAAAACTTTAAAGGGGAGGGGCCAAACAAAAGAACAATAGACATAGGGTGTCAGGAGCTATGACTTTCATATTATTTACAAAATGTGTGAGCATGAAGATAAATTAAAACTCAGTCATAAAGCTTCTATTTAAGTTTATAGCTCTATTTAGAAAAAGTGAGGAGGGAATGTCAAAAAGAATATGGTTCAAGAAGTTCTATGTAAAGCAGTTGATTTGGTAATAAATATGTTAGGGCGATTCAACGCTGAAACAAATTAAACCAATAAAATAGACCTCTTTTTTATTTTAAATGGGTAACAAAAATGAAATCAGTTTAAACACTCAACCTAGTCCCCAGCTCTTTTATTTTCTTTATATAACAATCTCACAACCTCGTCCCAAGGGCATCTTGTATCTTTTCTTTTTTCTGATATAGGGACGGCAATACGAACAATAGAAAAGGTACAAGATGCATTGGGGAGGAGGTTGACAATCTCAGACAATGTCTAAAACTGGATGGACTGTAGCCTCTTAATGCCTGAATTCTACGATATATCATTGAGAAAGCCTTTTCGTTTTTTCTGCTGGTACAATGGCTAACGAGTAGCTTTTAAGGTGGCTGTGTAGCAGACAATTAAAATCATTGACATGCAACCTCTGTGTCAGTCAGGGCGCCGGTGTCACTGAATTAATCTGATCTTTTTAAGCATGATTATTTTTGTGAAAAGACTTTGGATGTCTAGATAGTGGATCCAATTTTTTACGGATTAAAAGACAACGGGACGAATCGGGGAGAATCGCGGAGAATCCGCTCAATTCAGTTTAAAAATCGGTTTTATAAAAGACGAGATTTTGTCTAATTAAACTTCCATAGCTTTTTTAAGAATAAGTTTATAAAAAAGCCCCAAACATTTTTTGGAGCGAATTAAAACAGATGTTAAATAACCTACGTCGAAACAATAACAATTTTAACCCTAAATAAATTTGGCGATTTCGATGGATTTTTTTCTTTTTCGACTATCGCTAGAGATAGCATGGTGCAAGCCAGTTCGCGGTTGGTAAATGGTACTAAATGAGCTGACAATACCACTTGCAACGTACGTCATAGTGCAGAACTTGTAAGCTTGATTGGTAAATAAAATAGGAAAGGACCTTCAGCTTTAACTTGTTTTAATTGCATTGTTTTCTTTCTTGAAAGCTCCTTGTTTCTTGCAGACATTCCCTGTCTCTTATTCGTGGGGTAACATTTTTGTTTTCGCATAAGAAGTTAAGCTTTTTTTGAATCCTATGTGCAAATAAACGCGATTAGAGACCGTTGTACTTAGTCGGATATTTGCTTGGTCATAATTTATTTTCATAAATCAAACAATTTTCACGCTGTTTGGTATGCGTTACGGCTTTCATATTTGCGTAAATAACGATGATTTGAATGACAAAAAGCTTTTTATAAATATCTCATTTGCTTCTATTGATACTTGTTTTTGTTAGAACTACTAGAACTTGGGACTTTTTTTCTTCAACAAGCTTTTTAAAGCCAGAAGCACTGGGAATGAAGTTGTTTGATCAACTGATCAACAGTGTTGTCAGGAATATAAACATAGATTATACAGATATTTAGTTTCCAGGACAATCCGAAGTTGTGTTAATTGTAGGCATCTTAAGGAAAACATTACCTGGGGACGAGGTTGTCAGATGTATCCATATGCTTTAAATCCACGAGTCTTACATGCATATTAAAATATTAATTCATAGCTTTATGAGAAAATGTTCCTCTCTTGTGTAGATAAAAGAAAGTTGGAGGATGGCGAAGATGGCGGAGAAAACTGTTCAGGAGTCGATCATCGCATTCGAAGACAAAGAACGCATTTTACTGTCACGCAACTTCAGAAATTAGAAGCATGCTTTGCAAGGAACAGATATCCTGATATGGCTATGAGAGAAGATATCGCTCAATGGTGTGCACTCACCGAATCTAGAGTTAGGGTAGGACAAGTTTTATTTTGTAGTATTGAAACTTCTTTGTAGCGTTGCAATGGTTGTTCGAGATAGTATGAAATTTTATTTGAAAGAAGACATAACAACTGAAACACAAGATGAAGCGACAAACCTAAAAACCTAATAATATTAATTAAAAATTGAACAAAATAAAAAAATTAAATTAAAAAGTTAATTTTTACGGATGAGCATTTTAAAAATATTTTTATTTATTGTTGAAATATGTCCGCGAAAATTTTTAAAGTAAATTTGCAATTTTTAGTTTAAAAATACAAAATTAAAACTAAAAGTTCCCCTAAAATCTTTCATGAAACGTGTTCAGGAAAAAAACATTTCGATAATTGGAAAGCACACTCTGTTAGTTTTTTCAGAAAAAGAATAGAAAATTTAGTAAACCTCTTAACAATGATATTTATGATATTCATTTCGAAGATTGATATAAGCTAGAATATTCTGTGAAGCCGCGAAAACCATCATTATTATCCAAAGAACATTTTTTTGAAACTAAAAGAAAGATTTTTATAAACTGCAATACTAGGTCTAGACTCGCCTTCTTTTTTCAATAATTCCACTTTTTTGCATAGATATGGTTTAAAAATAGAAGAGCAAAATGGCGAAAGAAAGAAAGGCATTTGGAAAGACCAGAATTATTTCCCGACTTTGTTTCACCATATCGTGTCGAATCAGGTTGTACGTATGATCGTCGCATCTCCATGCCATCATACCCTCCCTCTTACTCTCCACACATCCCTGCATCTATCTCAACATGTAGCAGTTTAAGCAGTCGTACTCAGCATGCGTCCGCGTTGCCACACTATTATTCGCAGAGTGCACACTGGTATTCGTCAGATCACAACGGACATCTCTCATCCATAAATCAAAGGAATAGTCCACCAAATAGCCCAGCAGCATGGTATGGTCAAAATTACCCAGATCCAATTAGAGGCTATCCGCCTTGTCAACAAACCGCTTCCACACCACTAAGTCGAGATAGCGACCTCGTTAGCCCTATTACGTTGTCACCGCGGACTCCCACTCATACCTTCTCCCCAGGGCAGAGTTACCAGCATACGATGTGAAGTGGTACACGCTTGTGTATGAACTAACCTTAAGATAAAACACAAGTGAAGAAGTACAACGATATTTGTTTCATATTGAAACTGTGGACAACTCCAGTGAGTAGATCGCTATTACTGTATCATTGTATCACAAGAAGCATAATACCATTTTCATCTGGTCCGCAATTTATTCGACAATCGATAATGTTCAAAGAAAGTTACATCACGTAGGGACTGGAGACATTTTTTAAAATTTTAGTTTATGTATTAGGAATATTTCTTTATTATTTTTGTTTTGTAAAATATGTAAATGTTTGTAATTTTATTGTCATCAATCTAATTGAGTTTTTATTTTATAGTGCAAAAAGTAAATACATAGAAAAACACGATCACGCGTGAAGTTCTTAATTGACCACACACAACGTGATATACCAACTTCGATCCCAGTGCCATTGAAACGCTTTTATGTTTGTAAGGAAGTTGACTTGCTCTAACTTTAACTGAACATATTTTGTTTGTATTTAGCTTAGGATCCTCGGTCGTGTTTATTCAACGTTTGACAAAAAAAATTACGAAAACTATAAGGCACCTTCAACCTCGTTCCCAGGGTGTTTCTACATCTATAATATGCTTATGGGAAAAGTCTTCTTAACATATTAAAGGCACAAGCATCTCTAGAAGGGAGGCTGAAGATTAAATATTGAAAAATTTAATAAACTCCCTGAATCATTACGGTGTGAACCTAAATATACAGGAATAACCAAGGGACAACTTAGTCCTTTTTATTAATAAAAGCGAACCTCGGCTAGTAAAAGGCGACGCATATTTGGCATTTTTTTCAAAGATTTTGATTGGCTATTAGGACAACCCAAGAACAAAAAAAATTTTTCAACATATTTCTATACCATTAGCCTCTATTGCATAGAGCTTGAAACGCTGGTCAAGAAAATATATAGGCTCGTATGTGTGTTTGACGAACTGCTGGAAAGATATTGCGATTTAAAGGTATTTTGATGAAAAGACATTGGTATTTAAACGCTTTTTGATGACGCCATCAACTCGTCTGTTCCGAAACGGGTGGATTGACCCGTTGTAACGAATTCGTTAATTTTAAAAAATCTATTGAAGTTAAATTCATGTCATTGGCGACTCTAAGCCAACACTGAAAACTCTTGACTCTAGAAATGACTTTCTGCCGGCACCGAAGGCTCCTTATTTTTTCTTATAAAATCTTATAGATGAAAAAGTATAATGTTCTCTGCTAAACACTTCTCATCCTTATTATCGTACTATCCAACATCCAAGTGCGTTTTTATCGTTGCTCACTATTATGGTAACTTTATACATTTTCAACCCCAGGTTTACTTTAATAAAAAAATAAAATTTACAACTAAAAAGAATTTCTTAATTAAAAGCACAATATAAAACCGATTGTGTAAGAACGTTAAAAAAGAAAATCTTCATCCAGCCAAAAAAAAAATTTAAATCTGGAAAGTTATTATAGGATTAGTTTGTCCAAAATCGGGGGTTAGAATCCGCGGTCCCGAATTCTCTTATTTTTTAAAGAATGTGATAAACGACATTCTAAAATGAAGGAAATCTCAACCGCGTCCCCAGGGCTCACTTACGCCTATGATATTCTCTCCTGTCAGAATATTATAGGCGTAGAAGAAGTTGGGAAAATCTGTAATTTTTATGGACAATCTGTCTTAAAAACTAACTTTTACTTGAGACATAAGACGGAAGTTAGAGACAAACTAGCAGCGACATGTTAACAACAGCAGCTTGCTGATGACTGCTATTAAGATGTCAAAAAACTTCATGCTGGATAACAAAATACCTACTACAGTAAACAAGTATTTTTTATGCGCGCAATCTAACTTCTTTTAAATTTTTCTTCTTATCAATCATTACTATTACTTACCCAGGATAGCCTCTTTAGTTTCTAATGATAACAGTATCAATGAGGGTCATGCGGAGGAGGTCCTAGTGCATTTAAAGCTTCCGTTTGAGCTACAAAAGGCGTGCGAGCACAACAGCCGCTCAACTAGACAACCGCCTAAGATATCAATACTATTCTCATGCTGAACGTTAAGCGGAAAGGATCGATTCACACTTTAAGACTCTGGCATGACTCGGCCGGGGTTTGAACCCAAGACCTTCCACACAGAAGACGAATGTTGGCTTATATTCATTTCTAGAGTCAGTAGCAGTATTAACACGGAATCAACACTGCATGCAGGGAAAGAAAAGAAGACTGGGAGGAATGAAAAAAACAACGTGTTTTTACATCAACGGAAGGCTAAGGAACACGATTTGTACGAGTACTTCTTATGTATTAAATATATTCAAAATTACATAAATTATTTCTACAAATGACAGTTGCATACATCTAGTCTTCCGAACCTGATATGTTGATCCTTAGCACGTAAAAACGAAGAAATCGGTGTCGGTAAAACCCTGATCTGTTTTGTTTCGATGAGAAGTGAAAAATGCGAATTATAATTCGTATTGATGTGTATAAAAAAATTCACTAATTTTCAATTTTTGTAAAAAAATAAAGCAAAATATATATGGATAAGGAGCAAGTTGTCTTCTCGAAGGAAACAACTTTTCACATTTTAGATGAATTTAGAGTACAAGAGATAAAAGTGCAAAATTTGATTGCAACAAAAGTAAAATGGGCACAACTAACAAAAGAATTTTAGAAGAAATTCAACAGTACAGTTCAAATTGTCGTCGCCGCCCTGTTCTTTAATAATCTTTTTATCACACTCAACGCTTTTACCCGAGACATACATTCTACGTATATACTTGATATTTGCAGCAACAATTTCTCCTTTTTGTTTAAGGGAATGTTGAACAGCTTCAGAGGAAAGACACAGCCAAAATTTTGGCTTTTGGCTTGACTGTAACTCTGTACTTAGCTAGATCTAAATCTATCAAATATAGCAGAATTATCTGGTACATAATTTAAAAATAAAAAATGTTTGTAAAATGACAGAATCGAACAAAAACCTATTCAGAAGATTCTTCATAAAGCGAGCTTATTCAACTTCAATTATATATATAAAAAAATAATAATAATTATGCTAGTGTAACAATATAAAATAGAAGTGTTTATAAACTAATAAAAACTATACAAATCGATTAAGTACAAAAACAGACAAAAAATATCCTTCCTGAGTAAATTGAAAACAAAACAAAAAAAAAACACAACGAAATTCGTCTCTACTAAATCAAGTGCTAGTGAAAATATCATGGAGAACATCTATCCTATGAAAAATATCGGTGAATACAAGTATTTTGCTATTTACAGGCGTATTGTAATTCTAGCTATTTGCAGTAGTGTTCATCCACAGGTTTGTATTTACATTGTTTGTGAAGTTTTTACGCATCAGAGTAATCTTCAGTGAGCACTTGTATCGACTCGTGTATGTCACGGAATGAAGGACGATTTTCTGGAACCTGAAAATTAAATAAATAAATAAATAAATAAATAAAAAAGAATAAATAAAAAAGAATAAATGGATAAAATGTTTTTCTTATTAATTACTGAAAATTATTCCAAGAGTTGATTACAATGTAGGTTTCTCTAACGAAAGCTTAACGCATATCATTTGCACAGGGAAATCCTTGATTCAAATGTAACAGCAATTGTAGTGACCATAATATTAATTTGGGTAAGTTAAATCATGCACTGACAATAAGGTGAGGGTGAAAGGGATTTTTCCGATATTGACTACAGAGTTAAAGGACAATAGTATAGAATAATACCCGTATGCGTCTGTCTGTCACGCAAAATGGTACCGCAAGTAGCGAGACGCACGCAATGCGATATAAAAAGAACGGGCTAGTAGTATAGAATGCGCAGTCAGTATTCAGTCGTAAGAGTCATTTCCGTTCAAAACTTCTGGAAATTCTTCTGTTCTTCTGAAGGTTGAATTAAACTTTCATTGATATGTCATACGAGGGGTCAATCCTAGAACACTCAAACCAAGAGTCATAGCCAGTAAACAGAATACTCCCTACATAGCTTTACTTTGAGCAGAGAAAGCTTGATACAAAATAAAATACCTCCCATAATGGTAGCATTAAAGTGGAGGAGACATAATACACTTTTAGTTTTCTGAATCGGAAATAATATTGTGCCAAGAAGCAAAGGCGAGGTTTTGGTCTCGATGTCTTCTTATCCTGTGCTGTTCAACACAAACAAATAAAAGTTTCTCACCTGTTCCCAACACTTCTGCATGATTTGATGTACATCATTCGGACAGTGAGGAGGTTGTTCTAATCGATATCCTCTTCGCACCTTTAAAAAGTTATTTTATCAGAGCAAGTTTTTCAAGACTTTTTGAAACTATTTTTTTAAACAAAAAATAAAGATGGAACAGCGTTGTTTTGATGTTAACTTTTTCGTCATAATTAGCTACATATCTGTCTTTACGGGGCATAATAACTAAAAGACATTGCTTTATAGAAAACTTTAAAGTAAAAAAAAATAATACAAATTAAAAGGATCTTTTTCTTTTTTTAGGATATTTTAAATATTTGTCATCCATCAAAGCATATCCACGAACGTTAAAATAATCCAACAATCAGACAATTTCTGCGAAATACTGTTATAAAATTTATTCTGTTACTACATGATTCGAATAAGGCTTGGATTTCACATACTTGTATTTTTCAATAAAAACTCCAGGTTTAATTGCGCAGATTATTTTTCCCAAATAAAACCCCTGGATACCTACCTCGTCAGCTACCGCAGGGTTTGAAAACGTTGCGTAGGGAGATTTACCAGCTGTAAATATCTCCCAGCAGAGTATACCTGGAAGAAAAACGAAAATTTCTAGCTAAACCCGCATTAATTACTGCAGTCTCCTATCAGCACCAGTAGACAGGACTCACTTATAATTGGCGATGTATACAGCAAAAACAGTCAGCACACTGTATTTAAAAAATGGATTTCTTTTCATTCTCATGCTAGAAAACAAAATTATTACCGAAAGCCCAAACATCTGATTTGCTACTAAACTTTGTAAAATCGATAACTTCTGGCGCTGCCCATTTAACTGGAAATTTTGTCCCTTCTGACGCTGTGTATTGATCGTCAAGAACATATCTAAAAGAAAAAATAAATGATGAATACTTCCGGAACGCTTCCACATTTTTGTTAAGTTTTTCATTAGAAGCTGGAGGTTGCATTCTCTTAAGATTGTTTATACAAAAAATTATTCCCCTTTTTATAAATCGTCGCATTTTACAGAACTGTAGCTGCAAAGTAGGAAGAGGAAGAGGCATAAGCAATTACTAAGAAAACTATTAAAAACGTTGATAAATATGCCATAAAAGTAACAGGATTTTACTAATATCTGTCACCCTGGCACTGCAAGACTACGTCTTACCTTGCTAAACCAAAATCTCCAACTTTTATCAAATTATTTTCACCAACCAAGCAATTTCTTGCTGCCTGTAACACGAATAACATAACAAGTTACAAGATAACTCGTTCAGTAAGCTGAAATCTTTGCAGACAGATAAAAAAGAAATTCGTATAAATTACTAAAGTTACGGGAAAGAATTTGGAACACATCAACGACGAGGAAGAAACATCTTCAGAAACGTTTAAGATTTGATAAATCTACAATAATGCTTTCTCTCCCTGAAGGTTTTTTAAAAATATCTTTCTAACAACCTACGACTCGCCAGTTTTAATTTTTTTTGTAAACTATGCCCAATAGAAACGTTCAGGCAAAATTTTAGTTCATTACTTGAAAACACCAACAAATTAATGGTTACGCCATTTAAGGAGGACTTTAGCAGATTCATAAAAAAAATTCAAAGTGGCACAAAACGGAATAGGAAGAAACAATTAGTTGCTTCAATAAACTTCAATAACTTATAAGGAAAAACTCGAACAATAATCAGATTTACTTACTAAATCCCTGTGAATAAACTTTTCTAATTCTAAATATTTCATGGCTGAAGCTACTTGATACACCATATCAGTTAAAATTGGAGTTTTGTGCAGTAACTGTTTATTCTTACGAAGATAGTCTAACAATGAACCTAAAAATATATAAGCATTATACAGACTGAGTATTTGAACATGTGCACTCACAAAGAAGTAAAAGGTTCTAGGCGTTTTAAAAATTCGGAAATTTATTCATAAGTTCTATATTTTCTTTTCGGATTATTAAAATTCATTGTTCAAATTGTTCCGATCACACTCATACTAGGGATTAACGTAACATCTGACAAACAACCCATTCCCTATCTTCTTTTACCTCTGTAAGGTTTTGAAAGACGGGACATCATCATAACTTCGGTTTAGATTGTTTACATTTCAAAACTGATGTGTTAAACAAGAACTGTTTCATTTATATCTATATGTATGAACACATTAAAATGACATACCATGTGGCATTAATTCAACCACTATGTACAGGGGACTTTGTCGACTACATACACCATATATAGACACCAAATGCTTATGTTGAAAGCGTCTAAATGTAAAAGTTTTATTAGAAAACAAAAACGCCTGTAAAATACTTTTCTAGGCATGCATGTCAATAAAGGATATTTAGGCCCATTTTATAAGCTGTGCGGTGACGAAATTAACTCATAAAATATTCATCACGTCTCAGTTCGGCACACCGTTTCATAAAAGCCGAGTCGAGTTGGGTCGGGTCAAGCCGAACCCCATCAAAATTTCCAAAATGTTAGCCGTATTTAACAACAATTTTTGCTAAATTAGCAGTTTTACAAGGCTATGCGCATACTTCAGCTCGGCATTTAGTTTTTATACAGTGGAGACAAGCCGTGTCAAGCAGTCAGTACAAGTAGGTGAGCTTTATATTTTTTTGGTTTTATAAGCTGAACCGAACTCATTAAATATTTTGAGCTTCGCTCGGCATGACATATAGCTTATATAATGAGCCCTACATGAAAACTAATCACTTACTGCATAATTTTTGCCTCTTCTATGAAATCATGTTCAGACATAGAACCTGGTTTCATCATCTTTACAGCAACTCTTTGTTTTTGTCTCCACACAGCTTCATGCACACTCTAAAAGTAACACACTTCTTTCTTAAACACATAAGACAAGCAATAGTTGGTACTACTACCGGCGAAAAACATTGTTGCAATTTATATGCAGATCTTTAGAACAGTTTGTTGTCCTCTCAAAAGTACAAACAACAAGTAAAACACATCTACACATTTAGTCTTCAATAATTAATGCATTAGGGTCCTGGTGACCAGCATAACTTTCATGCTGGTCACCAGGCTGGTCTCATATGAGGTCTACAAACATGACGGTAGGAAAACTAATAAAATTATACTTACACCAAACTGACCATTCCCAATTTGTTTTTTTATAAATAGTTCATTTCTGTTAATCTGAAATACTCCTAAAAATAAAATGGTAAAAAAAATGGTAACGTTATTTTTTATGTAATACACCCTTACACTTTGAAGTGTGTTTGTGTTTCTATCCCAAATTTAGACCCAAAGGTACAGTCAGAGAATTTGAATTTATTTATTAAAAATGAATACCATATCCAAGTGTGACAGGTGCAGGTTCCAACCCTGTGTATGGTAGTCGCAAACGTGTTACAAGTCCTAAATACAACAATAAAAAACTATTCAACTCCAATTATTGTATTTCATTTCACAACACAACTTTCTTCTTAATGTATATCAGGTAGAATATTCAAATAAGAATTCTAATAGTTAAAAATACATGCTTGCTTTGATAAAAAATGTTGCCAGTTTAGGTTTTTCATTAACCTGAAAGCAATGCTGATATATAAACACCATCGATAATTATTTTTTAATACCATTTTCATGAAATTAAATTTCGTCTAACCAAAAACTTGACCATGTAACGAAAACAAGAAAAGCATCGTCACAGTAAGATGAGTAATCCACCAACCTGCACAGTTAAGTTTGTGATATTCAATCAGTTTTGCAACTGTATCAAAATGATGCCGATTCGAAATATAATATTTTCCTTCTGGACTCTGTTTTATATGGTACTGTTTTACAATGCCTTGGAAACTAAATTCAAAAATATTTAATTAAAGGCATTTAGAAACAAAAATAGAATATCAACCAATTAGAGTTTTTGAAAAAATGTAAGAATATGGTATAGATTGCCTTTGTATTCATGACTTCATTGGAATTGAAATTTCATTTTTGAAAAGCATTTAAGGATTTACCCAATACTCCAATCAGATTTGGGACATTCAGGCTTCACAATGAAACACTTTAGAGAAAGAAAAACAGCCTGCCATCACTTAAAGGTAAAACAAATAACCTACCATAAAGCCAAGGTAAACATTCCTTGCTGAGTTGCATTGCGAACAAGAAAAGTACCATCAGTATGCCCCTAGTAAGAATTAAGCATATTGTCACCTGTAAAACTTGACGCATATTGTCACCTGTAAAACTTGAAGTGTCTACTCTCCAAAATATTCGGAGTAATTATTTAAACGTTTATGTAAAGATATATACACAGGAATTAGCCAAAACAGAATCACAAGAATCACAATTGATTCTTCAACAGTCATCATAGCTGTCTTACAGCATTACAGCATTACACACTAGAAGTTATATATAACAGAATTCTGTTGATTTTCTTGCTTTAGTGACTTAAGCAGACCAGTACAGTGCTATACAGTATGCAACAAAACAATGGAGATGTTAAAATCTTACGAATAATTTTGTGATATGAAATTTAATTTGACTTAATGATCCCTGGTAAATGACAACTTATCAGTTAGTTACACGAAAGCATGATAAAAACAACTTTTTTCAACAACAAATACTTTGCTACATTGCGTTTGGACAGCATGGTATGTTTACCTATTAAATCATAATTACCCCACAATTTTTGCTACAGCAATATTGGTTATTATATAAACTTAATACAGTGTGAATTGTTAAAAAAGAAAGAAAGGAAATAACAACCGACATACTTCTCTCAATGCTAAATCTGCTTCAGCACGTGACATATCACCATGATACCATCTGGGTTAAAAACAATACATGTGATATAATATATGTGTTGGTTCCTGGCATATATTCAAAAAATGTAACACCTTAACTAAACTAAAATTGCTAATTCACAAAAATTAAGTTGACGTTGGAAATTATTTTATTTGCAGAATTTGAATCTTTTCTACATCGTCAAACGTGTTTTATTTATGCCATTATGAAAAGCTAGACTGCTACAGTGTGAAAACATTGGTCTTATCTCAAGCTTCAGTTTACGGCTAAGATTAAGATTATAACTCAGCATCAACTACAGATATTCATCCCTCAAAGGATGGATTATTACGCATTTTAGGGGTATTGAGGTAAATCTAGCCAGATTTCAAAATTAAACCGCATACTTTAGAAGTTATTACAAAAAAAATAAGAGTGGAGGTGGAAATTTTCATATAGAAATAGTGCAGAAAAAACGCACTTCAAGCACTTCAGGTAATATTACTCACTTTTCACATTCAATACCAAAGTGCCTCACAACGTAATTGGATGGAATGTAACCTTCTCTCCTAAAAGATGAATATCATTTCCTTTTACACATTCACTGTTATACTTTGACAAACAATGTTACCTTAAAAGTATTCAACCTTTTAAATGAAGAAAAAAATCAGTAACTAGCAATTCTTACCCTAGCTCATCTCGAGCAAACCACCAATTTTTTTCTGAACTATCAGTAACTGTATATTCACATTCCTGTAAAACACATGAAAATACAAATTCCGAAAGCAGTTAATTATACCGTTTGTGTATATTAGCTACATACCTTCTGGATTGATAAGTCTTGCTTTTCTGTAGGTGTGTAATCATATTTTGCAGTCACTTTGAAATTTTCATTTCTGTCTTCTGCAACGCCATTATGTGATGCAGTGGGAGAACTTAGGCCTGAATCTAAAGTAATCAAGCACAACATTAAACAGAAGTTTTATGTAGAAATATATATATACTATTTTATCCCCACACAGGACACATGTTAATAGCAGTATAAATTTGCACTGAAATGTATATCCTGTAAAAATATTCACAAATAATAATAACAATAAGAGAAATTTGCAATTTTGGATACATTGCAAATTTCTCTTATTGTTATTATTACTGACCTCAATTGTTTTGTTTATTGGTAATCCAACTCATAATGTATACATGCTAAAAAAAACCTTGCAATAAAATGAAGCTAATTTCTCCATCATTTTACCTTTAAAGAAGTAGGTTTTTTTGCAACCAGGCACGTTTTTTGTTTTTTCATCACAGCAAGACCAACAATTATTTAGATATACCCCAGAATGAAATCTTTGAAGCAAGCAACTGTTTTTTGTACCAATTTCTAGAAAAAAAAAATCAAAAAAATCTGTCATATCCTAGAAGTATTATTATTATTATCTTGCAAAGCAGAATACGATATTAAAAAAGAACCTAGGTTTAGCTATATGTTTAGCCATTGGATATGTTCTATTCTCTTTTCAGTTCATTATACACACTACAGGACAAATATGTAAACACTAGGAGTGCTTTCTTTATTATTTTGTCAGAATAGTTGCCACTTTCAACATTATAAACTTTTACAATCAGTATCTATTAAGTGACATCATAAAGTATTAACTTTGATAAATTAGTACTAGGAAATTACTAGGAAGTACTAGGAAAAAAAATAACTGCAAAATGTAAACAAATGTTTCCAATTAAAGAATTCTTTATTACAAGGCCAGCATATACTTTCCCAAGCTATCGATGTAAGCATACCTATTAGTAGGTGGGTTAGAACTTTTCTTAAAAAATCTAATGTAGAAGAGGTACACCGTGTACTACTAACTGCATATTTGTTACGTTACTCCCTGTCCATGAGGGTTGCACGGTTAACTTGTGATTAAAAAAAATACACAATGATTTCAATTTCCATCATTAATCACATTTTTCACAATGTCTTTTAAAACTCCCCCCTCAAAATAATTTATTTGTTATTGGTTCAGTAACGCTATGACAGCAACTTGTATTTTCTTTTAAATACAGAAGAAAAGTAAAAGTGATTTAAATTTAAGTGTTATAAATTGTGAGCAAATATTTTCATGCAAAACGATGATAGGAAAATGTTTGTAATACATTCTTTCGTTTTTGATTTTTTTTCCCAGGTAAAAGTGCATGTAAAGTATTTTATGAAGGATCTGAAGAGTGGCGCATTAATCAAATTATATTTGGAACTGTTAAAACTCTAAAAAACTAGACACAAATAGTAATTTTTTTGTTTAGGGGTAAATTTATTTTAAAATTTTGATTTTTGCCGCAATGTTCGCAAATAAACAACAAGAATTGATATAAAATTTAAAGTATTAGATTAAAAAACTGAAAATCTCACAAAAATTAGATCAATTTGTAAAAAATAATAAGCAGAAATGTTATTTTATCCTGTCTAAAAGTTCAAAACATATTTAATAGGTTTTAATAGTATTTTTCTTACCATCACGCAGTGCTTGAACCCAGTCCATTCGTTGCTGCTCATTACTAGCGAACACAAACAAGGTGTATTCATCAAACTGCACCTGGAATATTAGACAATTCAAGTAATTTGAATCTCTCTAAATTTATACTGGATTCTGAAAACTATAAAGAACTTTTTATTAAGTTATCTGAAATAAATATCTGAAATAATTTTACAAACATGAACGTGTATAAAAACGTGACTTCTTATTTTGCATAACTGTTTTCTGAGTAAATATGAAAATTAAGTTAACCTGAGCAACAAATAACCACACAAGGATTTGAACAAATTATAGATAAGAAACCTGAAAGCAAAATGGATTTTCAAATACGCCATCATCCACGCGCTCAACTGCCTTGATGGCCGAAAGTTCTTGACAATTCTTTAACTTCCCCCTTCTCTAAACATGTAACAGAATAATAGATAGCGATCACTGACATCTATAAAGCATACACTATTTTAAAATTTGACAAGAAAATGGAAGATTCAATTTCAACCTTCTTGTAGCATTGCAACAAATTTCAGAGCAATATACTTTCATAATCAGGGTAAATAATTAGCTGCTGACCATGCTCCTACAGGTTTGACTACACTGGTTGATTTCTTGTTGAATGTATATCATGGTATGATTTGTTTAACTGATATCTCATTTTACCAATTTGAATTTAATTAAAGTTTAGAAATATATACATAAATACACTCTTATGTTTGTATGTTTAAGGTATACAAAAAAATTCTCAAAGTCTACCTCTTCATTCCCATCATAGTATGACAGGTGACTGGTTGTTAAGATAAACAATCGTGTTTTGAGTCCATATGTTTTTATAATACTTTTTCTTCCAGTTGCTCTTTTACGAAGAATTTCTTGTTTCAGGATCTGGTCTTCTGTATTATGAAACATTTGTCAATCTCACATAGCAGATGCTGTTTATATTTCAGACTTTTTAATACAAATCACATCTAGAAATAAAAAGTATGTATATGCTTGGTTTACAGTAATAATCCCAGATCTTTTTAGGATACTAAACTGTCAGAGTAAAACAGTACAACAAACTTTTAAGTAGGCAAACAATGGCAAAAAGAATCATCACTCGAATTTTGATGACATCAACTATTACCTTAATGTGTCACCCTTCTCTCTTTATATTTTTTAAGAGTGGTAGGCATTGTTTCTTCTTTTTATGAAATGTTTGTGATGGCATGTTTTTTACTGAATTTAGATTTCAAATATGGTTATAAGTCAAAAAAATTACAGCAGCCTTTTGTAGGCTGATGTAAATTCATTGTAACATCCAAATAAAAAAAAATGTCAGCAAATATTTGCAGATGTGAATCAAGAATTTTTGCCTCAGTCTCCTTATTGTGTAAATTGTATTTTAATGCTTTAAAAATAAGTATCTCAAATTTCTATAAATTGATTTAAGTAAAATATATCAGAGGCGGATTTAGATGTCAACCATGTCCACAACGTTGTAAAAGAATGAGCCAAATACTACGCTGCGCTACACGAGAATAAATCACAGAGATAAATCCCAGTGTTTTCCAATTATACCACGAATCCCAGGAAAAGTCTGCTTTTCATTTAGCTTCCCCTATTCACTATATCACATACCTCACAATGCGAATTCAATCAACCGATGTTGGCCTGACCTATTTTATGTCAGAAAGTAATCATATACTACATAGCACACAAACCTTGACCAAGGAACTAAACTTTATAGCACACAAACCCTGTCAACGTTGTTTCTAGGTATTGAAGATTATGGCGAATTTAGTTCTAAATTTCAGGTTGCTACAATTTTTGTTTAGCTAATTTCTAGCCTTTATCTTATACTGTCCACAAAATTTATTACATTTCGTAAGCAAAAAGTTGTAAAAGTTTTTTACATCTTCTGAACCGAACAGGTTAAGCAAATCATTTGTTTTTGTTAGATTTATAATCTTTTTATAGTAATTTTATTTTTCAAAATTAAATTTCCTTTAGCTATCAAAAAAAGTTTACTTTGCCTCACATGTCAATTAAAAAGTTTGTTATGGTTTTAAAATATCATGATTGGTTTAAATTCTCCCAAAAGCAAGCTGATTGGTTTAAAAAACAATGTCATAGCAAATCAACCGTGTGATGTGCTTGTTTCTCAATCGCTGATTTCGCATTTCTGTACAGAAAATGTACAAACATTGCAACATTCAAAGACAAAAGAACATTTGTGAGTGCAATGGTATCAAATATACATCTTCCATATGCGACACTGAAAAAACTAGACTCCGCCGATCAAAATGCTCAAGAAGGAATATTTTTTTAGGAGGAAGATGTATTACTAAAATTTTGAATAATAATAAAAAAAAATTAAATATTAGAAAGACCTTGTCGAGGAAAACAACTTATAGCGGATTAGGATACATAAAACTGTTTTAGTAGTGAAAGCTTCTGAAGCAATGGCCTAGAACACACCAAAACCCCCAGCATTTTTTAATTTTTTTGACGCACTGACATAGTAAAAAAATTTGCTAGATTTGCGCCTGGATATTCAAAGGTTAAAAACAGGGAATCACCAGGTTTGTGTCCTTAAGAAATAAACTTCACATATATCATAAGAGGCAATCTTCCCCTTCTCAAAAAACGTTATATACATTGATAGTATGGCTCGGACTTCATTTCTACCAATTGTATAAATTTTAGGAGAAAGTCAGACACATTTTACTTTTTTCAGGATTTTTTATCTCCACATTTGAAGATTGTCTCCCAAATAAGATTTGTGCTGCATGGACAACTTTCCGTGTGACGTAGTTGTTTTGATTTTGCTTTGAGAAGAATATGGATGCTCTTTTGTAGGTTAAATTTTTTTTTTCTGAAACATAAATATTCAAAAGGAACTGGTATTGAATTTTAACTATATATATATATTTCTTTCTTTTTAAAAAAAAATCACAAATTTCAAGTGAATATTTCTTTTTCTTTTGATGGACCACTGTTAACATCTAACATCCAAAAAATTGTCAATGCAAACTACATACTCTAGTCTACATAATAGCTTAGTTGCATACTGTTTTTAAATGTGCTTCCTGGTTTACTGAATACTTTGGCTGAAATTATACTAGGTACTTTCAACTGCGAACTCGCTAAATATTGAGAAACTTGACAAATTAAATTTTAAATTGACAAGGCTCTTGGCAAAAAGCATTTTAAGGTTATAAAACAGGGGTCAAAAATGCAGTTCCATACTGTAAACACACTGTAAAAACCACTGTAAAAGAAACTAGAAGTTTAATTTACAACTTTCATCCGGATTGCTACAATGTCTGTTTTACTGATGGTGTATGATCTACCAGTTGTGGTAATAGGGCTATCAGTTTTGCACAAAATGTGATTATACGATACCCAACAAAGATCCTTGGTAAACGGACACACAAATGATGGACTAGGACCATGTGGATGCATGAACTTGATATGAAGATCTTCTTGTTCTTCATCTTTCTCGAGAACCAAACCAATCCACCAATATTGTTCATAATAAAAGCTAACAAAATCTAGAGATTTAATACTTTTCAATAACTCAGTATTGCTTACGCTAGTATTTTCACCTGAAAATGAAGAAGTTGTTGCAACTTCTTTATCTTGACTACAATATTTCATGCTAATGCTGTTTTTGCTGATTGGAATGAAGTCATGATAGCTCCAGGTACCTGAAATGGTGACAGCTTTTGGTAAATCTTTCTGCCAAAGATTCCCTGGTTTGAACCAGGACATCTTTTGAAATAAATATGAATTTTATTCCCTTTATGTTGTTTTCACAATATTTAAACATGTCATGTGGATTAAGGATAACATTTTTGTTTACCAGTTGAAGGCTAGCCTTTGAAACAAGTTGCTTTACTGTCCATCTAATTCCGTCACATGGCTGCTTCCCATGGCTGGTAGCGAAAAAGACCCATTTTGCATCTATACATTAAAGTCGACACAGGTTAGGTCTCTGCAATTCTTATATTGGCCTTTGCAAGCATCTGAAAAATATGTTGCAAAGCTCAGTTGCCCAAGTTCTCCATCAGATCTGTTATAACCTCTTTTTGAACTTAGTAAACCACACCAACATCATGTTTATTGTCATCTAAAATGATGCAGTATAAAATCGATTCCAGAAAATCTCCTTTCTTGAAATAAACGACAACAGTGTGTAGAGAGCATTGCAAGTTGTTCCAATGGAAACCTTGCACTTCATCCTGCACAACAAAACTGTAATTCTCTGCAAAATCACCAAGAATTATAACATGCTTCTCCTCCAAACTTTTCTTCAGTTCTTTCAAGTTCTTTGATTGACATTTAGAAATGAATGAGTGAGATGTTAGTCTTTCTAGTTGCTGAATTATCACAGGGAAACATATTCAGAAACATTTTGTAGGAAAGAGACTTAATTAGCTCTGTCAGTTGTTGTCCATTGACCATACTCTACGATAGTCTGATCATCATAATCGCCTAACAATTCATATAGTCTTTCTTCAAGTCTGTGCATGTTTTGTGGGCAGTTAGGACACCTGTGAATCATGCATTCTTTATTTGTAACATCACAAACAATAAATTCGTAAAGGTCATGGTGTGAAATGACGATGGTATAAGTGCACTTTTGAATATCCAACTTCCTTGGATGAGTATTTCAATTTAAAACTCACATACAGTTCCTTCAGATTTGTCAAAAGGAGCCTTTTCTGTCTATGCTGATTTCTGCTAACACTCACAGTCTTAGTTTTTAAAGTCCTTTTGACCATCTGAAAATCTCATCATCCTCATAATGAGTTCTTATTTTTTCTAGATAGATAGATAGATGTGCATATTTTACATGACTAGCCTCACAAATATCGAGGGATATACCCTGTCTATTATTTCCAGGAGGGCCCATGGCTTAGATGGAGAGTCCTAGAGTATTTAATGCTCATTTTGAGCTACGCAGACCCAATTAGGACCCGCACTCTACTAGACAACTCCCGGCAACATCCAACGAGATGGCACACTGTGTGCAGTGTGCCATCTATAACCACTAATCTACGGCGCCACATCATGCATTCTTTATTTGTAACATATTCTTAAATTATTATTATTTTTCTGCACAACTTAACCTGGCACTATCAATAATACTTTTTCCAATAACTTGTGCTGATCAACAAGGACTTTTATAATTACCTTTTGTTTTTATAACATTATTTGTTAAAACGTCTATCAGATTTCCCTCTCTGAAATCATGGAATGAGTTGCAAAAATCTCAAACCAATTCTATTAAGCATTTCTTAGACAGCTATACTAAATTTAATTATATTTGAAATTTGTATCTGCCTCCTTATTTCTTTCATCTTGCCTTGTGTTTTGATTTTTGACCTACTTCTCTTGGCAAGTTCCTTATGACTAAATTTATCTACTTAAACTCCTACTTGTGTGTTGTATTTACTCCAGTCCTGTCTTTGTACCTTGTCCTATTGTGATGTCCTGTCCTAAGTGGTCACAACTTTCATATAATCTATTTACTTTGTGGTGATCTCCTTTCAATAGACTTTATGGAATATTACTGTACAACGATATTTCTTATAAATCATAAACTCATAAATGAAACTTATTTACTACTAATATCTTTGTTAAATTTTTCTATCATTGTGTACTTTTTGTTTGTTGATAAATGAATTATTACTTATACTTACTATAATACTAAGAAGTTTCTTCACACACTAAACATTTTTTCTTGTAATCTCCTCCCTGGTTGCATGTTACAACACCCCCGAGAATTCCTTCCCGAGAACTATTTTTCCAGTAGGATTATACTGGCAACCTCATGTCCCGAAGGACTAAAGTTCAATTTCCAAGAGGGGGTCATATGCAGATACATATAGTATTCCCAGGGAACATTATTTAGAATGATATTAAAAACAATTCCCTATGGTCTGCAAGTTCCCAGAAGATTAATCCACAAGAGAAGTGGCATTTCAGTACATTAAGGGACAAGAACACAAGATTTTTTGAAATGTCAAACAAAATGATAGTTCATAGCCCATATCAAGGAATGGATAATTTTTTTTATAATGATAGATTAAAAAAATATGAAAAATACTATAAAATATACACCCATAATAACAATATGGCACCGTAGATTAGTGGTTATAGCTCTCATACTCTGTGCGGGAGACCGGGGTTCGATTCCTCCTGACGGCGATTCAACATGGGCGAGTGAATGTTACCATAGCCCCGGGTTAACCCAAGCCATGTGAGGGAAATTGGGGAGATGGCACACTGCACACAGTGTGCCATCTCGTTGCCGGGAGTTGTCTAGTAGAGTGCGGGTCCTAATTGGGTCTGCGTAGCTCAAAATGAGCATTAAATACTCTAGGACTCTCCATCTAAGCCATGGCCCCTCCTGGAAATAATAGACAGGGTATATCTCTCGATATTTGTGAGGCTAGCCATGTAAAATATGCACATCTATCTATCTCTAATATGTTTTTAGGCCTAAAGTGAATTTTAATAAAATGAGTTATTCGGGTAATACACTGCTACCTATAGGTCTGTGTTAGTTAAAAACATGAAAAATGATGCATTTTAGCTTGGCTCCAGTACACCATAATCAACATCCTGTATAACAATCACCACATTGAAAACAACATGAAACTTTGCTCTTTAAAAATATTACCACTTATCTGTTCAGTCATTGTCAATGAATAATATAAATATTATCATGTCATGAACTAGCGAGTTTATTCTAGGCTACGTTTCGACAGTTACATCTGTCATCGACATGCCAAAATACCCTGTTGAGCATATATTATTCTGTCAGCTCTGTGGACAAAACAAAAATGTGATACAAAGAATAAATATAATACAAAACCAAACCTTAAGACTTCCTTTAAACCATATAATTATCAAGCTAGTTCAAATAACAAAGGTGTCTGACTACATAACATTACAAAACTGCATGCTGGTCTATGATTATATTAATAACACACTACCTGCTACATTTAGAACCTTTGTACAAACGGTCAATCAGACACATAACCACAACCACAAGACTAGCAAATAAAATTAGTCCCCCTTACTATTTCCACAACGGTTTATGTAACTCCATCAAAACTAAATGTGTCTGAAAAAATGATATAATTAGATTCTTAAGTCTCAACCTAGAACTGAAAAGTAGAAATACCTATATACTATATGTAGTCATTGTCATCATCATTCTCGACTTAACGTCCGTCTAGACTGTGTTAGACCAGGACAATTACTAACAAGTGATACATCCGTAATAAGGTTCACAGTCATTCGTTGTAGTTGTTCAAATAAGGAAAAAACCTATATATTTGTTGCGAACGAATGAATGCACCTCACACTAGCGTGAAAAATAAAGCTGCATATAACAAATAAGATGTTTATTTTTAGTTTGGTACCACCAGTTATTTTACTCAATTTCAGCACATTTCAGCACTTTTTTTATTTATATATCATACTCAGTTGAACTTATTCCAATTACTGCGAGAAATGCTGGCAAATAAGAGAAAATTATTAATATGCCAAAAATAAATATCTAACATGTGCAGATTCATGGTCACTCCTTTGTGCGACTACAGCGAATGAAGTGTGAACCCACCTTTAAATTCTCCAATAGTATCAGGTAAAACTAATCCAGTGTTGTATAAGTATATGTGTATGTGTATTTTTAATGTGTATATATGTTTTGTTTTGTTTTTATCATTTGGTCATTCCATACCAAGTCATCAGCTCCATTTAACCCACCATCTCCAAAATTTACAAAATTTGGCATGTATATAGGTTCTTTCAGGAGATAAACATCTGTGCTAAATTTTATTTCCTGGAACTTAGTATTTCTGGGGATCTGGGACATTTTTCCTAATTTCAGATATTTTTTCCAACGTTTTCCCTAATAACGACCTTAGCGATACGAATAACTTTTGCCCTGTAAAAGATATTGCGATGAAAATTTGTACTTTGGTAGATTTATGGGTGGAGAATCCAAATTTTGCACATAAAATACATAAAAATGAAGGGGTAATCAGCTACGTTTATGTCATCAGGTTCTATCAGTGGAATTCTCAGATACACCTTACCCGTTGCTATATGCAAAAAACTAGAGAGGTCAAAAAATCAATACAATTTTTTTTGCTCATAATCTATATAAACTAATCTTCAATAGACCTTTTTGAATGTTTACATTTTCCGCAGTAAGCCCCTCTGGCTCTAACAACTGCGTGGCAGGCAGAAAGATGCGGAAGCTTGCTGAAGAAAGGTATTTTTCAGCCCATTTCTTTCTACGGAAATATTTTTGAGGCTTTAAACTATTATCGAGTGTAGATGGGTAACTTCTGACTGACATAATATTCATATAAAGTTGTAATGATACCTTTGTGCGAAGAAACAGACTAAAAAGGACCTCACTTCACCTAGCGCCCCCATCTTTTTGCCTGCCACACAATTGTTAAAGCCGAAAGGGCTTACCGCGGAAAATGTAAACATTCAAAAAGGTCTATATGGTATTACGTGGCACAAGTGTCTTATTTTTGCTATCATCATACTTGCTGCACGATTTAGTTTACTTTACTAAATAGCTCTGGTCTAGATGAAAATCCCAGAAAAGATTTTTATCAAGAAAAATAAAGATATTGAAAGATTGAACAGGGAATATTCTCTGACCAGAAATTCTAAAATTCAAATGTTTAGTATATATAGTTATTGTTTTATGTTTTGATTAAGAGAACATATTAACTCTGCGGTTTTAGATGCATTTAAAGATATTTGTTTTCTTTAAGCTACTCACATGGGTTTTTAAAGTCATGATTTATTATTTTGTTAATCTTACTATAAGTGATTTATTAAGATAAAGCTAAAATACTGGTGTCGTCTGAAAAATGATGTATTGTGGAATTTTGTATCGCTTTGTTCAGATCATTTTTATGTAGTTAACTATATTTAAAAACAGTAATGGTCCAAGTACCAAAAACCTGTCATTTAGATAGCTTCAAAACCAACTATTTGCTTATCCTCTTACAAACCAATACCGCCAAGAAGAAGAAATGAACATTTTCATTTCCACTCTGGCTACCATTTTTGTTATTCAATCATGCTGAGGGAGCACTGGAATAACAGGACCTGAACCCAGGATACAAAAATAATATCATGACCCGATAAGATGTCATCAGATAGATAGATAGATAGATATTTTTCGTAAACAAAGGTATATACAATAGTAAAGTGTTACAGTATTAAATTCAATAAATTTAATTGTTACAAGATTAAAAATATGTAATAATGCTATCTAACTAAACACCTTTGTAAACCAGGAAACTCACAGAAGACAAATAACTAGTCTTATCATTGAGAACCTGTTGAAATAACATATCATGCTCTTGCTATAAAGACGCTTGTATATAAAAATATGCATGAAAAAGAGAATTAAAATAACCTACGTAAAAAATGCTAAATAACAAATGCCTGCAAAAGATAAATAAAGATCTAAAAGTACAAGACTTCATTGTTCAATCTGTGTAATATAAATGTTTTTACTTTGTTTTGAAAACATTTAAAGGATCGCTCATTGTCAAGTACAAATCTATCAATTTTGTGTATGCTATTCCAGATATATGGACCACGATATGAAGTTGAAAACTGACTGGCCTTAGTTTTTCTGTATGGTGGATAGTACTGACCAGATGACCTGGTTGAATATTTACTTTCTCTTACTTGAAACATGTTAGAAATTATGGGGGGTATAGATTTGTTTTTCATTTTATACATAAAGCATACGTTCTGAAAAATATTTATCTGGAAAATATTTAAAGCTTTTATAAACTGCAGTAGTGGTTTGCTATGCGTAAATTTGTCTTGGAAAAGAATAGTCCTTACAGCGTGTTTTTGACGTTTATATATCGATTCAAGTTTAGATTTATTAGTGCTGCCCCAAACTATATTTGCGTAATTTATATGACTATGTACGAATGAAAAATATAAATTTATTAGACAATGTTTATTTAGGAGGTGTCGAGCTTTATAAAGAACACCAATAGATTTTGAAAGTTTTATACTTACAGTTTCAATGTGTTTCCGCCATGTAAGATTCTCATCTAGTAAAACTCCCAGGAACTTCGTTTCTGTTTCACGTGAGATTGTGAAATCTCCGATTTTTAATTCACTACCGAGCTACTGTGTCATATTTGGTTCAAGAGGCGTGATAGATAGATAGATAGATAGTAAAATACTTTGAGTTGATTTTCGATTACTTTTTTTAAGTGGGATCTACCCGATGGAATTAGCAAGTAACAACTATACATTGTATTAACTATAACTTTTCAAGTTTCAGAATTAAACGTTTTTGAAAAAAATATTTTACAACAAAAAAGTGTCTTATAATTGTACGTCATATTGGTATTGGGTTGAAAATAAATTAAAAAAGCGTAATTTATGCCTCTTTATATTTTACTAACTAGCCAGCTAGCTAATGTAGCACACGTTTTTTATTTTGAGCTAGCAAAATGGTTTTGACTTGATACGTCTTGGTGACCAAACTACACCATAAAGAAACACGTAACCTCTCCTGTCCTTGTTTATAACCTAAGCCATAATGAAGGGGGGGGGGGGGAAATAATCTGAAGAGGTAGCCTTTTTCGCGGATGCTAAATGTGACTAGCATTGGGGTTATAGAAAACTGCCGTTAATTTAGCTAAAGTCCTATCACCATTCTTTCATTCTTTCTGATGTACACAGAGACATTTAATGTCATTCTGTCCACGACATATCCTTACGAAAAGTAACACACCAAGAAGTTAGTAATAACATCACCAAAGCACAAGAAAAGCAGCGAAAAGATTATAATCGCCGCCACTCACTGCCGTCTTCGCTTAAAGCCCAAAACAAGGTTTGTTTAAAAAAATTAAAAGAGAATGGACAGAAAAAATGGAGAACTTTCACCTCAAGTTAACCGAAAAAGATTATAAAGATTTAGCAAATATAATGGAAAGATAGCAGCTCGAAGAATTGTTAGCCTTTTTGGAGGGTATTGTGGTGCTTTACTCCTCGTCTCAGAAGTTGTAAACAACCGGAAGTGGAAATCTTCTTGGCTGCTTTTGGAACCTGAAGAGCATCCAATGCACCGCATTCGCAAAGTGTATTTGAAAAATGCAAAAAGTAGCATTACGAATCCGAAGGGGGAAGAGTTCTGAATTCGCAATGAACCGTATTGTTTAAAAAAAGGAAAATGCTGGTTTTCGACGTTTCGAATACGCTTGGCTAAATGACAGAATTCTGGATGCAGTGCAAAAGCTGATTGGTGACAAAGGTAGTTATCAATCTGTATTGAATACACAAAAGAAAACGAATATAACTTGCCAAGCAGTATATCAAGATCATATTCAGCTTTTGGCGCCACAGGCATCACTTATTAAGCTCCGCGGTAAGATTTGGGGTAAATTGGGCATCTGGTTATGTTAAAAAGTTACCGTGGTAAGTAGTACTAGGGAGTGAGCATGAGCCGGTTTTGCCCTCCTTTCACACCTCTACCCCCCAAAACACCGCCTACCCCCCTCCCCCCTCCCTCACCAAACCAACCTGCTCGCCAACCACCTCACCACCAAAAACCCCTAAAAACCCCGCCTCTTCCACCTCCACCCCCCCTTTTTACCAACTTGCCCACCTCCCGATCGACAAAACCCCGCTTCCACGCCCTCCACCCCCACCCCGAAACCGATAATTCCAACGCATGCGCACACGCCGATAGTAATAATGCTGACATCAACAAAAATCAGCGCATGCGCAGTTGAATAGGGGTGATTGCATAGGGTTGTGAATGCTAGTTGAACCCTGGATATAGTAATAAACATGAGCTAATATCATGAGAATCCCTTCAAGACCCAGGAAATATGTATAAGGGCAGTTCAAAAGGATCCCAGGGCATTCATGTATGTTCTGGATCATATCAGGACCCAAGAAATGTGTAGCATGGCGGTTCGGGGTGCCCCATGGATGCTACAATATGTTCCGGATCATTTCAAGACTTGGGATATGTGCACCAAGGCAGTTCAAGATGCGCCGGGTATGCTCAAGTATATTCCGGATCATTTCAAGACCCGGGATATGTGTACCAGGGCTGTTGGACTGATGCCCTCGCTGCTCAAGCATGTTCTTAGCCATTTCAAGACCATGGAAATGTGTACCAAGGCGTTTCAGAGGAATCCCACGGTGCTCAAGCATGCCCCGGAGCATTTAAGATCCCAGAAAATGGCCGACTTGGGAGCCTTTCTGAGGATTTAGTATGGAGATCACCGACTATCTTACAACCCGTGGTTGTAAGATAAATGGAACAATGTGGCGATTGTGAAGTGACCCTAGATGAGTACGACCGATGCCTGCAATGCCAACGGAGGCTCCTTATACAAGGCAAAATGCTGTGCTGGTCCTGTTATTACTTATACATTACGTACAATGGCGGCTACTGTCCATGTACCAAACTCTAGTTGAACCCCAATATTAACATAATAAAGAATGTTTAAATTTGGTACCGAGAACGTTAATACGCGAGAATTTTATGCCACGGCGGCTCCGTTAAATATCAAAGATGTCAACAATGATAATATCGTGCTAAGCGATCCCGTGCCGGCCAACAGAGGTAAAGATGAGCGCACCGTACTTGGCTATAAAAATGGTGGCAAGATTCGACATTTGACAATCACAACACCCAAGAAGCTCTATTCAAAAGGTGCATCGCGCTATAACGAGACATCGGCACTCACCATGTCATTCGATATCTCTAATCACCCCGAATGGCTGGAGAAATTTAATAGTATCATGACCACGGTACAATCTTTGAAATTACAAACCTTTGCCACCCAACCTGTGAAAAGAGGCAGGTACATTACGGCAAAGGTGAAGGAATGGGATGGCAAAGTCAAGACGGACTTTCATTCCGGAAAAGTCCCGTTAGGGGAAAGCTGCGAGTGCCAAGCCATTCTAAAACTATCCGGCATCTACAAACAAGGCTCAAACCATCATATGCAGATCTGTCTGGACGAGTGCAAGTATCAAACCGTAACATTACGTACTACCCGCTACCTTTGCGACTCGGATGACGAAAATGACAACAAGGAATCCTATTTGGAATAGGTCCAAAAATGCGTTATGTGGTTGTTCTCCAACCATATAAAAACATGTTCGTTACCGAATTAAAAAGGGAAGCCAAAGCGCTAAAGATCCGTAATATTTCAACCATGAATAAGGCCGCCCTTATCAACGCAATTCGCAAGGTCAAGTACAAGGACGTCTCAATGCAAACGGACGGTCCCTATTGCGAACCATGCGTTACCATAGCTTGGAAGAAGAACCTCGAGCAGTATGCGCGACAGCTATCCGAGAGGAAGAAACGTGTAGTGTATGATGGCTTCATGACCTTCGATCGAGATAATGGGGAAGTACTTCCCTTCGATCTAGATAGCGGGGAAGTAATCGCCTTCTAGTATGTTGAACAACATATTAGACTACGAATATGCGGGTGGCTCATCTAAATACCGCTTACATGCTGTACAGATCAAAGTTTTTTCATAAGCTCCTCCTTGGCCTCCTCACGCCCCTTCGCGACAAGCTGCTGTCTCTCACGATCATTGATGGCATTCACGGCTTGTTTCGTTCTTTGACGGACTTGTTCCTTCAGCAGCATATACTTCTGCTTCTCCTGCATAATGAAGCTGAACTCATAGTCGCTGATCACCCCATTCTCCACAGCCTTGCTGATTAGATCGACAACAGAGTTCAATTTAGTTCCCGCGAGTAGCCTGATGCTCTCGTGTTTCTTTGACTTGACATCTAATCTCTTCCCAGCATTCCGCAGACCTGCTTGCCCTAGTCCTACGGCGATCGTGATACCACCCATGGCTACGGCGAGCGGTACACCAATTCCGGATAACATACTACCAATACCAACACCCGAGGTGATGACACTTATGGCTAGTAATCCATGGTCAGTGAATCTCACCCACGTACCATGCATTTTGAACTTTTTAGCGAGTTTATCCCGCTCTTTTGATTCATTGCGGAGGTACTGCTCTACCTCCTCGATTTTGCGCAGTCTGTACACCTGGCTTTCATCAAGCTCATCGGGTGCACTCGGTGATAAGCTCGGATAAAGCTTTGTAATCTCTGTCATTTATTCTATGAGCAAGTGCATTGTTAAGACTGAGCAGCTCTCGGTTCAGAGCATCGTTATTGATGCGAAGGGGTCCTCGTTCAAGGTGAAATTCCCCAACATCTTTGTCGACTACGAGTTTCACTCCGGTGCTGCGTTGAATACATGGCAAAGCCACCCCTTCGGACTCTGGTCCACACAGCTAAATTTTGCTACCTACTGCGCAACTTCTGCTTATGGTATCTCTATGCAGCATTTAACCACCTCTTCGCCTCTGATTCGATCCGTTTACCGCTTCCACGTGTACTTCCAGATTCGTAAAGTCCTTCAAGATCTCGAAGTGTCTCTACCGGGTTCCGATAGGTTCCGATAGGTTCCGACGTCTCAACAACCCTTTCAACAATCAAAAATTCCAGCAATTAGCACGTGAATTTGGGGTAAGCGACAGCGAGAGCGTATGGAGGAACGAAACCCTCTTCAGCAGTTGGCAAGCTATTCGCGAGGACTATCCCGGCTCGGGTCCCAGCTATTTCGATGAAGACTCGTGGAGTCGATGGATTATCGAAACTTCGCAAGGTCTTACGCGTATAGGTATTGAACGGTTATCCCAAAGCGTAAGATTTTACGCTTATCTCCTACTTCAGAGTCAGGCTAACGCGAGGTCGAACATTATCGGTAATCAAGGTAGTTCGATCGATGCCCAACACTTGTACTTGACGACCCTTGAAGCGCTGATCCTCCGGCCTAGTAACAGGGGTGAGGAAATAAAGCGATTCCAAAATGTGCTCAAGTATGCACGTAGCAAGGTCGATTTCACGGTGGCGCATGGAGTTTACATGATTCCTAGTGATATGGGCCTTCATATCGGGAGTATCATGAATTTCACGAACAAAATACTCATCAGCAAAGAGTACTTCTCCATCGGTGTTAACCTTGATATTAATCGCATGGCGGCACCGCAGGAGCATAAGCCCATAGATCGAGCTATCAAGCATACCATCGCGAAGCCCGGAGGCAAACTTCCAAGGCAAGAAATAGCAGGGGAGGGTGCCACCCATACCCCAAATGCCGACCAAAATCCGCATGAAATAGAAGGAGGGGGTGTAACCACAGGGTACACCAGGCCAGGTATGCAAGGAGGTAGGAAAAATAAGCACGAGGACAACAAAGCCGCCTTGGTTACAACAGGGGTAGGCATCATCCTTGCCTATATTTGGCTGAAAAGATAGGTCTAAATTTGATTGGTTGGGTGTGGACTCCGGAGTCCACACCCAACACACTAGATGATAGCCGCCCTATGATTTTTTGGAACTGCGATCCGCGCTGCTACCCTTCCTAACGTATGCCACAACGAAAGCAACAGCAGCCACGATGGCTATATATAGATGCTTGGCTGCGAATTCGACAATCTTCGCTGCTACTCTAAAGAAGAACGACACAACGCTGCCTACGATCCCGGGTAGTGCTGCACCTGCCTTACCTGCTAGATATTTCAGAAACTTTCCGAGTCTTTCAAGCTGCTTTCGCACAAATCCCTTCCCACCTCCAGCGGCACTTCCTCCGGAAGCAGCAGCACCTCCACCACCTGTAACGGCGAGCACGATGGTGGAAATCAGTAGACCAATAGCCGAGACGATGCTCGCTATAGTCAAACCTTGTCCCTTGAACAAGATCCCGAGCTTTTCCCGCAGTGACGTGTCTTCTCCGGCGATTTTCATCAGGGTGTCTTTGATGTGCTTCAGTTGGCTCTGAATCTCGGAGGACATTATACCATGTTGCTCTCGTATGGCTTTCTTCTCATCCCGCAGTTTCCTTATCTCTTCCCTAGTCAAGGCTATATTCCCGTCCTCAATCTCCACCTGTTCCTTGGTTATTCCAGGCGTCTTCTTCTTTCTCTCGATCCTTTTCAACTTGGCTTCTGCTTTGTCAATCTGGCTATCTCTCTCGAGCATCTTGCTGTTCAGCATCCTCAGCTGGCCCCGGATCGTTCGAATCCCTTGGTCGAGTCCCCTTCTCTCGCGATCCGTGAAGATCTCGGGTCCTCCAAACGAATTATCTTCAATGAAGCTCTCCGTCTCGTCGAGCACATTCCCGAGCAGTGGCTCCATATCGACAGTGTCCGCCTTTACCTCGATATGATCTATACCGTTCACGAGCCTCCCAGCCGTTGCCGCGATAGGGGTAATATGGCCTTTGAACCCCATACGCTCGAAGCGCTGCTTGGGGCGTAGCATCTTCCACAGCCCCGGACCGTTAATTCTAAAGTCACCATTATCTGCCCTTGTGAGTCTTATACCATCGAAAAAAAGTTGGTTTCCTTGTGCCTCAAACTCATCGTAAGGTATCGCTTGTAGATCCCGATCTAGCTCCATCCCATTCCCGATAAGATAGTTGTAAAAGCTAACAACCTTCAACCTTTTCAGCCTTTCCTCTTGACTTAGCGTGGTGTCGTCTCCTTCTTTCTCCAGCAATCTTTGCAACCGTTCTGGTTGACTTAGCGTGGTGTCTGTCTCAGTCGCTTCTGTCTCAGTCGCTTCTATCCCACTCGCTTGTGGCTCAGTGTCAGACCCTGGAATGTCATCAGGTCGAAGGATCTCCCTGAGCTCAATGTTCTCTTCATCTCCGCGGTCAAGGTCCTCCTCCGGTGTAAAATCGTCTTCGTATCCTGGATTTTCAGCCATTATATTCAACCCGCAAGAACCTAATAATAAACCATGAGTAACATGTACGGAACTAAGCTAGATCCCAATGCAGAGGTCAAGACGCTGTTTGCCATGAAAGGCAAGAAGCAGCGTGTTAAAGTAAGTTACGTCCCCAGTACGATCAACCAGAACGAGGACTTGTACGTGGACGTACCGAACATGGGGCGGGATGACGTCATTTTCCCAGGTTCTCTCAGGCTCCTTTTCAACCTGGAGCTTGAGGGTACGAATACGAAGAGAACCATCGTGAGCAACATTGGCAAGGCCCTGGTGCAAAACCTACGTATCACTTTGAACGGCAACGAGGTGCAGAACATTAGCGATTACAATGTGCTCGCTACCTACAGAGATCTCTGGCTCCCCAAGTTTGAGAGAGAGAACAACCTCATTCTGGAAGGAATGAACCCTAATGACGGTACAATCAGGGCCCTACAAGTGAAAGCAACGGACCATGTTGGAACAGATGAGGAAAAAGCGATCGTGGCAGCGTATGGGAACACCTTTTGCATCCCGTTGGGTAAGATGTTTGAGCTGACAAGAGACCTACCTTTTTACCAGGGAGGACTGCATGACAGACTACAGTTCGTCCTGCATTTCAGCCCTTATGGTGATGTCATCAAAGATGGTGGTACAGCGGCATCAGGGTCTACGGCAGCTAAACCAGCCGATGCTCAGTACAAGATCACCAACATTGCCCTAGAGTGCAGACAAGGTGCACCACGAGGGGCTTAGCAGTGCTATGATGTCACGATATTCGAGACTCGCACTACCTTATGAAAGGATCCTAAGAAGCAAAGTGGTGACCATGAAAAAGTCTGATACCTCATATAACCTCCAGATCGATACACCTGCAAAGAGTCTCAAGGGAGTGCTACTACTATTCGTAGACCCTGGGAGAGTCAAAGCTTACGCGGGTGTAAACGAGACGTTCTATAACCCCAAGATCGAAAGAGTCTCGATCACTGTTGAAGGTGAGCCTAACGAACTGTATAGCCACGCCATGCTACCGAAGGATCATCTTGAACAAGTCTTTGAATTGTTCGGTAGCCATGACAATGAGGTCACGATCGGGCAGTTCATGACCGAGAGATACGCGCTCTTCATCGATTTTCGTAGATAGATAGATAGATAGATGTGCATATTTTACATGGCTATCCTCACAAATATCGAGGGATATACCCTGTCTATTATTTCCAGGAGGGGCCATAGCTTAGATGGAGAGTCCTAGAGTATTTAATGCTCATTTTGAGCTACGCAAACCCAATTAGGGCCCATGCTCTACTAGACAACTCCCGGCAACATCCAACGGCCCACACAGTGTGCCATCTCCCCAATTTCCCTCACATGGCTTGGGTTAACCCGGGGCTATGGTAACATTCATTCGCCCATGTTAAATCGCCGTCAAGAGGAATCGAACCCCGGTCTCCCGCACAGAGTACGAGAGCTATAACCACTAATCTACGGCGCCACAATAACCACTAATCTACGGCGCCACAAGAACTCCGGATAATACCCTGCATGGATCGGGTAGACCATTGCAGAGGTTGAGTGACGGTATAACCCTCCATATGACCAAGAAAGCTGACGGAAGTACCGGGGATATCAAGTGCTATGTGTACTTGCTGCAGGACGCGCAGCTGAATATTTTGGATGGGCGATTACATGGCGTGGAATACTAGAATAAAGCATGGCGACAATCGGTGTTCTTGTTGCAGGTGCCGCGATTAATGCGTTGGCATTATCCGGAAGTAATTTCCTATTCTCCAAACTCTCAGGGCATGGTGAAGCAGAACGTAAGAGGCATGACAAAGCGATCGAACAGCTTCAAGCAGCTCAAGCACAATGGGTCCGGGACAGACAGGCCAAATTGGATTGGTATAACAAGCAGCGTGAGCTGCAGCGTCAAGCGGGTGAGAGCTTGAAAGAACTTGATGAAGGCATGCGAGAATACTATATCGCAACGATCGAGAAAGCTCCCAAGCTCTCGGACTATTATGTACCTTCCAAACAACAACAGGACGGTGAGCTGACTTTCATCGTGGGGTCACTGGCTCTTTTGGGTTTCGTGGCTTACAGGAATATGTAAGGTACATCCAGACAAGGTTTTGACATGTATAATATAAAGACATGTCAAAATTATTTACCAAGGAGGAGGCTGAAAAGCTTAGCGGTATCTACTATACCCCGGAACATCTCTGGACTGGACGGAAAGCTATCAAATTACTCTCCGAGCAGAGTGGTCTCTCCAAGAAGAGGGTGACTCATTGGATAACTCGTCAACTGCTCTGGCTCCGACATATCAAAGGACCTAAACGTATCGACTACCCTCATTTCACCATCACGAAGCCTAATGAGATGCATCAGTTTGACTTGCTCTACATGCCGCATGACAAACTCTATGGAAGCACCTATAAATACATACTCACGGGCATCGATGTAGCTTCGCGCTATAAGGTAGCCAGACCCTTGAGAACCAAGAAAGCCAGCGAAGTTGCCGACATGATCAAGGACATTTACAAAGCGGGACCTCTCCGTTATCCGAAGACCTTCCAGTGCGATAACGGGTCCGAGTTCAAGTCGGACGTGACAAAACTGCTGGAAAGTAAAGGGGTCGAACTCAAGCGCGCAACTACCAAGTACCACCATACCTTCATGGCTTTTGTTGAGGCCTACAACAAGGTGCTCGCGCAGAGATTGTTCAAACCCCAAGATGCGCAAGAGTTGATCTCGTCAGAGACTAGTACCACATGGGTCAAACACTTGTACACTATCGTGAAAAGCATGAACAATAGCAAAACGGCTATGATCGACATGAAACCCTCGAAAGCCATCAAGCTGGATGAAGTCCCGCTTACGAAAAGTGAGCAGCACCCTGAAGAGAAACCCCTACCCGATGACGGCTTATACTTGTACTTGCTGCAACCTGGAGAAGAGCATGGTGACGCTAAAAGACGCGCGACCGACGCTTGGTGGAGCAAGAGAACGTATAGACTCGACCGTATCGTGACAGGGTCGAGGCTGTTATACTATCTGGCGGGTGGGCCTGATCGAAGCTTTGTGGCGGAGGAGCTCATGCTAATACCGGAGGGTGTTGAAGTACCTCCGGAGCATGTCAAAGAGTGGTAAATGTTTTTTTTTGTAGCCCGAGGGGGGCTACAAAAATCTAGGTTTTATCTCTTCCACCGGGTCGTCACATTCAGACTATATAGTCCAAAGGATGCAAGGTGTAGAACGGGTACCCATAGACGATATCCTTGATGACATTGGGCTCGCTATCAAGGTTGATGATGTCAACCAATGCTCTATCCTCGACTTGAATATTGAGTATGTCGCCTATTGTTTCTATGTCGGCCAAATCAGATAACTTCAAATCCTTATCCTTGATGATCTCATAGCAGAGCATGCCCCACTTGTTCACCTCAGCCGAGACGATATGCAGACCCAGGTCTTCAATATCAACCTCGAGCCCCTCATCTTCCTCCTCACAGGGAATTGTTGCCCACGGCTTTTCACCCGATGCGACTCTGTCTAGAAGCTCGTCATCATCTGGATATTCAAATCCCTCGTAGTACTCACCATTTCTAAATCTAAAATTTTCCAGACAAGTAGAGCAATAGCCAACGCTAGATCCTGCCTTGGTGCAGCATCGCAGCACAGGCATCCGAATATCGTAAAGGTTTCTAAGTTGTCGGCTCTGTACGTAGTCTTCCATCTTTTTCTTTCACGATTCTTCCGCTTCTAATCCTCTGGGGGAGTGGTCAAGGAGTGGTAAATTTCTAGTCTTTATAGCCAATGTGAGCCACAGGTTCACATTAATACCAAACATATCACAGTCCTCTATATATCACGCGTGCTGCCATGATGATGGATCCTACAGTGGCTAATGTCGCGACCTTTTTCGCACAGTCACGCACTTGGCGCAATTCCCACAGTATGCTGCCTAGTAGTTCATCCGTTTCAGTGTCTTCCGGGTTAGAAATGTTATCATAGGCTAGATCGTCCTCAATTTTCTTAATCCGTTCCATAATCTGCTTAATTGTATCCTCTGTCATATTTTATTTAGGGGTGGGAGCTGAACGAGGGCGATATTCTATAAATCTTATATATTGAGCACGCAATAAGAATGAAGGACCCCGCTGTGGCAAATAAAGTGACTTTTCTTGCGCACCCTCGCAGGTCGTACAATTCCTCCTCGCTCGCTTCAAGGGAGTGTTCCAGGTATGCATTTTTTTCGTCCTCCCACCTTATTTCATCCTTCATTTTCCTGATCTGTTCGATAAGATTTTTCACTACCACATCTGAATGAGACATATTTATTTAGTTGAGAATCACTGCAAAATGCTCCAGCTCCTTGGATGCTGCAGCCTCACATATAAGCAAGCATGTTTCGATCTTTTCAACCCTGTTTTGATAGTCCCCCAGTCGTCGATCATGTTCGTCTCTTCATCAATCATTTTCATATCACTCCTTTCCGAGGGGTACCAGAGGAAGAGTTGTTTCTTTTGACGACGCAGGTTCTTCGGGAGAGCCGTATAGGACTGCGTGAGTAGCCATAAACTGTGCCTCCTGTGCCTCCCACTGATGGCTAGCTCGAGCAGAGGTTGACGCTTTTTATCCAGGCTCTCGTCGGCTATCATGTCGTCAATGATGAAGAGGGTCCCTTCACCCGCAAGCAGCTTTGATAATTGTTCGATCCAGTCGAAGAGTTGACCTTTGGGGTCCACGAGGAAAACGTAGTCATCTTTCCATAGTGAAGCTCTCTCGAGGTAGGTCCTATTCCACAGAGAATGACGATGTTGTTGAAATGGTGCTTGTATTCGCTCTCGAGCAAATCAAGGACACGCTGAGTCTTTCCGCACGAGGTGGGCCCTGTAAAGATCGCCGTATGTGGCTCTTTCACAATGTCAAGAACCATTTATTCTGGGCTTTTATGTATGCCTCGGGGTATACATAATCTCAAGATAATGTGACGAGGACGTCATGGGGTTTTTGACCTTCCTTTAACCCGGCATGCCATGCCGGGTTCTGACCACGTAGCTCAAGGCGCCGGTACTACCGGCACCTTCTATTTTGGTTTAGGCACGATACTTGCTGGAATCCACCCCTTGCTGACGGCCATCTCTCTTGAACCTCTACCTGCTGTAAAATATGCCACCATTTTGAGGGCATCGCTCGAGTCCATCTTGGTGGAGGGGCGCGTGATGCCAAGGAACTTTTTGCCGGCCATCGCGTAGGCAAATGTGAACCCAAGGTCCACGACTGTTTCATAGAGCATATCGATAATCTCTTTCTGCTGAGGTGATACGTTTGTAGACATTTATAATATAGGGTCTAAGACATCTTGAAAATGTCGATATCGGGCTGTCGCTCTTGCTTTTGTTTTAGCTTGCTTAGAGGTAATAGCTCTGGGTTTTCCTCAGGCTGGTGAGCCGGCTGTTTACGGAAAATATAGAACCCAACTCCTATACAGGTGAGTAGAATGGCTGCACCTCCAGCGCCATAGATGTATATAGTGCCTGTCGACTTAGGAGGACCTGCGGTAAGTTCCTGGCCCTCTTGGGAAGTACTTTTGCCCAAGTTCTTCTTCTTCTCCAGCCTATCCTTGCGATTCCATTCCACAAGTCTCTTGCCCGCAGCAACACGGCCCTCGTTCTTCTTGGTTATAACTTGGTTATTTCCTGCGCTCATTTCTTTAAGTCGTGAGTGAAGGAATCACTTCCATCCACGCCAAGAAAACCCCTTCGGGCCATATCCTCCCGCGTACTCCAGTGAATTCCTATAAGGTCCCGTCTCTAAAACACAGACGTGAGGCGGGAAACGAGCCGCCGCAGGTGTTATGATGACGGTACCATGTACTCCTAAATCGGCAGATGTACTGCACCAATTCGAATAACTCAGGGGTGATAACTTGTATAGATCTAGTGCCAGACTCTTTAAACGCTCATAACGTTCACGATTGTTCATTCGTATCTTTGATAGACTGTTTCCCATTATTCTCTTGATCTACATCAGAGCCCTCTTCAACCACTTTGGACGCGGGTATTTGGCAGTGGTTTACACTGTGTGCAGCTACTAGAAGAGGCGATAGGAATTTACCAAAAGCGGAGTATACTAGTAACCCCAATTCAGTCATGGAGTCTTTAATGATAGGATCCTCTTCAATATCTTTGCAAAGACCCTCGGCGCTGTCAAGCTGAACCACCCTCCCTAAGACTTTGACATACATGCTGATGGCTTGTGACGATAGGGCTTTTGCCGTCCTCTCGCCCTTCTCTTGGAATTCACGTTGAAGAAACCCGTTGTACATCTTTTCTACCGCCTCGGGTGAGGCTTTATCGAGGGATGCTTCGGTGTATTTCTTGGGGAGCAAGTGCCCCTTGCCTTTATGGCCTCTTTCAAGGCTTGGCGTTTGTCGATAGGTTTATCAACATGTTCATATTCTGCAGAGGCTGTGTCGAATACTTGTGCAAGCTCCGACATTCTTTTTATTAATAGTCGATAACGGAAGAAGATGAGTAAAATTAAGACATAGGGCAGTAGCACGGCAATATATAGGTATAGCATTTGTCTTGTGTGCTTGATCAAGCACACAAAACTCTGGACGGGGTTTACAACATAAGCGGGGAGGTATGTACCCCATCGTCATGTACAACTCTTTTGTCGTAAAACGCCGATAACCCTAGCTTGTTTTGCTCATACGTGACCATCCCCTGGTTGTACACCCTGAAACCTACATTTTTAGCGGTATCTAACTCACCCTTTAAAACTCCTAGGTACCTAGCCCACGTCACTTCATTCTGCCTTTTTGACATGCCTTTGCAGGAGAATTTTGTACCCTCCTTGCCTTCTACAAAGTAGCACTTCGCCGTCAAAGCAATCATCCTAGACCCGATGAATTCGGGTTTAAACAGACCTCCCGTTCGACTCGAGTGCTTATCGGTGACTAGCCAGTTTTTCACGTCTGTGTCGTACTCCTCAAGCATTTCCAAGAGGGACCACATCTCGCAGCTCGCCCCCGGAGATGGCAAAGTACGCTGAGTCTGTATCTGTATACACATACTCAAAGTCTCGGCGGTCTACGTACTTGTCGAGAAAATCATAGTAGAACTCGAGCATGCGCAACTTTGCCAATTGGTAGAAGGCGATGCCGGACTGATAGGATCGATCGATGCTGACCCCCTGTTTATCCCTTCTTAATTCATACGCGTCCCCAATCTCTTCTAGATCTTCTAGATCTTCAAGGTACGGGCTCCTCATTGCCGCATCTACCACCTTCTCGTCCCTGGTAAAGCTAGTGTTGGCATGCCTTGCCAAGTCCTCAATCATCTTTCCATAAAACGAGTTCCCTTTCAACTTCGCCGTATCACCGGCAATGCGCTTATCGGGGTCTTTATCTGCCTGCCGTCGCGCATCCGCAATCTCTTACGGGAACCACGCGAATGGCTTGCCTCTAGAGTACTTCAGGAACTGATAAAAAGCGGTGACTTTTAGCCCATGCTCTAGGTACCATTTGAGTACGGGGGTATACAACAAGATCCTCTCTGCTTTCATCAGTCCCAAGAGCTTCTTGGTTCCTGGAACACGCTTGCGCCCCGTCCTCCGTAAGTACTCGTGCATGTGCTGAGGGATTTGGGTATCGAGTATCTCCTTGACCACAAACAGCGGAGACATTTCGCTGAACTTATCGTGCAACTCTTGGGGGACTTCAATATCAACTTGCGCAAAGCCAAAGAGTGAGCCGTCTAGAACGCCTTGCTCCAGAGCCTCCAATTCCTCAACAGGGTCGGCTATTTTGATAAGCTTCTCCTTCCCACATGGGAAGTCCTGCAGCAGGGTACTCGGATAGAGCATGTTCGCGTCATAACCGAGAATGGTCTTGCACTTACGTGGCTCGTCGTAGATGTGAGATCTTATAGCTGTCACATCCCTCTCGTGGTACCTGCAAAAGACGATCGCGGGGCCGCCAACCATGCCTGTTTGCAAGAGCTCGTAGGCCTCGTTCCTCGTGCACTCGTCGCAGGTTTTTCGAACATCAATGCAGGCCTTACATCGGGCTTTGAAGCAGTCTTCTTCACACTTGTGCCTGCAGGGATCACCCGGTGCGTAGAGCTCTAACTCAAGGTCCATGCGCAGGGACTTGTTCAACACATAACGCATCGATACGCCTGGTATACTCACGGCGTCCTTCAAAATGTCAATCTCATCCCCATAGTACGTGTTGCGAGTCTTGTCGACTGCTTCGACAAAGGGTACTACGTCTGCCAAGTTGTACTCGGCTAGCCAATCCATCATAGTCACACAGCCTCGCCTATAAAATTCATCTCGGAACGCCTGGTAATCTTCGGGCGAGAGGGTGTTTTTACCGCTGAGGGTGCTATAGAAGGCCTCATGATCGACGGGGCCGGCATGATTCAGCTTTTCATAGCTCGACAGCCACTCGTACGGGAACACGAGCTTTTCAAGATTGCAATCCAATGACTTGCACCATCCGGCATAACTCATTCCAGGCGCGAGAAAGTTTTTAATATCTATGAATTTAAACTTTGATGTCGTGAGGAACATGTAGTCATTATCCTTCTTTGCTACTTTGATCTTATCCTCATCGTCATCCGCAATTCGTTCGACAAAATACCGCTTGATTAGGTTGATGTCGTACTTTCCGCTATTGAAACCGATCACTGTCACTTGGTTCACCCACTCGTTCCAAGCTTTTTGGGTTTGGTTCGGGAGCATGTCAAAATCATCGGGCTTGGGGTGCAGCCTTTCAACCTCTTCTACGATGCGGGCTTGCCTCCGCTCGAGCTGCTCAACGAATTTCCCCATGATTGTTCGTGCATGATGAACGTCGGATGTTCCTGTAGACTATCATGAATGGCGACACTTACCGGGATGTGCTCCGAGAGGTATGTTAGATCGTCTGTTTGCTGCTGATGTAGGGGTGCTAAGAGAGCTTCAAAATCAAAGACGATGAAGTGGGGGTAGGGCCGAAATTCTTTCTTGAATTGCCTCTTAACATTTAGGGGGTTATCGCACTCCCAAGTGGTGACTAGGTTGTACCCGAGTTTTTGGATGTGATCCTCCTTGAATTTAGTGAGATAGTACTGATTTTTGTCCGCGTTGCTTCTGTTGGGTTGACAGGGGCATCCATGCCACTTGCAGCCGTGATATTCATAGACTGTCTTGGTCTGCGGTTCGTAGCCATCTACTCTATACACCTCCTTATCACCCTCACGTATAACGCGCTCCCCTCCATGCCCGCAGAGCGCGTGATGTATGTGCATTTCAGCCTGCTCCGACAATGCCTCAATCAATCGGCATGCCGCATAGCTGAAGCCCTTATCAGGGTAGAAGACCTTTTCTGATTTACTAGGCATGCGCTTGACTTTTTCACCCTTGCAAATGATCGTTGTTTTGACGCCTTCACACTCGTTCTTTTTATGTCGCGTGAGGTTTTCGGTTCTGTTGAAGATCTGACCGCAAACCTCGCATTCCCAGCTCTGAGTCAAAACATCCAGCTTCTTGATGTAGAAGCAGTGACCATCCAGCATACCAAGGTTAATCGTGTCTAACCTCTCTTTGTACTGATTTTGACCATAGACGAGCCGCCATGGGGCCTTGTCAGAGTTCTTCTTGGGTTCAAAGACTCTGATGTTGATCTCGAATCGTTTAGCGATACCCTCAAAGTCTACGAGCTTCGTTGCACGTACCTCTTCCCGCTTTAGCTTGGGGTCCTCGTAGTACTCGCGTGCTAGGGCAAGGGCCGACCTTGTTAGGAACTTTTCACGCTTCTTTCGCTCTTCCCGATAGTGCACCACGAGGCATCTCCAGAAGCACAGGCTGTCGGTTCTTTCATCGTCTTTGTCAAAGCTGTAGATGCACCTTTTACCCCTCAACTCGATAGTGACTGTGAGCTCTTGGTCTTGTGGTAGGCTGACACGTCGCCACCACCTCGGTAAATATCACAGCTGAAACTATAGACTACCTTGACGCGCATGTCTACGTGGGGTGTGATTTTTTGCATGATGGCCTCTGTCAGAGGTTGGTTGAGGTTCTTGTTGAACTGCCACGTCTTGATACGTCTCCCCTCTTCCAAAAATTGAGTGTCATTCTCGTCGAATATATGCTGGATGTTCTCGATACCCTCCAGGTTCGTGGCTTGCTCCTTCTCCCCTCCGAACATGTGTTTGAGGTCGGCGATTCCCTGGTATTCGTCTTGGATGGTGACCTGTTGGACCTCATCGTGAAGCGTTGTCGCTCCTGTGATTTGCTCCTTCGCCCTATTATAGTAGAAAGTAACGGTATCCCGCACGCTCCGTAGTTGATCGGCGAGAGCGTCTCGTGTTGCTGCTACTGGTGCCGACACGGTGCTATATATTTTACTGATTGCGTTCCTAAACCAACTCATCTTTATTATAGGCCGGTTTCAACTTCAAATAGCGCGGTCGGCTTTGAGTAAGTGACTTTCCACTACTCAATTGCGCAGGCTTCGATGTCAGCATTATCAATATCGGTGATATAGCCAGTCGAAATACCTTTGTCGGCTTAACTCAGCCTTGATCGCGTTCTTGATCAGGCACTCGATGCAATTTGTGCTAAATCTCGGGCTTTTTTTGCATATTATCCTATACTCGAAGTCAAATTTAAGTTCCTTGCAACAGGGGCACATTTTACCATTACCATATTTTCCCCGACGTTTTGCTAGGGCAGCAACCCGTAGCGTATCAAGACATTTGATGCAACCTTTCATCCGTTGCCCGTCATCTTTGACCCTGAAATTGTAGATGGATAAAAATTGTCTACATTGTAGGCATTTTAAGCTTTCCATTCTTCTTTTTACACTTCTGAGGTACAACCGTTCCTAAACCAGCACGGTCGAGCTTTGAGTAAGGGACTTCCCCCTTATTCAACTGCACATGCGCTAGATTTTTGTTGATGTCAGCATTATTACTAATAGCGTGTGCGCATGCGTTAGATTTATCGGTTTCGGGGTGGGGGTGGAGGGGGTGGAAGCGGGGTTTTGTCGATCGGGAGGTGGGCAAGTTGGTAAAAAGCGGGGGTGGAGGTGGAAGAGGCGGGGCTTTTAGGGGTTTTTGGTGGTGGGGTGGTTGGCGAGCAGGTTGGTTTTGGTGAGGGAGGGGGGAGGTGGGGTAGGCGGTGTTTTGGGGGGGTAGAGGTGTGAAAGGAGGGCAAAACCGGCTCATGCTCACTCCCTAGTACTACTTGGTAAACTTGAACAACTGCGTCCTTTAAACAGCCGCGGTATGAAAAGCTATATGTATCCTTATAGACTTACCACCACGGCATGCCTATTCGTAACTTAACGGGTGCCCCACACCCTAAGAAGTTTTTTATTACAGTTCTTAAATTTTTTCACGAGGCTTGTGATCTGTACTTTAAAACTGGTGGTCTCATGGTTAGAAACTGAATTTTCCACTAGGCGAATCCAAATAGCAATTCGTTTTCTTTTATTTGAATCAGAACGCACTCAATAGTGATTATACCGTAAACCTCCGAATATAAGCCCACCCGTCTATAAGCCCACCCGTGTATAAAAACTTTTTTTTTGCAAAAACATACAAGTACAAGCTATTTCTTCAGTTCTTTACGAACTAGTCCTCTATTGATATTTGGTCCATATAAGAAATAAACACAAGGGAGCTCAATTCCTCCCCCTAGAACCCATGTCCCTTCAGGTGCACGTCGTTTTCCGCCGGTTATTTTCGCTTTAATGTCATATATTTTGTCATATATTTTGAAGATAATGGTGATAGCGAAAGTGAAGATAGTGAAGAAAGTGGCGATGAGTGAAAAGTTTTTATTACGTAAAATATATGCATAGATATTTAATATGTTGCTATTGTTTTCCATGTATAAGCCCACTCGTGTATAAGCCCACCCCCGTGTATAAGCCCACCCCAAAAAAGCTTACGAACTTGTATAAGCCCAGGGCTTATATTCGGAGGTTTACGGTATTTGAAGATTGCGGCCAATAATTTTCTCTGTTTTTATGAGAAACAATGGCTCTCAGACTGTCCTACACAATTTAAATTTTTATATTACCAACGTTATATAGATGATACTTTTCTATTGTTTAACTCTTTGGAACATTGTAATGATTTTAAGGACTTTATGAATACTACACATCCCAACATGAAATTTACTTGTGAAAAAGAAAAAGAGGGAAGCCTTGCATTTTTGGATGTTTTATTCAGTAGGGAGAATGGCAAATTTGTCATTTCTTTGTACCGCAAACCCACTTTTAGTGGTGTTTTCACTAACTTTGTTAGCTTCATCCCTACTACATACAAGTATGGCTTGGTTTTTACACTTTGTAAGAAACAAATTGTTAGCACGATTCCCAAAAAGGATATTTTAGTTGTTCTACTGTATTTACGTTCTGTTTCACTACAGGCCTGTACTCGCTTAGTCAAACTTTTTTCCAAGTCGTTGCCTTTCTGTCATCTCCGTGTAGTTTTTAAGTCTTCTCTTAAGTTAGGAACACTTTTCAGGTTCAAGGATCAAATAACTAACACTCTCGCTTCCAGTGTCATTTATAAATGTTGTATTTTTCACACAATTTCAAACATATTTTGCATAACTGTCTTCTGGTCAGGAGTATACCAATGACAGTCTTTACTTTACACAATATAACAATGAATATAACTATGTTGATAAAAAAGCGGGAAACAAGCAGAAGTTAACAACAAGGACGTAACAACTATGTCGTCTCAACAACTGTACCTTCCATGTTTACATAATGACAATACATTTTTGAGTCGTGAAGAGCTGATAACGAAGTATTTTGCGATGAGTTTCACGAACATCGAAATTCTGTCATTTCTTCACTGAAACGTGATCTGTTGAAACTTGGTTTGAGAAGAAAAGCTGGTGACAATGAAAACAAACAAGAACTCTACAGCCTTATTTCTGAAGAACTATGTGGAAGTGGACAAGCGTTAGGTAATTGATTTTTAATGCTAATGCTTCATTCACCACATAGTGGTCAATTTTAACTTTAGAAATTAATGTTCAAAATTGCCATATGATAAAACGGAAATTACTTTCCTTTTGTTAGGATATAGAAAGATCTGGCAGATTGTAAGATCGCGAGCATCCCTGTTACCCGTTATTGGTGCGCAAATGTGCTACCTTTTTTCTTTGTATTTTCCTGACCAGATCAATTTCTGACTTGTAATCTACGGACCTGCTGGTAAAACTTTGAGTTGCGCGTAAAAAATACTGGAATTGCGTGAATTGTTTTTCGAATTGCGTGAATTGTTTTTCGAATTGCGTGAATTGTTTTTCGACGAATTGCGTGAAGTAATTTTGGAATTGCGTGAAGTACTTTTGGAATTGCGTGAAGTACTTTTGGAATTGCGTGAAATATTTTTGAAATTGCGTGAAGTATTTTTGGAATAGAACAATGTGAGCCTTCTGGGCCATCGTAAAAACCAAACGACATCTTAAAGTGAGGGTTTCCGAACATATAGGTATCTCACCGCCGACCGGAAAACGTGTTGCTAAGCAACAAACACTGCCGTAGGAGAGCATATGATGGAGTGTGATCACCTCGCTAATTTTAATGACTTCTCTATTGTTGTTAAGGAGGCACACAACTATATACTCGAAATAAAGGAGAGTCTTGTGATTCAAAGGGAGAAGCCACCTCTTAACAAGAACGTAATGAGCTCTCCATTATCTTTATTTAATTTAAATTTTTTTTACACACGTTTACGATTGTTACATAGTTTTTGTTTTTCCTTAATGATCTTGAAACTTGTCTATATATATAGAGAGAACAGAATTGTAATTTCTCATACGTGATCATGGCTGCAGTATACAGCCGAAAGCTAGTAGAAGAAAATAATATGTCAAAAAACACACTTGTATTCAATTGTTAATTGGACATATATAACTCGCACTACTATATTTGAAGAATTCATTATTGGAAAAAAATCAAATAAACTATTTTGTTGTTAATACTCAAAAGAATGCTTATAGTATTCCTGTTGTCTCTCGTGAAAATCAAAAATATATTTCACAGCTAATTCGCCACAGAATTTACATCATGGAACCCAGGTTTTACATTTCGAAGATTAATAGCAGATTAGCAGTTATCTCGTGTGGAAATCCATGGGAATTCGCCTGTTGCAACAAAGTGGGTAGATATAAATTGTAAATATACGCAGGATGTTCATAAATTAAAAATTAACAAGAATCTGGTTCATTTAATGCCCACCTGCCTAGCCTGTACCAGCGCTTTTTCGCCGCCACGGTAAAGGTGCTGGGGACGAGCTTGGTATTTGCTATTTCGTCTGTCCGTAACACGACATTTTTCTTTTGCAGACACCGATGAGATGGCTTTTGTATACCAAATTTAGAACAAAAATATTTTCTCTCAGTGTCATAAATCCTTTTAAAATAAAAGCAAATTTCTGTTTTTCACTTGATAAAAGTGATAAACGTTTATTATAAATAACAGCTATATCTTGTAGACTTACAAAGAGTGAAAGAAGTTCATACGGATAACGTGTCTCCTGTCGATAGTGAATTGAGCTGCTAAGCGAAACGGGTATGAATCAGTTTCACTAAAAAAAGTTAAATGATTTTGCTGCAATACAGCAAAGGCATCGTGTAAGACAATGAAATGTTCAGCTTTTTATTTTATGTATTACATGGACGACCTTTTTAAGTCTCCTTCTAGTTTCCCTGTGCACATTCTGTTTCAGATTTATTACCCCCTGAAATGATACATATCAGCAAGGTGTTAACATGGTCTAAATAATGAGTTGACAGTCCCTAAACGTACTTGCTTGAAGAACCGCTGTGCATCCACCACATGTGGTACTTAAAGTTCTGTCATTACCTATAGGCGGGTGCCCAAGTTACCGCCCCTTTTTACACGTAGCATCTTTATCCGAGAGTTTCATGGGGATTAAACTGCCCAAATTTACCACGATGAACATAGAATTTATTAAAGATTCAGACCGTGAATTGACGTAGTTAAAGTATAGTGAAAATTTCAAGATCCATTTCTCACAAATAGTGCCTCCCCTCTCCCCTGGTTTCTCGGCCCCAACACTAAGTCAGAACTTACATGATTTAGATGATCAATCCACAACTCAACCTTTTGTGGAGTAACACATGTTTCCCACCTTCTGTTGTCTGTATTTTTTTCTCCTAGAACTGTAGTTAGTTAGTTTGTTAGCTCTTGATTTCAGGGATCCTAGCTCTGTGATCCAGCCCATTTACCTAACGTTCAATCAATCCCACTGCGAGTGCGGACATCCAATACCTCGTAATCATAGGTCATAATCTTTGATCCGGATTTTTTTAAAGAAAGGCCTCACGGTGTTTTGGTCTATACGAACAGATCTTGTTCACCAAAACATTTTATAGCGGGCAAGGATTGCAAGACCACGTATTTGATCGTCTTTCACAACCTCGTCCCCAGGGTCTTGTGGCTCCTGAGCCGTTATTACAGAGTCAACTAGGCAAAATGCCCTGGGAACGAGGTTGCGTCTTTCAGTGATCATAAAATAAGTATAAGAAAAAGTCGTATAAATATTTTGTTTCAGTGTTTATCATTGTTTTCAATAAATAATAACGCATTCGCAACTAATAATTAACCTTCTAGAAAACAATAAATTTACGTGTTTTGTTATAAAATCATCAAACTGCGATCTTTTGAACGGTTCACATTCCACGGTCGTTATAAAATTGTTAAATAAATTATAAACATTGTTCCATTCCGTTAGAAAGTAGATGTCAGCTCAGGAGGCTTAAAATTCGTCGTGTTTCGTTATTAAACTACTAAAAAGCAAACTAACGAATTCCAAGCATCGTCAACATGAGTCCGGGAATTTTTGTGGTTCGGGTAAGTTAATTGTTCGAAGCCTTTGTCACGCAGCCAGTTATTTTGGATGCTTCTTAGGTTTGCGGTCGTTTTTCTTTAGCATCAACACACATAGAATGTTACATAGTTGGACATTTTACAATAGTCAGAAGAATATTTACTATGAAGTCTCAATTACCCACATACAAGAGCGTTTTTCTAGGGAGGGACGAAAGGACGGTCAAACTCCTACGACAAAATTCTATGCAGTGGACACTTCTCTATAGCAAACGTAATCTCAGCAGATGGAGAAGAAGTTGTTAGCGGATGTAATTCTCAGTTGAAATGCTTTCAAAACTGACTTCCTTATTTATTGTAGCGGACAGATCTTACAATGGGAAACACATTACTGAAATAAAGTTTGTCAGCATTTTATTTTAATTATTTATTTATCAAACTCTCTCACCTCTTTAGTGGCACAAGTCAACCTCGTCCCCAGGTATGAAAATTTACTTTTTTACTTTACTTTTTTTAAGTACCAGCCTTTAAATTAAGAGAATAAAAAATAAAAAATATTTTTTAAAAAACATCTTAATTTTCTATATTTGAAAAATAAGCTACCGAGATGTTTCAGGGTATGCACAGGGAGAAAGCTAGACCAAAAATATGTGCAATGTTAGACCAAAATATGGTGCATTACTTCTTGGCTAAACACTGATATAACGGAAGACATTGCGATACTTTTTGATCTCAAAATTCAGCAGGTAGAAGTTCCATTCTGAAAAATATAAAATTAAATCAACAGATATTGACCTCGTTGTTTTACTACATTGTACAACGCTGGAAGACACCTGAACCAGAAAAGTGAATTTAGTGTAAAAATGTAAGCAGCGCAAATTTCTAGTGTAATATGTAACAAAGAAATTTATCGATTGGTAGGTTGGAAAGTTCTTATTCCATGGTGGGTGAGAAGTTAAAACTAACGAAGAACTTAAATCCTTCTTACTCTGCCCCGTGATGACGATGATTAGGCTGTAAACAACCTCTTTTCCCAGCGCCTGTTTTGTGTCCGACCTCTTTCCCAGGGTCTTCTTAGCCTAGGGTCGTGATCACGGGGAAGCCAATATAACGATGCCTATTCTCCACCTTCAACTTTAATAAAAAGCCAAATTCCCTCAGAAACAAAGTTGCTTCTGTTGTTGGGGACACAGTACTGTTTTCTATCGCCTGTCCGCCCTAACAAGCAAAATGTATAGGAAATTTTTCAAAACGGCCTTTTATTCTCGTGGCCAGAGAAGGAGGTTAAGATTTTCGAATGCAACATTCGAAAATAGCTACAAAAATCGAATGTTGTAGGCTCAAAATCATGCCATTTATTTAAAGTTTTGTGTAACTGTTTACATATCTGGAATGACGAATCAATAAGTGACAGGTGAAATTAATTAATTTTAATTGCTATTTCAAGAATTGTTCTGTACTTAGCTACAAGTTGTATTATTTTTTTACTAATAAAGTCATTAATTAAGACGCCGCAACCTACCCCTTACCCCAACAAAGAAATGAGGTCCTTTTCGCAAAATTGAATGCTTTGACCCTTTTTCACATAGATATGATGCGACTTAATTGTAAAGACTATGAAGTTAAACAATTTGCATCCAAAGACATGAATATCCTCCACATTCACATCTTCAGTCTCCCTCTCTGCACCTGAAAGAAAAGGGTTCCACTTATATTTTTTTTAAAAGTTTACAGAAACCTTCATTTCAATTTTTTTGGTGTTACTGAGACAAAATTTTAACCCTGAGACAAAATTTTCTCTATTATCAGCACGCCAAGCTTTAGCCCCGTATGATTTTAGTGAGAAGGGGGTGGGAGGGAGAGGGGGTGGGAGGGGTTATTCTTAGTGTCTGTCTCGGAGGGTTGGAACATTTTGCATTCAAGAAAATGATGTAAAAATTTTACCTTATGATGTAACTTTCACTTACGAAAAGCTTTGTGATATTAAATAAATAAGTAATATTAAATCAAATATGTCTTTGATTTTATTTAATTTGAGGGCCTGGTTACATGCACAATTTCGAGGTGAAACCAACCCCATGCTTTGTGAAGTTGTACTTAGTAGTTACATGCGTTTGCCAAGGTAAAATTTCGCCCCGGGGTGATTTCACCCCTGTCTTTAGCATAGGGGCGAGATTTCACTCCGGGGCAAAAATTCATGATTTTTTGCATGTAGCCACATTGCTCCGGGGCGAAAAGCGTACGTACTGAAGGTAAAGTAATGTTTTTCTATCGCTCTTGTGCTTATATATTTTACTATTTCTTGAAGAAGTTGTTGTGCTGCTCGCGTGTTCCACGTAAGTGATTTTATGAAAAATTTTACTTTCACCCTGTGGTGAACTTATTTGTTTTCACCCTGGGGTGAGTTGACCATGTAATTTAAAATTTTTTCGTCCCGGGGCGAATTTCATCCCTCTTGCATGTAACCATACCCTAAAATATGTTATTTTTTTGCTTAACATTTTTTATAAATGGAATTTGTTTTAAAAACAATTTTTAAGTATTAGTTTACAAGATTTCGACTCAGATGACCTACAGAAATAAAAGTAAGACATAAAAACAAATAAAATTTTTTATGTAAACAATAACACAGCGTAATAAGAAGAACAGATATTAAACAAGATGGTGTCGTTAACTTTCACAGAAAAAAACGTGCTTATTTTCTCGGGTATTAATCTTGGCGCTTTTCGCGGATTGCTGCCAAATTCGCGAAATTATGTACTTGCGAAATAATCTTCAAGACATTATTCGCGAAAATTAATACTCGCGAAAAAATATACGCGTATAACTTTTGGCTCGCGAAATTATCTACACGTGAAACTTAGTATATTGATATCCATATAAATTACTGAAAAAAAGAATGGACGATATATTTATAATTTCAGACAATTCGGAATTTCAAACAAAGTAACAACAAACACGAGATTAACACTTAATTTCCTTACTCTTGCACTGATTGAATACAAGAGATCACATAAAAAAAATTTGTGCATAGAATTATAAGAAGCTTTAATTGTTTGCAAAATGTTAACTTGAGTCTACTCAAAGCTAAAAAGATGTCATCAAAAACATTCCTCAAAAATCTATATTCGAGAACAAAAATAGTAACGATTAGCAAAAATAACAAATTCTTAGTGAAGACAATCGAAAAGCACAGTGGATGAGCATAAGTAAACGTAGAAATTTAAGGTGTCAAGAGAAAAGAAATGTTGTGATAAATTTACTTGTTTAAACTGCAGAGTACAGTTGACGTTTTAAATCAAGGCAACGCAGAGTTTCCGTCACCTTTCTAAGTATATAGCTATTACAGTTTAGGTGAAAGTTAAAATAAAATGTCTCAGATATTTGAAGAAGGAGAACAATGTAAAAGCACTTGGCACAATGCGAAAGCAGAGTATGACGAAGCTGACGATCATCTTGTTATTATGGGGAAGCCAGTGATGGAGAGGTGGGAGACGCCCTACATGCATCAATTAGCTGACATCGCGTGCTCGAAAGGTAATTTTTACTTTAATTTTGCTACAAAATAATTATTCTCGGCGTAAATTTTACAGATTTAAAAGCCACTTCGCTATGATACGAAAAGTTCGTATGCCATTGATTCCAATATTTAATAACCGTAAAAGGAGATCTGGTCACGTAGAAGCCATGGAAAAGAGGCCGAATTAGAATTTAGAGTAATATGATAAACTAGTCGGTAGCCCGTGGAGAAATCCACGGGTTCGCCCGTTCTTTTTATATCGCATTGCGTGCGTGCTCGCTACTTGCGGTACCATTTTGCGTGACAGACAGACGCATACCGGTATTATAATATAGACTAGTCGTTAACCCGTGGAAAAATCCACGGAGTCGCCCGTCTTTTATATATCGCATTTCGTGTTTCCGTAACAAAAAGACAAACAGACGCACGAACAGACAGACGGAATACGGCTATTATTAAAGAGATAAAGAGCATGTTTTTTGTTTTATTTCCGCGCGTTTTAAATTTTGGCACGGGCCTCCTGCACGAAAAATAATAAAGGCCCACGAAATGTAAGGGAAAGGTATATAGATTAATTTTAGCGTTTTAACGGTTTTGTTTTGTTTCTAAATTACAAAAATATCGAAACATTCATCGTGATTTTAACAATGAACCATAAGATCGTTGACGTCTGGTAGGGCATTTTCCGCCAATCTAGAGATGAACCTCGGGTAGCCACTATATAAAGCGAAATTCATATATGTAATTTTTCTATATAGACCCCCCCAATATTAAAATTGTGGTTACGGCACTGTCCATGGCTGTGTTGTGAGAAAATAAGTAAGTTTCAGATGTAGCTACTGCTGGTAAAAAGATCTTCAACTTAAGATAACTCCAAATATTTTATGCACTATCGTAGTAACAGCATTTTTACCCTTCGTTAATAATTTTTAAAACTTTCGAAGCATCTATTGCAACCAATAGTAAAATTTTTTAATTTGGTTCGCTCTTCCACAACATACACGTTTTTAAAGAAAATACTTGGTAAGAATAAGAATATTCAAGATGAAATTAGACAGAGAGTTAAGGATATTCCAAGAATATGCTCATCTTGAAATTTCGCTTGCATCCTATATGAGATATGTTATTGATGTAAGACGTATTTTCTCAGGTTTTATTTGAAGTACTTCCTACACAAAATCTAGCAATATAGCGAAGAAGAATTTTCGTTCGTGTTTATAAGAATTTGTTCTGAAAATAAAAATATATTCGTCATACATTCAACTAACAAGAGTTTTTCAATTTTGACCTTTAAAATTTTTTGGATAATCACTGATGCGCCTTCCATCACAATAAGGAGAATAAGGAGTTTTTTTGTATTGTTAGTTTTGTTTCTCGTGTTTTGCTTGTGTCTACCGTTTGAAACCTTTTACGCGTTTGTTTACATTTCATGCTAACATAAAACTTTAACTGCATTTCCTACATATCTGGCAATACTGGAAAATATTGTCCTCCGTGACGTTAATTCGTTGTTTGTGCGAGGAAGTAGAATCGAAGGGCAAAGCATGTTTCGGTCGTCAAAGGTGTTTATTATCATGCTTTAGAGGTCAAGATTTTTTAGAATGATTAATGTGTAAGCGAATAAATCTATTAAAAGGGTATTTTAAATGAAAAAAAGGTCTTATCAACACAAGTATCCGTGCGTCTAATTATCAAAGAAATAAAGTGTTTTGAATGATGTACTGAAGTAAGCCTCCTTGCACTAACAGGTGAATTCAAATTATTTGAAAACATGGTCACAATGTTTACGTTTTATTCTAGGTGGACGTGTGCTTGAAATTGGTTTCGGCATGGCCATAGCTGCGAGTAGAATGGAGACTTTCAAACTTGCTGAACATGTCATCGTGGAATGTAACGACGAAGTTTTTAAGAGACTTGAAAAATTTGCTGCTGATGCTCCAAACAAAGTGACACCATTAAAAGGTTTTCTTTTTTATTTTACTGGCACTGCCTATTTATCACAAAAGAATTGATAACAGGGAGTTCCAGATAAAGTTACAGGACAAAATACTTTCCCTTTCTGGTTCTGATTTAAGTCAACGCCGGGTGGTTTTGCAGTCTTCGCTTCCTCCTAGATGACCACTCTCCCTAAATGATCACCCCCTGGTTAACTCCCATCTAGAATAATCCTCCCTCACTGATTCACCCGAAAGATTTCTTGGAAATTATATTCGGCCCCTGAGCTCTTTGAGATAAATCCTAGGAGCTCTTGGGACGAGAATGATAGGACACAATTTATTTGCGCCTCGAGAGCTAAAATCCTAAACTTTATTTTTCTCTTTCCTTCATTTTTTTTAATGAAGACATGCTATATAAACACATAAGGCTTTCGTTGACGTTTTGAAAAGAGTTAAGAGCCTTCAAAGTTTGGGAAATCCAGGGGATTATGTTTTGAAAAGATTTTGATATAGAAGGCTTAAAAGTTCCAACTTCCCATCCATAAGCCTCCACCCATAAATATTTTGTCTTTGCTGACGACAAAAGTGTCTTGTCGATCACTCAAAGGAAATATGGTGTTTCTTTATGTAGGTTTATGGCAAGATGTTATTCCGACATTAGAAGATGGAAGTTTCGATGGGATCATGTATGATACCTACCCTCTATCCGAAGATACCTGGCACACACATCAGTTTGAATTTATACAGAAACATGCGTCTCGCTTACTCAAACCAGGCGGTGTACTTACATATTGCAACTTAACGTCATGGGGCGAGTTTATGAAAGGAAAATATGATGATATTGAAAAAATGTTTGTCGAAACGCAGATTCCAAAATTAATCGAGGCTGGATTTAAGCGTGAAAATATTTCATGGAAAGTTACAGATATCGTCCCAGAAAAAGAATGCCGTTACTATAGCTACAGCAAGATGATAGCACCCACGGTAGTTAAATCATAAGTCCAGACTTTAAATCGCATTTGTTGTAAAAATATAGTTTTTTAGAAAGCTGATTAAAAAACCTTTTTATCAGGCTGTCTTAGCTAACTCTTAACCTTTTCCCAGGGCATTGTCACTTTCCTTAATAACAACTCTGGGTCCAAGAGACCCCGGGGACGACGATGTATTATTCTGAGTTTCTGTCCTAGTGTTTACACACGCACTCTTCGCATCAATCAAATGCTCGTGTCTGCATCTCGCATCTCAATCGTTCTCAGAGGCTGTTGTTTCTTCTTACAACTACGTAAAAACTTCAACAGGGTCTGGGAACTGTGTTTTCTTCTTCTTAGCGGTGCAGAGAAAGAGCACACTGCAATTTAAAGAAAACACAATGTAGTACAATTATCATCTATCAATCATTTATTTTTCGCCATCCCCTCTTGTTAGCATGCCACACCCCCAATTACAAATACAGTTTCAAAACACTGACTGTTCCGGAGATTTTCTATTTCCAGAGAAATTTAATTATCCTTTCAGTTTTAAACAGAATCAAAAATATAGTTCCCTAACTATTACGAACAAGAAATCATGTTTCAGGGATTTAAATCGTTCCAAACTAACAATAGTGTTTTTAAACGTCAAAAGATTTAAAATTTCATACGTTTAAGCATTAATTTTTTTTATTCCACATAAAACTTTTCCCTTCTTTTTTTTACTCCCGAAAGAAAATATAATTTGTAAAATTGTTCCACTTCGTTTCATCCGATTCTGGCTCGTACCCAGCCCCTCCAGCTGAAGAAGATACTAATTTGAAACCTTTTTCATAAAATTGATCGAACGCTTTTTCCAGATGGTTGTGTTTCAAAAAAAATCGGTTCGTGTATCGTTGTTGATCACGGTCTGGATCACGTGTTTCGTTTAATGTTTCACCGAACACTTCTCTAGCAATTGCGACATTTCCACAAACTAATATTCTCTGCAATTTTCGAAATTTAATATCGGCCAAACCGTCGCGTCCGAAAGCGAACGTTCCGCGAACGCTTAATGTCAAGAAAGCAGGATTTCCTTTCGGAAGTTTCGTAGCATTTGCACCGGTGACGATGTACGCTTTTAAGGCTTTGATAAGTCCACTAATTTGAAAATACTCAGCTTCATAAAGCAATCTTTCAGTCTCGGTAAACTTTTCTGGTAATATCAAGTTGTTGTTACGTAAATAATCCAGAACATATCGGAATAAAAGCCCGTCTCTGTCGATGAAAAATCTTCCGCGCGTATCTCTGGATATTCTTTGTCTTCCGCTAAACATTCGCGCGAGAAAGGATTCAGGATCTCTTAATAATGTTGTTAAAGATGTTGTGTATAGTTGTCCACCAACATTGAGTTCAACGATAGTAGGTATACCAACGCCATTCTTTTCAGTGGTGGTGATTTTTCTCGATGATTGCATAGTGACCTGTTAATTCTGTGAAAATGAATACACGAATGGTCAACACTTTACTACGTTCATATTTATTTCGTCTTTGCCTTTATCAAAGACTGTTTGTCGAACACGATCTGTTAACTTTAAAGAAAATCTTATTCCTTAGTAACAACGAAGCTAGTGGCTTTAAATACACATTTACATGCAAACGCAGGTGCAAAATTTTTTCTTGTTTTTTTTTTTACTTTTTTATGGTTAATATTTTGCAAAGATAAATTAACGTGTCTTGAAAAAGAAAAAAGAAAATAAATAAAACTTTTGTTGAATAATAGATACTGGAGCTAGACAAATTTTGATATATGTTTTAATATTCTCTCACACATCAAGTCCGTCCGAGCGCAATATTAAAATTCTTCACCGCAGAGGCTGCGTCGAAAAAAAAAAGATAATGTAAAACAATCAAGTTCTTACATCCGATATCTGGTATAATTGTTGGTGTTTACACGGTCAGATATTTAAAGTTGATTTTACATTTATTCTTACGATTTCAACGGAGAAAACAAAAAGCGGTTTTTCGTGCTTCTCTCTTTTAACTGACGGATCGGAAAAATTGCCACATGTGGGTCGAATTCTCCATCAATCATGGCCAACCAGGCACCATGTGACACCGACACGTGGTTTTTATAAGTCTTAGTTGGTAAGGGCAAAAGGTTGTTAAGCGTAATATTCAAATGTCATAGATTTTAGCTTTATATTACCTATTTTCGTGCTTCAATGTTATTATTTATTAGATTCATTCTTCTGAAACTATTTTATAGGTTGTTTGCTTAAATTTCAAAATTCAGGCTAGTTAGTTGCTTAAAAAATCGTGCAGTTGTGACAACAGAAAAGAAGAAGAACAACAACACTTTGCCATTGTGGTGAAGCCAGCACGACTATGTTTTCGTTCGGAGGAAATATTTGCAGCTCTCCATTGAGCAGACTAAGTAAAGAAGTTTCAAATTCTAATCAATAAATTCTAGGAACACCTGAGTCTTTGTAAACCTATCGTTCCAGTCTCTCGTCTGGCGATTTGAAAATAACTTCTTCGGAGGAAAGGAAGAACATATCGGAGTCTTCTATCTTCTGATTTATAAAATATATATGAGCTATATTGATTGTTTATGATATTGTGCCCACTCACTGTTATCGTTTTCAAGAAAATCTGTCTGAAAACTTATTGTATTTCGCAATTGTTTCACGACATTAACCGCAACGCAGTCAACATTGTTATTAAAGGTTTGCCATAATCAAAATAGGCTCGAGAATCTTCATGAACAAGACAATTTAGTTTCCAGCTCACTACCAACTATCCTAGTATTGTATTTGTAGTTTAAAGTTGCGGAAACAGTGCATGTTGATGCACTGTTATGTGTGTTTTTTCGTCCAGCAACCCGTTTGTTGAGAAAAAGATAATATCAAAGCTCGCAAATTGATAAAATTAGCGCCCCGTAAAGTTACGCAATTAAAGAAAGAGTTTTTAACTCAAAATGAAATAAAGCAGAATGGAAGAGAAACGATAGGCGTATACTGTCAAAACAACGAGAATGGACAGTTTGCTAGAAACGGCCTTTCTTCTCTGTTTCTGTGAAACGTGTTTCACCTGCCCGACAGGAAAGTATACGAGCAAACTTTTTGCATTCACAGAAGACCCCGTTTGTTTTTCTTGGAAAATATGAAGTGTGTAATATAACGAAAGTGACAATGTGCGTTCGCGAGTTGCTTAAGTGCGAATGTTTAAAAGCTCACCTAAAATCCAGGATGGAAATAGTTTCGTGAATAAAACTCTGTCATTGACAACCTTGGACACGGAAATATTACCTGGAATGTCGGTGATGTTTTTGTTGTTGTCAATGTCTGAATAATTGTCAGACAAAAAAGGTAAGGAAAGTGTCCTCCGTAGATATGGCAGATGCTTTTCCGTAACGAAAATTTAATCATTAACCGAAATTGAAAAATGCGAGTGAATACTCAAACATTAGTATAATTAAACGATTTTTTCCTAAACATCAAGTGGGAGTTAAAAGAAAGAAAATATGTAACAACTAACAAAGCGGAATGAAAGAAATCTAAATGTTAATGCGGCTGTTAAGAAGTATGAAGTGTGTTAAACGATTCCGTACACCAAGAAGCGCTCTACAACACCAATGACAATGTAAGTCCAAGCAAAAGAAGTTGGACAACCTCCGCCGACTATCACGACAGCAGATAGAACTAATACAGATAAAACTCGTGTTGTTTCCGAAAAATATTAATTACTTACTTTACTTTGTAGCACACCCCAATAGAGGCTTCGCCCACTTTGTGTCGACAAGTCTTCGCCACTGTTTGCGATCTTTTGCGTATTTTTTTGCGGTACCAGGGGGGGGGGAGTTGAGTGTCTTCCTTAACCTGGTCAATCCATCGTTTCGCTGATCTTCCTCGTATATTAATGAGGAGATATTAAAGGTAGTGTATTTACATCTGCTGTCAACGAGTGTTACGAAAAAGTTGTATTTTCCAAACGGAACATATTTATGCTTCCAAGTGGCGCTGCTTTATTGCAGAGATAATTAGACTATTAAAGAAGTATCCATGAACGTTATGCCCGCGTCACTTCTACAAAAGCCTTCAGAGAACATACTAAAGCATTAGAACTTTGGTATAAAGGCGAACTCGAAAAGTTGATGTGAGAAGCGGAAACATTGCAATGAAGAGTAAATGCTTCAAAAGAGATGAAGATAAAAAAAAGAAGTTAACGAACAAGTTAAAACTGTGGAAAACGGTACGTTCACGCCAATAGTATCCGCGACGAATGATAGAATTGGTTGAGAAGGCATGCGATTTTACAAACGTCTTTCGGAAATGATTACAGAAAAGAGGGACATAACAATTCACAAGCAATAAGTTTTATAAGATCGAAGATTTCGTTTTGTTACTTAGATCTCCTTTTGTGTACGAGGTTCCAGAACATTGAACATTCTTTAAAATTATTCGTATAAAATTATAAAATATAAAATCGGGTATTCAGGATAGTGTTTGATTAGTTCTCCTTATTTATTAACTTAGGATAAACTTATTTTATGCCATTTCAACTTTTAATATTTTTGTATCCTTCCACGTCCTGTTCATTGTTGTCAGTTTTTGTCATTCTCGACCCAGACCTCTTTGAGATAAACCTCAGGTTTTAATCTCAAAGAGCTCTGGGGACGAGAATGAGTTTGTGTAAATTAAAATTAATATTTACCTTAATTTTTTAAAACGGGAAATTTCAATCCTTTTTTTTTGTTGTTGTATCATGGATTAGGCTAAAGGTTGAAACAACGAAATACTTCAGTATGGCTTCTCCCACGGCATGGTAAACAAACGATAAAATAAAATACAAATAGCACAATAAAATAAATGTTCTTATCATGAATGAAAACAAGAAAAAAAGAAGGTAAAATTCCGGGTTGTGATGAGATTTTAAAGAAGATAACCAGCATTCCCACGTTTTTACTGTAAAAAGGGGAGGACTTCAAAATGGCGTAAACTATTCGAATACTAAATTAAACGCTAATTTGGAAATTTCCCACGTGTAAGACGAGACTAGCCGCTGCGTTTATGCAAAATATTTAAGAAAATTAATAATTTAACTGTCCAATTACACATCTATTGTGCAAATAAAAATACCCAAGTCAAGTGTTGAAAGTTCAGATTCTTTATCTGTGAATACCCATTTTCTTAGCGGTACAGGTTACGCCGCAGCTTGCGTGGGACAAAAACGAACTGCGATGGATACGATACCAAGTAAAATTTTTCTACCGATGGAAGGACATTTCGGATGATTGGACAACTGCTCGATAGACAGTCGTAAACGACTGAAAGCCAACCTGATAGAAAAAGAAAATTATGACTGACTGTAAATTGTTGATTTTGAGGATGCAATGAAAGTATAGGGAGAAATGAGCACCAAAATCAGGACTTCACGCAATTTTGAGGGGCGAAGTGACAAACACAAACAATATAACACAAATATATGTTTTTTTATCACAAAGAACAAGATTTTATTGGTCGGTTTTGTTAACACAGCTTGATTCAAAAGTTATGACGATCAAATGAAAAAATTGTAAAATAAAAAATGGTTTCTGACATTTGATAGCTCTTTCAAAGCGAAATAGAGTTTACTTCAGAGTAAATGGCAAAATTTTGACTTAATTGTGCCATTATCATGCAAAAATTTCTTTATACTGTCCTCGATGTACCTTTTGAGAGCATTCTAGTGATGCAACTATTTTTTACATATCAAATTTAGTTCTTTATATTTTACAGGTTTCACTCCCATAGGAGAATTGGTAAAACAGTCAAGATAAAACTATTAACTTGCACCGTAAAAAGACAATATCAAAAAAAGAATTGCCTCACTCGTGCCCAACTTCCATGTATTCCATTCTCCTTGACTAAAGAGGCGAACATCTAGAAATTATCCATGACCGACATGCTCATATTTTTTGCTACAAACTTTTTTCTAGAAAATCCTGATCCCCACAGAAGATTATACAGATTAAGAAAATTAACTTCTCGAATTGCTTTGTATCATAAACTCGGTATTTTCAGACGAAGTGATAATTCCGTATTTTTCTCTGTCACGTGCTAAAATGTTTATTCGAAGCATTACGGTAAACCTTCAAGCTAAATTAATAAGGAATAGATTGGTCGCTATTTTGAATATATTTAATAAGCGCTCCATACAAAGTACTTTTAAATTAGCTTCTCTCACAAACGAGGTTAAATTTAAATGAACGCTCGACACCAACCGGAAAATATGATATAAAACAGACCGTTGCGAAAATATGTCCCGCGGTACGTAGGTTCTCACTTAATTTTGAGACTTTGACGAGGGTGCTTATTCGGGGGAGGCGCTTATTATTAAATGTGCTGAAAGCCAATGAAATAATTGTTACATTTTAACGCGAAGAAAAAAAAAACATTTGTCTAAAAAGCATTGCAAGACACGACTATTAACAAAATAGTTCTACAAACCTATTTGGTTGTATTATTTCGGTTTTATCAAATAATTACCTAATTAGCGCCTACTTCAAACAGTGTCTTATTAAATTGGCGCCCTTTGGGCGTTCATTCAAGGGAGGCACACATTAAATATTTTTATTAAAAGAGGGCGTTAATTCGAGGGGCGCTTCTTCGAGTAAATACAGTACTATAGCACTGCATTACTTTTTGACACGACACACAATATAACAGATATATTTTTTACTGCATATACATACTTTGAATATGGATTTCTTCGTGATGAATAGCGCAGTTGAAGAAAACGATAATAGAAAAATGGAACCAAAATAGTTGCTTGTCCCCTAAAAAAAATATTGCGTTATGTGAAAATTGGAAACGAAATCGATAAAATCAAATTTCTAAAGACAGCAGATGGCATTTTAAATATAACATATCTTAAACCAAAATATAAACGTTTAGCAGAAAACGCAGAAAAATATTCCTTATTAGGGCTGGTAATCGAGATTATGTATATCGGACGAAATGGCGCGCCATTTGATCGGTTGTTTTGTTTTTATCGCTTTTAATATACAAATAAACAGCCAGTGTTGCAATAACCAATAGAATCACTCACTCACCCAAACATCATGAGGACAGACAGAGCAAAAACTAGAATTTCAGTGGTTGCGATGAACAAGAGCATTTGCTGTTGAATTTCACGGTTTTCTATCTTGCTTATCAACTGGCGAAATCTAAAAAAGAAGTTAGTTGGATGATAGCTTCTCTTACACAATGATTGACTATTCGGCTGCTGTAAGGTGAACATAATTAAAAGGTAAAAAAAACTTACTTTAAAACTAAACTGTTTCCAGTGCCACTGACCTGAATGGAATCAAATAAATTATAGAAGGAATCTCACAGATCACGTTGCAGAGTACACATGTATTATTAATTAGCAAGTATAAAAAAATCAGACAAAAACGACAGTATTTATATGCCATAAGACAGCAAAATAATAATACTAAAAATAAAAATAAATAAAAAATAAATGAAAAGAATTATCAAATAAATAATAATAATGCATAACAAAGGACTTACTTCAATAACCTTTCTGGTGTAAGTGGCAGCATGCATGACAGCAAAAATAAATATTGGCATCAGTATGACTATTAAAGAAATATATATATTTTTTAATATTTCGCAAATTAGCCACTGAAAGTACCTTTTCATTTTTAGCAAAATCGTATATTTCGTGCATACTAATTCTCTGCTGTTACGTTACAAAGTAACATCTTTTCAAATGTTCACAACTTGAAGCATTCAAAAAGACTGTCATAAACAACTGTTTTCTTTAAAATTTATCAAGCATAAATATAATTCCTCCTTTTAAAAAATTGCCAGATAAATAAAAGTTTGTGGTCTCGAAATAAGGTCACTTTATTTCAGCTTTCATAAAAATAAAAAATAATATTTTAGTTTGCAATGCATCTTCTAAGCATGAAAAAACGAAGCAATTTTTGGCCGCTTGTCAGTCTAGGAAATAATCCTTTTCGTAAATTCAACCCAACACAACTATTTAAATTCTACTAAGCTCGAAAACTTTCAATATTTTACCCTAAACATTTTGTAACAATTGACATACCAGTAGCTGGTTGACTTCCAATTAAGAACAAAACACTATAACTAAAGTAATGAAAGCTATCTTCCAACACCAACTGCTTGGCAAACTCCACCGAAAATTGAATCCTCTAGAAAAATACAAACATATGAAAATCAAAATACAAACATAAAAAAATATACAAAAAGAATTACCTGCAGATAAAAAGACAAAGCAATGGGAAGTGGTTCCAAACAGACAAGTATGTAGAACCACATAAAATAGATTGTTGTGACTGTTTAAATATAACTAACTTCAAAAAGTCAAAACAATGTTACGGGTAGTTGATATACAATTAGATGAGTACCATCACTAGGATAAGTCATGTGTAATCAAGAAAGAAGAGTAAATTCTTACTGGCATTCGTTGGTGTATTCTTAAAGCAGATATTGCAGCAGAACCAATCAAAACTCTTTTGTAAGAACTTGCACTAAACTGCATACTAAAGAAAAAAGCAATTTCAACATTTAGATCAAATTTTATGTCATTTGTTTTTAGATTTTCATCCAAGAGAGCAAACTAGCATTCATAGACATCTCTTGCACATCACGCTCTTAAAATGAGCTTACTTTAAAAGTAATAACTTGCTATGGTGGTACAACACCCAAGTTCTGTGGAAGGGTGCAAACAAGCATGGCATTTTGAGTATATATAAACTAAAAACAGATTTGGGGGTTGCTTAGCAAACCTTCATTTTCTAGCTAAAAAAAAATCCACTACAGCATGCTTATTTTCAAAATTTTATTTTACAAACATTTTACATTTTTAAGTAACCCAAAAATATATCTAACAAAAATAAAATCATTACCCAAGTAACGGAACTATATATAAAACTGTGCTAAATATCATGTAGATGCGGATTAACCAGAGGCATGTATCATATTTGTTAGTGATAAGGTATTGCTAAAAGTAAAAATAAATAATGAATTTGTTGTCTAAATGTGTTACTCAATATCATGGTAACAAATTAATAAAGAAATGCAAATACTTGATAAAACCAAACAATTCAAGCAATGCAATAAGAGAAATTTTCCATTGGCTGTAAAGCTTGTAGGTTTATAATATTACCTTTACGGTTGGAGGTTGATTCTGCTGTTGATTATTCTCATTATTTTGTTGATTTTCGTCTGCCATGGTCTTTATATGTTTATTGTTATATCTTCTAAATGTCAAAAATATTATTAAAATCAGTAGCATTTGACAATGGATACCTCACATACAGCTTGGACATAAAACAAATGTGAAGTAAGATACAAGGTGACTTCAAATAACAAATTGTAATTTAAATAAGAACTGACATTCAAATGTTTTGTGCCATTAATAAGAACAATAGTAGAATATATACCTTGTTTTATAGAAACCTAAGAAACTGAGTACTAAGTGTTAAAAAGCATATAAAATAGCATTTTGCGTTGGCATTTTTTTCTCCACTACACATTCTCATCCTTAGGGTTTGTTAGTTTTCTTGTAATTTCAGGTTCCGTCCAAATAAGGAAAACCCAAAAAGGTCAAGGGACAAAGTTGTGGACTCAACACAAAAAGGGTATCAAGATTACTGCTTAGTTGAAAACATATTTGTTTACTTTTTACATTAAAACTTTTGCACAAATTCAGTGAAGAATAAAGGTATGTCCAAAGATATTCTAAAAAAAAAATGAAACAAAATTATGTAAATTAATAACAAAAATTTTAAGGTTTCATTAGATAATAAAAAGGAAAATAATTTGGATTTTAAAACTAAAATCATTAAAAACCTATGAAGCTAACAAAAACAAATAATTTGCTTAACCCGTTAGGGAAGGAAGATGTAAAAAAACTCCATGGTCTCATTGGTCTCTATTTAAAGTGTCAAAATTGTAAAACTTTTTGCTAACGAAGTGTAAGAAATTTTGTGGACAGTAGTTCTAAAGATAAACGCTAGAATGTAAGGTAAACAAAAAAAGTCACAACCTGAAATTACACATAGCTAAATTTGCCATAAAATTAACTGAATATTGCTCATCTCGATCCAACGCATATCTGATTATATTTCTTTCATTGTCTCTCACTTCACTATCTGCTCTACCAACAGCTAGCTAGATTCACTTTGGAATATCCAACAATAAAATCCGACTTACGATGTAAAAATACAACAAAAAATATTTCAAAATAATGTAAACATACGTATACCAATTAAGTTTAAAAAATTGCTACAACGATTAAGATGCTTCACTAAGATTATGCTCCTCTTTCATGGAGGCAACAAAGGTCGCTTTGTTTTAAAGTCTACGCAATTCTCACCTGTATGTTAGTCCTGGATAATCTGCCGAGCAGTTTGCATTTTACACCAGTTGCCTCTACACCAGAGAAATTCTTGGCCAGCCAGATTGGCAGCTTACACCAGCCAAACTGGTGTAAATGGTGAAGCCGGCACAGACAAGGAAAATCAAATATTTTGAGTGAATGAAAGAGCGGTGATTTGTATTTTCTGATAGAAATAAGACCATCGTACCTGGACGCGGAGAGTAGGACTCCGAAAACCAGTTATACACGCTGAAGGCGTGCACACACGGTTATCCTACTTTGTTCAGACTTCGGGTGTAAAATTCCAAAAAAACGGCTCACAGAGATACACCTTATCTTTTTGGAAACAAATTTTTACTGGTGTATTTACATGAAATACCAAACCAAATTCAGCTGATTACTTTCGTTCACCTTTATACTTTTTCTTTTTTTATTGATGTTGTTTTTACTTGTTGTAAAAAAAAAAAAAAAAAATGAAAATATTGTAACTTATTATTGTAAACTTATCATTTAAAGGTGGATTTCTCCCAAATTACTAGGTAAAGCTTTTGCTAACATAGGGGGTCTCCTGCCTTGTAAATCAACTCATTATGGCAAATAAATGAATACTACTACTTCAGTACACCATAGATAAATCAGCCCCTGCAGGGTTTCCACCGAAAATATAGTATCAAATTTCCTGACTTTCTCTGACTTTTTGAGGTCAAATTCCCTGAGGGAAAGCCCTGACTTTTTCAAGAAATTCTACAGACAAACAGAAAAACAAATTAACTAAAACCGTTTAAACCGTATTTGTCGCAACATAACTTGCAAGAGCTTTAATCCATATACTACATAAAATGGTCAAGAGTATGTTAGTTCCACTGAATGACTAACAGAGCCTGACAGTAAAGTTCTATCAGTCTAAGTCAAGTTAAAAGACAAAAAATTCCCTGACTTTTCCCCAACTTTCCCCCAAATTGGGTCTTTTTTCCTGACTTTCCCTGACCACAGATAAAATTCCCTGGCTTTCCCTGACCAGGTGGAAGCCCTGCCCTGGTTACTTCATATTTTACAGACCTTCATATCTTTACAGATTTTTATTGTCCTTGTGATGGTGGTAAATGAGGCCAGGCGTTGTTTTTAATAGATCTGATATCACTTTGTAAACCTAAATCCCATAGGCAAGGAGCAAGAGACTCAAAAATAGTATTGGCCTAACTTACATTGATTACCATGCAAACCTTGCAATGTTTATTCTCCAAAATAAGTTACAATGCCAAGCACAAGGTAAAGAGACTGGGCTTGCCCATATGTGGCCAGTGTTTAGATTAACCTTCAAAGCTTGTTAACAACTAGGATAAACAACTATCGTCTGGTCTTGATAAATCAAATCAAATATATTTCATGATCAAACACTCATACAGAAATGTTAAACAGTTGGACTGAGTTAAAATATAAAATATTAAAAAGAAATATTATGAGTGGCTGTCATAGGGAGGTCAGAGAATAGCAGAAACCCTGCTAATAAAGATTCTAACCACCTTGTGAGACACTAGAAGGGAAGATAGAAAGTATGGAGAAAGGAAGAAAGGTAGAAAGGTCGAGCATACAGAACTATTACTAATGACAATTTACGTGCAAACAGCGGCAAAAAAAGTAATAATAATAATAGTAATAATAATAGTAAAAAAAATAAATAAATAATAATAATAAAATAAATAAGGAAGCACTAATATGGCCATTATCACATGTACGGCACAAACACACCCTTGGTAAACAGAGAAAACAACAACTTCCTGGCCACCCAGCAACCAATTATTTTGCTTAATAGATGCTCTAAACGGGTCACATCAATAGTATAATTTGCAGTTTCTAGAGGTAATTGAACGTTCTTATCCCCTAAACCATGTAAACTCATTTTGCGATCCACCTGGGGCTCATTTTTGTCACCCAACACAATGACAAAAAAACGTATTAGGGCACTTTTCGTTTTTACTGTGGAAAATTCTTGTGTCTACTATTTCCAATCCCTTAGTCGTGTAGCTAAGAAACTGTTACAGGGTGGTTAAGTACAGCACCAAGTATATAGCTATGTATATAATCAACACAGAGTTACTTAAAGGCGCGTAATCACCCTTATCGAAAAAAATTAACATATACATTTTTTATATTTATTTCAAAGTTCAGACGGAGTTATGACTTTCCTGAAAATTTGAGGATATAAAACCTACTAGAAATGGAAATAATGGTACTTCAATATCTTGAATTTATTGTGGTTTTTTTCCAGCCGCCATATTTAACGGTCTTGTTGATCTCTTATTCTCGTCTAATAAGCGGGCCGTCACAAAATGTTCGTGTGAAACCGTAGGTAAACAAACGGCCTTATCTTTAAATGAGCACTGAGATGGAGTTCGATAAAATCGCCATTATGGTCGGCTCCGTTCACGCTGTTCTTTTTGGCTTGTTTTTCTTTGTAAAACATGGCATCAAAAAGTGGAAAGAAATTTTGGTTCTGTTTAAAAAAGCGGCTGAGCGTAAAAACATCCGTATCACTTTCTCCACTTAGATTTAATTTTCTTCTATTCTATTCGCCATTGTTTTTAGAGACCAGACAAAACAAAACAAAAAGAAGAAATCACAGCATTGCCTTGTGGTTAATAATTATGATAATTAATGCTTCTCACGCTCTTTCTTTTTTTATTAGCATGACCGGGATTATTGCATATTATAAGCCAAAAAACCCAACGGGGGAGAATGCTCATTGTGATAGTTGAAGATAGTTGAAGCACTATGGAGATAATTAAATTTAGAGCATGAAAGGGGAAATTCTGAAAATTTAGGTATTCTAATTGAGTAGATTTGATACTGTCTCCATAAGGAAACGACTAACTGTTTGAACAAAGGAAAATAATCAAAAAGTAAGACAGCTAGCGAGGCGAAGCTGTCTTCAGAAACAACAACAAGAAGTGGTCAGTGTTGCAAAGAAGTCTGATTTCAGTAAGTTAAAACGTTAGCTATTAGCTAGCTAGCTATATGCTAAAGTTGAAAAATGCTGCAAACGTGGTAAAAATGCTTATTGCATATTTTTGTGCTTGACTTCTCTCTAGGGGTGGGATTCTAGTCTAAGATTCGTTAGTGGTCCCCCTAAACACTTTAGCAGAATTGCCTTATTGCCTTTTGTGGTCCCTTTTATTATTATTACAGGCTGGCTATTTAGCTAGAGCTATCCCTCAAAATTAGTGAGGCCAGCCACATAAAAGATAAATCACTGCAAAGATTATTGTAAGAAATGGCAATATTAACACACTAAAACACCAAATCAAACCTAACTTCATTCGCAAAACAAAAACAAAAGATCTCTTGCTTATCACTAGCTACTACTCAAGCTACCATTATGAACTAAGTTTACATCCAGGCTCAGTAAAAACGTACAGTCTAGTGCGCGCAGAAAGGCCAACCTCGTCCCCAGGACTTGTTAGGCTTTTTATATTTTAAGTCCTGTTGACTAGGTTGAAAAAAGGGTCCTAAAATAATTTGACGCGATGCTTCCCACAAGCTTAAATTTTACCTCCTGTGAAATGAAAAGTATAATTTTCAACGTCTTTATCACCTAAAATGCCAAAAGTGTACAAAGCTGTAAAAAGAACCTTTATTTATTTTTTTATTTTAAATGTCAACAATGAAAACATCTGCCAAAATAAAATCTTTAACGACTAGCCATTTTTTTAGTCAATTTTGTGAAAAATTTGGTTATCTCTATACCAATCTTATGAACAGTTGTCATAGCTAGCAATCCTAGCAAATTGTTGCATATATATTATTACGCTTGAGTAAATTATCTATGTGTGTCGGATGTAAACCAATCGCATTACAGAACTCACCAGTCTGTACCAGGGGTTCTTCGCCGTCGGACTCATGTCGAAAAGGCACGAACCCCTGGGGACGAGGTTGAACTTTGCACAAACTTAATTAACCATTGTTGGAAAAAAAGTTTATTGCTCATTTCCAGCGTCGGGCTACAAAAAGAATGGTACGAGTCGTTAGCCAATGGAAAAATTCACAAGTTTGCCCGTCGTACATATCCTGGTCCTCAAATATTCGCAGGTACTTTATATCCCAAGCTTTTCTGTTTCCTAAGCACAAAGTAGCGTTCTGCTACCATTTTGAACAAAAGACAGGTACCAAATATAAGTAACTAGTCGTTAACCCGTGGAGATTCACGGACTCAGCCCTCGTCCAATATTATCTGGTCCTCAGATTATACCCCGTCGTATCGCTATTTCGTACACTCTTCTTATCTGCTACCATTTTGAACAAAATATGGGTATTAATAAAGGAGATAGTCGGTAACCCGTGGAAAAATTATCTGGGTCTCTCTTCCTTTAAATTCCAGGCTATTTCGTGTGCTCGTAGCACGACTTTGTCTTTGCACACACACACAGAATATGGATATTATTAATATAGAGATAAGTTAGGAATAATTTATTAGATTTTAATCTTAATTTACGTTAACTATTTTGCAAATTTGGTTGAGGCCTTCTATATTATATTATGGCACATGCCAACCTCGTTTCCGCAATTTTTTTTTTGTTTCGGTGAAAAAAATAAAGAATTCTAAATGTCACATTTACAAAGACAAGTGGGAAACCTAGTGAAATTCGGGAATGCTCGAGTTTCAAGTTTTCTTCAATTTCCTACAAAGCTGAAAGAGAAGGATAGTTTTACATTATAGAAATTACGTTGGAGACACTTCAAAGAAGGTTAACCGCTCGCTTATTTAAGTATTTAGCATATCAACTTTACGTAATAAGTTTATAACAACAATCATTACGGAAAAACGTAGAGTTAAGTTGCTGGAAATCAAGCTTCTAGACAACAACAATAATAACAAGACGAACATTTGATTAAAATTCTGATATATTGTTCTACTAATTGGAATAATTCGTGTGCGTGTGTTATAAGCATACATTGTCACTATTTACAGTCGTGTAGATGTGCGTATCTTCTTTTTCAACACAACTCTGCGTCTCTTTTTCGTCGATGTTCCGAAGCTCCTTTAAAGTTAGCCACACATTTTTGCGCCAGTACTCTAGGACAACTACCATTACACGGGTACTTGCAATCTGCGCTGTAATATCTTCTACTACCTAGTTGTATTTCGTTGCCCTTGTACCAATCATAAAAAGCTTCACCAATATGTCTATTATTGACTTTAACTTTCGACCACGTGTAGTCTAGTATAACTTGACCATGTGCGATACAAGAATTGGCAAATACTCCTGTATCGTTCTTGAATTTGCGTATTTTATTGATGGTTTGATACATTTTGTTTCGAAAATTCAATATTTTATCACGTTGATCTGTACCGCATTTTGCGTCGTCATAAATACAGTTTACTCCTTCCAAGTAAGACAACTGCCAATGATCGTATAATGAATTCACAATGTATATGGGAAGTTTTATATATTGTAATGTATTTTGTGGAAATAAACATCGATATTTGTCTTTTCGTGCAAAACTTTTTAGACATTTCTTGTTTAAAACAGGTCTATGTAGGCTATACAATGCTTTGAATTGTTTCCGCGCCATGTTCTCAGTTTCAGATGTCGAGTCTTCGTCAAGAAATAAACCTGCGTCAATTAAACCGCGAACTCTAGCTTTCTCAGGAATATACCCTCTTATGTAATCACCTTGTAATGCTAGTGCCAAGCCCCCTGCAGACGTACCGCTCAAGACAACATCAGAAGCATGTGATAACCCTTGTGGTAAGAGGTTATCTAACAATGATTTCAAAACCTTTCTACCTTCGAAATAAAATTCTTTACCTTTACCCGTGATAGAGCTTTTTCGGTTGCCGGAAAATAAACCACCATCACAGTAAGATAAAACTGCAACATTCCACTTATAAAAGCGAGGGTTAACTGCGCCATTTTTAGAAAGAATTCCATGAAAGAAGCTACTGATTTTCTCATTTTTCGAATGCAAAGTTGAACCTAATATTGAAGATCTACGTTTCATGCAACTACGAAGATCATAGCACCACGCTCCTCCGTGGAGATGCACAATCCACTTTCTTTTGCCGCTCCCAAACCCCTTTCGATAATAATACCCTGGTGTAGACCCATCCATGCATTTTGCTCCATTTGAATTTTTTGTGTAATGGAAATTTATTTTATTTTCATTTGTTTTGTTAACGTTTCTATTCCTGAGATTCATTTCCGCCAGATTTTTACCGCTAATATTATGATACGTTTTCACAAGGTCCGTTATATCGATTTCATCTTTTGAATCAATGTTTATGTTTGGTAATTTTGTTTCTACAATGCTGGCTGCATTACTGATGCTCTCATTCTTTGGTTCTAATTCTTCTTCAATCAAAGTCAAAAAATGCTTATCTATATCATCTCGCGTTTTTCCCGCGTTTTTTGTTTGTAAAGAATCGGTAATGTTATTGATGTTTTGTGTAAACAATGGCGTTGTTATATTGTTTTTGTTATTGTAAAAATTATCCAGCATAATATCGTAGTCAGGTGCTTGGGAGTCAATGTCTGTCGTTTGTATGAAAGGTTTTGTTCTGTTTGTCAGATTGTCTTGTTGAGTGTTATTGCCGACGTCGAGTGTTCCTGAAATAAGTTGAGATATGATGGGTATTCGTGTTTCGGAGATCGATGTTTCGTCTTCTTCGAAGTTGTCATTTTCTTTATTGTAGTCAGTATCGGTGTCGGTATTATCGTTAGCTGCAAACTCGTCAAATTCACGTATGATTGTCGGCGTCGGTTTATCTTCCTCTTCAAAAAATGAAATAATACTCTTAGGAGAGGCTTTTTCAGTTACTCGATGTGCCGTGGAAGGTTCCTGAAATTCTATGATACTTTTCCGATTGCCAACAACAGTGGTTGATGGTCTTGTTGTTGAAGTATTGGCTTTGACGACATTTCGTGTTTTTGCCGTTATATACTGAACTACATTTTGTTCATTTTTCGAAGTTGGTTTCAAAAACTCCTCCAATATATCATGAGTTTGCTGTCTGGTTGTAACTTGTTGGTATTTGGTAGTTGCAGAACGTGATGTTGTGTACGATGTCGTTGGAGATTGCAATGCACTGATGTCTTTTTTCACCGATGCAGATAAATAACCCGAGTTCGATCTTTTGTCAGAGCTTGATACTAGAGATGTCGTTGGTTTTTCAATGAGTATATTTGTGTATGGCGCATTGAAACTATCACTAATACCACTACCAGACTGTGGTTTAGGAATATCACTTCTAACATACTGTGCATGAATAATGTGCGCGTCTTTAGACTGCGTTGTGAAGTCGTCAGTCTCAATATTTAAATTTAATACATTTCTCCGCACTCGTAAGTGTTGTGAGCTGCCATCTAACGCATAACGTCTACCATTTTGAATTGAAAGCGTGCTGCGTTTAATTCTTTGCTTATGCGTACGATCAATAGAGGTTTTCTTGTTTGTCAGGCTTGATTCTTGTAAGTTCTGTAAAATACCACTAGGTGAATGCAATTTCGAACCTTCATGTTTATTAAACACAGTCTGCTCTGTGCAATTTAGTTGTCTATACAAATTAATTATTATGTGTAAAATTAGGAACAGCGCATTTCTAGATAGGTAAAACATAATCCCATATTAAATAGGATAATTTTTTTCAGCTGTAGAAGCAGCATCTCTTTGTCACGTTGAAATTAATACGAGTCCTTCCATGATATAAATGCGCGTTAACTAGAAAAGCCAACCAGGTCAACCTTTTACGGTTAAGTTGTTCCACTTTTTACTCATGTAAGTATAACCAAGGTTAAAGCCGTTCATGCAGAAAGGATTCTTTCATTCAAATTTAAATCAGTTTTTCAAGCTTCGTTAAACAGTATAGAAACACTACATGACCGCGTAATGTGAAATATATTCTTTTAATTAACCTTTTAAACTTGAAATAGTTTGTAAACACTTCACAGTGCGGTCACGTTTGACACAGTCGACACTTTCTAAACAACCGCTCAAACATTGCTGCTTCAGTGAGCATGCTTATTGCAGTGGAACTAATGAAATTCCAAACGTAGTTAATTAACAGGCAGAAACGTAAACAACAGTAGAGAAAAAAATCTTAAAACAGTAAAATTTGATTAAAGTAAAACGTATTTCATAGCTACCATTTTTTCAAACGCTGGAACTGATCGCTGACCAAAGACCCTGAAGAATTTTCGCGAATCGTGGTACTCAAATTTGCGGATTTTGCGAAAGATAATTTCGCGTTTTAAGACCAAAGAGCTAATTGTAGGATACCAGTTTTCGTTTCAGGGATTGCAACTTTGGAACACTTCCAGGACTAGAGAAAATCTGATTGTATAAAGTGGATTTGTATCCTTGTAGAAACAAGATTGGACTGTGGGCTTCCCTGGGTGGGCTTCCCTGGGTGGGTGCTGAAAAATTATAAAGAATGATGTAATTTCTGATATTTTCTTTATAAAAAAACATTACAATAATATTTACACCTTATTCATTGAGCAATATAATTCAACCTCGTTCCCAAAACGAGGTTGACATGTAATTTTAAAGAAAAGCATGATAAAAATCCAAATAAATTTTTGACAAAAAAAGCAGTAAAATTGGGAAAAAAATTAAGAAAATAAAAAGAAATTACACAAAAGATTTTTTTTAAAAGAAAGTTCTGAATTTTTAGAATAAATAAATAAATAAATTGGCGTATTTACTATGGTAGACATACGCCACTTGTTATTTTACAAGGGCGTTTTACATCAGGTGGAGCAAGAAATAAGGTCCCGTCAGTACACATACATACTTCAGCTGTCCCTCCATGGACAACGTCACCATTTTCTGATTTACCAGGCACCTGAGACTTTCGCAGATTTTTTAAAATAATCTTTTTCGCATCCAACAGAATCTATGAAATGTGAGGATAATTAATTGAATTAGAAAGTAAACAAAATGAAAAACAATATATCAAAAAATAAAAAATATATTCACATATCGCGATGTAACGAATTTTATAATGAACTCAGAGAAGAGGTTTGGAAACGAGAGTTTATAAAGCGTACCTTTCCCTTCTTGGAAGTTAACTTGGTATCCATTAAACTCTCCAATTTGACGTCATGCGCGTTCGACTTGATTTCGACACCTTTTGCAGCGTTGATTTTCAACTTATTCGTTAGTGATTCCAATCGGAGGTCTTTTGAATCGCTGGCTTGCACCAATGGCGTTTGAATTGAACTTTCCAGATTTAAGCCTCCAGGTACTAAAAATTCAGTTAATGTCCTTGGTAAATTTTTTTTTAGATTCTTGCATCAGCGATAAATACTTTTCATTCCCACGGCAAGTATAATTACTGATTCGCGGCTTGTTGCTGGAAGCTGAATTGGTCCTCTTATAGCCGATTGATATGCAAAGAATAGGAAATTTAGTAAAATTTTACTCGAATAAGCGTGCGTCCTGGCAGGATATTTATTTTGTAAGTGCCATTCCCTCCGGATTTTTAGTCAGAACAACTTGTAAGTTTTATTTCAATATCAAATTTCTGCGACATACGTTAGATCTTATGAAGAATGGGAAAATAAAATAACAAAATAAGTAGAAAAAAGAGCAATTCTAGCTTTCTCTTCAAATATTGATTTGCTTTTTGAAACAAACAAACATTCTCTAAAGAATAATAATAGGTTTTATTTAGCAATATTTGGCTTGACTTTGTGGATGTGTTTCGGTTGTCGCTGTACAGTTTGAGCTAGTCGAACATAAATATTATTCAACCTTGTAATCAAATTTACACAAATAGGAATACCTGAAATGTCCATATGTTCAATGTTCATTTTAATTTTCTTGTCATCAGCGAAAAGCAGCGTACGGCCTGCGCCATCTTGAATGTACAACTTTTTATTTTTCAATATCACGTGATCACTGTCCAATGTGATTTGACCAACAACATTGTTAAATGCATCCACTGCACTGAGGGATATATTTTTCCGCGAATTCACACGGATTGGAGAATTCTAAATAAGAAATAATTAGATAATATCTAGAACATTCCCATTCAGTAAGCTGGATAGGTTTATAGCTAAATGCGAAATGTTGCAACCATGTTGACACTTATTTATGTAATTCAAAAGTCGTAGAGCGTGTTAAGACCGCATGCTATAGGTGCTCATGGTTTGCCATATTGAGACAAGTGAGCCACAAGTTATTTTGAGAAACTCACTTAGGAGGAGAAACTCACTTAGGAGGACAAAAAGCAAAAAGAAATGCAACATAAAAGCCATAATTCTGAAAAAACAACAACAAAAAACCCTGCGAAATCTCGCGATTAAAGTTCACCAGGGGACGAAATTTTGTGAAAAATAGTCGTTCATATAAGCACGCGTGGTATCGATTGAGATTTAAAAAAAAAATAATGTTAGTTATACACTAAGTGAAGAAACAACGGGAGAAGGGTCGGAGTTTTTTCCGATTTTTTCTTCCCTTTCCAAATACAAAATCAAATTAATTTTTTTTATAAATGTCTTATTCGACCTATTAAATAATTTATTCTTATTATTAACCCATTATTAATTGTAATAAAAAATATTGCTGATGTCAGCAAAGTCCCACCAATGCACAAAATTCACTACATGTTAAAACCATTTTAATACTTAGCCAAATAAAACCCTCGCAGAGTCCTTCTTGCGAAGAATACGACAAAAAATGAAAATTATATTTGAGAGTAAAGACTATAAAAACACAATTTGTGTGTAGACAAACAACATAAGTACATAAGATATATATTCTTATTAAAGACATGCAATTCCAGGACTTACAGTTCTGCTCATAATTGTCTTCGCACGTAACACAGACAAGAACTCTGCTGTGCCGTCCATTCTCAAGCCATTACTTGTTATATGAAGCTTGCCCATACCATGCTAAAGTAAGAATATAAAAGTTGAACAGAATGATGACGATTTTAACTTAAAAAAGATGATAAATTCATCGGATCAAATCTTATACCAATAATGACTTGATTTTAGCACTTTTCACAAAAACAGATTTCCTGAATTTGATTGGCTTTCATAAGCACAAAAGAACCTTTCTTGTCCTGACCAATACAGTAAAGACATTATTTCCCAGATTTTGGTTAAAAAACTTAAAAATTGTGTTATACTTGACATTCCCTTAATTTACAATGGAAATCTCATCTGTAAGAATTTTTGACGAAAAGATTAACTAGCTACAGGGTTAAACTTTGCCGATATGACCTCCTTAAACTGATTTGCGAAATTTATTCCCAAAAACTTGGAAAATTTTTCTTTTTATGCCTGTTCATCGATGCCGTCTGCACATCAACAACATTTTTTAATCGAACTACAATCTCGGATGAAATATCTGGGAATAGAGGGGGGAAATTTTGGAAGATCCTCGGCACAAGCACTGCTATTTTAAAATTAGACACAAAAGGTTCAACTTTTTTTAATCTGGCTAGCATCGGATTTCCAGAACTACACAGGCTCTGCGCTGGATGATGTCGTAATGCAAATCTCTAAAATTGATGCACAATCAGACAACGAGCTTAGTAGGAATTGGAATTAAGACCTTTATGATGTATGGCTCCGCCAGAGTCACTCATACTTAACTAGTAAAAATTGACACGACAGTGTTGAAATTTAAGATTTTCTCGATGTTTTTCAAAAATGCAAGTTTGATCATAAATAAACCACATATTTAGTGTATATTTCAACCTGATTAATTTGACCAATGAAATTCCATAAATCTTTCAAATAAAATTGCTTATTCCTACTTGGATAATCGTTTCATTCTAATTGTTATCTCGAATTTTTTAATCGTCCAGCAACAATGTAACACAGCAAGGTAACCTCACAAAAGGCTAATAAAAAATTATTGTCTATTCTTAATCCTCTTTCACCATACCACAAAGAAAATTAGCTATTAAAAAACAGTTAATTACTTGATTAGTCACTTAGTGAGAAAGTGGTTTACTTGCAATCTCGTGAAAACAATACATGTTGACACGAGGAGTTAATATTGAACAGTACACACTGAAACATTCCTGCTTTCGCCTGCAGTGTACATCGTGTCATTTTTTTAAACTTTTTAATGATGCATTCTTTAAGAGTTTTTAATCACGACAATCTTAACACTATCGGACAAGACACCTCCTTCGTTATCAGGTGCGAATGTTCATAAAATATTAGTATTGAACAAATAAACGTTCGTTTCGCAAATACGTATCGTAAAAACCAGACATATAACCTTAAAGACTATGTTTTCCCCACTTCGTTAATTTCTTGACCACCATTTTGAAATGGTTCAAACTTATTTCGTACTTAATCAAATCTTGACGTCATTACGTTGCTCAAGGGTGCGCGATTTATGTGCCAGAGCCGACCTATATGGGTTTTACAACCGCTATACCCCCATTTATATTTTCAGCGACTTAATTTTGGAAAGAGCAAAAAATCCAACGTCAAAACCCAAACATTCAGCGACATTGTTAAAGTATACAAAAAATCTCCCTATGACTCCTTATAACACGTGAAATCAAATTTCAAGCATTTTTTTTTTGCAGTTCCAAACCTAACAAACACATCCTGGACATAAACAAAGTAAAAAGAATATTTACCAATCCAAAATCTTGAACTCTAATGATCCAAATAGTTAAAGCCAAATTGATGATAGCGATGATTAATATGAGTAAGATGAGAAAATACAAGCATCTTTTTCGCCATCCATAAATTCCAATTTTATAGACAATATGAGTAAGCTCGGGCTTTGTGTACTCGACATTTTCAAATGTCGCCGAGTTGTTGTTTTGTCGCTGGCGAGTTGGCATTTTTGCAAATTACATACTAAAAATACCAAACACCAAATGTAAAACAATTTTATAAAAACACAAACATTAAATTTTGGTTAAAACGTAAGAACATACTTTAGAACACAACAAGGCTAAGCAAAAATATTACTAACAATGTAAAGCCTGGTCTAAAGAAAGCTTGTCCTTCCAATCGTACAATTTTACAAGAAACAACAAACAAACAAATGCTGAACTCACTGAAGACTATATATATCTCATATTAATAACAAGTAGGTAAACATCAAAACATCGAATCCTACGAAATAATTTCCAATCACGATAACCTCGATAAATGGAATCAACTTCTTGCAGAATACCAACAGCTGGTGTAGTTGCTTTCCGATAACAAATTACAGTTAAAAGCAAATAATGCGTGAAAGTGGGAGTTAGCTAAGCTACCTCAAAATACAAGATTACAAATGTAATTACAAACAGCATTTACAAGCTAAAAGCATATTTCAGTCTGTTGCAAAACGTCTGTTTCATTGCACGCGTCTGCTGAAGAAAATAAAAGTTGAAAACACATAATCCTAGCATTATTAGCAAAAACTAAAGTTTAGCCGTAGAAAACCATACCATCTTAAAATATAAACAGAGAAACGAGAAGTGCGAAAACAAACAACCTTATTATGAAGAGAAGACATTTCATTTAACTGATCTATAATCCGAGATTTCATTTGTGCAAACCAAGCAACGACTATTTATCAATCCCATGAAATCTCCGACAATAATTTTACTAACTATCAAATTAGCTTTTGTAAAAAGTTAATAATGCACAAGTAATAGTAAAAATTATAACGTTTTGTATTTCTCATTCTCTTCAAACACTGATTTTAATTGATGGTAATTATGTGATCAAATCTAATATTGGTTGCAGAAGATATACGAGATAAGGTTATTTATATGAACAAAGATGATCAGTGAGATTAAACCTTCATTTTTCATAATATCCCTACAGCGACTCTCATAGTAACGAATCCGTTTGAATGAAAGAACACTATATATTGACCTTTGAAGAGCTACGGTCGATGCACTGTGTTGAACAATTATAGGATTCCATATTATCGCGTATTCTGTAATGTTTCAATTGTAAATGTCACAGTTCTTGAGGAAACAACAAATTATTACCATGAGCTACCACCTACTGAGCTACCTACTGAGCTATCTACCATCAGTCACCTACTGAGAACACCTTTTTAACCAAGATCCTGCAAAACAAGTTCTGTGCACCAATACTCGTAATAAACTAAAAAAGTTTACGACTGACCAACTTCACTGTGTAATGTTTTTTAAGCAGTAAGTATTTGACATCAATCTTGACCCTCCGCCTCCAGCTGCGTGCGTTAGGGTCGACAATCGGCAGCAGCTCACGTAAATGATGACAAGGACAGAAGAATTATCGGTATTTTTGTTGCTGACAGTGAACAAAAGCAGTAACACAAATTAAAAACACAACACAAAAATCTTCCCACTTTTTTGTAGCAAATATCTGTCAAGGTATTGCCGACAAAACTAATGATTCTCTTTGGCAAACTTCTGATTGACAAAACTGCTAGCTATAATTTAAAACCATACAATATTGTTGAGACAGTTTTATTAAATGTTTACTATAACCTATGAAGTTATTCTTCAATTTTCTAACTGCTAGTGTGTTAAGATAGGTGGAAAACAATATGGAACCTCTTTGTTGGTGTTTAAAGTAAGTCTTACTAAGTTATGGCTGCAAGAGATATGCAAATCAAGAAATCTTCTCATCCAGTGAAAAAGAAAATGAATTTACAATAAGTATCAGACAAAGAAGCGATTTAAAGAACATTAAAATTAAAAAGTATAAGATCTAAAGACTTTTAATGATAATTTTTTTTTCTATGAACACTACCACGAAACATTCTTTTTTTAAAAAAAGTGAAAAATCAACAAAAAGTATACAACACGACACATGTTCTTAACAAACAAAAAATTAAATGAAAGAAAACACAGCTGATAGTTTAAAACTAAAAAAGTTTAAGTTGAAAAAATCCAAAAAATGTAACCAAAAAAAAATCTTTATGTGCTGTAGTATAAATGCTATGACAACTAAAATAATTTTTTGACCGGAAATTTTTAATTTCAAATAATTTAGGCTCCCAAACTGAAATGATTATCTATACAAAAAACTTGTCAATTATTACACCCACATTACAACTTGAACACATAACAAAAAACAGAACAAAAATTTAGTGTACAAAAAACCAATGTCATTAAGATAAAAACATAATTTTATCATAACCCAACAACAAACCAACAATTTTCATTGCACAATACAAAACCTTCTTTCTTATATGCATATGTCTTTCACAACACAACCATACACTAAACCCTCGATGTTTACTTACTTCAGCCATATGCTTCACCTCTGCATAATAATCTATTCATATCTCACAGTGACTGTTGAACCTTAAAAGAGGATATCCTGTCTCCATTGTGTTTTGTTTTTCAACCGACAATCAAGTGGTCAGAGTATTTTTATTACCGTTATAAATGGACAAATTTAATTACAAGTTATAAACCAAAACATTAAAAGAAATCCTACAAATGTGTTTGAAGCGTAACCATGACAATCCGAGCTCCTTTTTGCAGTGACACATTCAGAACAATACAAAAAAATAAATATTTTTTTTGTGTGAATAAATGTTTACTATTAATGAAAATAAAGTTTAGTAAAGTAAATAGAGGTGGGATAATAAATAAATTGGTGTTTTGTTACACAGATGATAAGATTGAGGTAACATACAGTAGTTGGAAAGAAATTAAACCTGAACCTGTCATACACGCATTAAAGCTATGAAATGAAAGGGTAGGAAAGAGAAAAGTACCACTCTGACGCGACCAACAAAACGTAGCATTCATTAGATTTGCACTAACTCTTTTCTTGTTGGGACATGCATGCTTTAACCTCTAGAAAGATGAGAAATATATATCTTTCTGCTGACTTTTCATGACATTTGAAAGTTGAATTATTTTAATGTAACTAGAAACCAAATCTTTCTGGCGTCAATACTTGTTATCATAAGTATTACACAAAATCGAATAAGTACCCCACTACAAATATCTTTTTAAACATAACAAAAACTCCACCAAACAACAAATAGGCTTATAGTCTATAAAGATATTCTAACTTGCTTTTAAATAAAAACTCCAAATACAAATAAAAATAAAAACACGAAAATTTTTCCAAACTTTAATATTATACACAGAAATTTTATATATATTGCACGCGATTAAATTAAGACTTTCAAATGAACATTTCACACACAAATATATATTTGAAATGTGATAAATTATTAATGAAACAATAATTCAACTTTACATGCAAAGAGATTTATCTACAGTATTTCCAACAATTGTTATTTAACATTCACCATTTAACACCATTCACCATTCAAAAAAGGTAGGACGTTTTGGAGACAATATCAGATTTGAAAACAAGCTAGGTTTAATGTTATTTTATAAAAATGATTTTACATTTCTTAGAAGACAGCTTTGAACGGTTCAGTACTAAAACTTTCTCAGCAATTCTGTTGTTTTAATCTTTCGGCTTTTTAAAATTTTCAAAACAAATAGTTAAGGGAAATATGAAGAAATGAAGCATTACAAAAAATAAAGTTCACGTGAATTATTTGGATGTTATTGGTTGAGTTTGAAGATTTTCTTAAGATGGAAAATTAAATGCATCAAGAAAATGATATTCACGAAAATACAGCGTACTTTCTTCAGCTGTACAAAATGCAGTGTCAAACCTTCCTGTTATGTGAGTGTTACCTCTCCACAAATGACTTTCATAAAAGCAACTTGTACTTCAAACTACATAGCCATGTGAGACTTTTACTCAAATTTTTCAAACCCTTGTAAGTTTTGACTCTAAAGATTACACTTCAACATCTCTTCGTATAAGAGTCATCAAACACTTCACAGCCAACTCATAGTTCAACGATGATTCGTAATACATTTTTTCGTCACAATTATTACTTACTTTGAAGATGTAACAAAATCTGATTTAAATTCTTAAAGTATAACTTGAGACAGGAAATTTTGCACAGGTGTTTGAGCAAGACAGGCACAATATAATAAATGCTGATTTTTCAGACCAACATGAACTTACATATCCCTTATCTGATGAAAAAGCGTTGTGAGAATATTTGTCAATCCAAAAAACGCACAAAAATGAACCACTTCATTAAAGTTTTGGGAAAGTAAAACCCACAATAAAAATTCATATATTACGGTACTTGAATAGGACTGGTAAAACCAAAAGTTGATTGGAGAATGTAAAGAGGTGACTCAGAAAGTGAAAAAGGTATGCTCAATACGACGTTAATACAAAACGTCAATACGATGTTTGAGAGAGAGAGAGACGGGGTTGTCTCGTTGTCCAAGCGCACGAACATATGTGTGGCTGTTAAGATTTCAGAAATTGAAAATTATATTTTTTGATTTTAACAGTTGAAGCAGTAAGGAGCAGAACCGATGGATTCACGTTTACCCATACAAAAGTCAACAAATATCACCACTTCTGCTATAACCAAGCAATCTCACAAAAATATCCTCAAAATAACTAACAAACGCTCCCTGGTACTAATTCTCGAAAAAACATACAGTAAAATATCTTCTAACTTAAATATTCTTAGTGTAAAAAAAAATCGCATATCTCTTTACTAACATATACCTCATGCTTTCCTTATACAGTGAAACAAGAGACTGTGTTAAGAATGACTTTATTTTGTCTGTATGCTATATCCATATTTTCTCTTTTTGGTTTGGTTTCATTAAATTTTAGTAATTTCAAAAATTTTAAATGATTTTATCAAACGAGAACATTTTGTCTCTTTATCTATTTTAACAATCTGGTATAAAAGCAAGACTGTTCAGTGATGAAATTAAGAAAATCCAACTCCAAAGATTTTAATTTCAATAAATTAGATTACTCTGACTGTATATTAATTCTAACTTGACAATAAATCTGCAAGGAAGAATAGTGACCTATTGTGCTCATCTTGTCATTGCTTTTTTAAGCCAACAATATCACCAAGCCAGAAGATACATGGAAATAGACATAAACATAGAACACTATAACTAACTTCTAAATCAAAATGATGTGATTCATCTGCACTTTTGTGTTTTTCTTAGTAAGAAATGAACAAGTTAATACAATACAGCTGTTATACATATGCTTCAGGATATTCTTACAACAGTGATACTGTCTAGACATCTCATGTGGAGGAATCGGTTCATTAATATATTTTTATAAAACTGTCTTGGCAACTAGTAACGACAAATAATAGTGGTTTGAGGACAAAAGATTTAAATCCAGAAGAGGCAGTCCATCTTTTAATAAATCCTTTGCTTTTAAACAGGACGTTTAAATGAAAGTAACACATGAGTAATTACATCCTACGAAAAAAAAAAATGCGTGGACAGTACAGACCAATTTCATTGCTTAATGAAAAATTTTGGTGTCTAGATAACAAGGCAGATACGACCATGAAAAAAGAAAACTGATGTTTCAGAACAATAACATGTTAAAATCTTAAAAAAAAATGTGCCCTATTTTAACAATGATAATACTGCAGCAACATATCATTTAGGACATTAAAATGTTGCATAAAATCAGATGTTTCGTGGATAGTTTTTCTCAAACACAACTCCTGAAGGCTATTTGGCTGTAGATTAAAATGATTGACAGAAATAATCTTTTGTTCGCCTCCTGAAGTTCTTTGTGAGATTCTAATGCTTGCAAGACATCCATTATTGAGAATGTTAGTGTTAATGGTGTCTGTAAATATATCCAATATGCAATCAGCTTTTAACACATACAGAATTTTTAATTCCAGCATGTTTAAAACAATTATTTCATAACCGGTGGCAACAGAGCAGTCAACATTGCTAGCCATACAAAACAATGGTATGAACAATAAACTGTTGCGCCAACACTTAACCTTCTTAACTTGCATTCTTTGTTCGTTCTCTTTTATTCCAAAATTGAAATCGAAACATTTCAACACTGTAAGCTTATTTTCACATAGCGATAACAATTTTAAATTGTTGTCGTTCTGAGCAACCCATATCAACCGCCCTTTGATGTTTAACAAGGCAGGTAATTCATAGCTATCATCTCGTAAAAATATTTCAGGTTTTTTGACCATCAGTTCATGAACCTGATTTCCAACAAATGTTACACATAGAAAGTATTCTGGATGTTTGTGGTTATCAATGACCACAACCACGTTTTCACAAGTTAAAAATCGAGGGACGCTTCTTTTCGATGACCAGCTTGACAACGAGACATTTTGGTAACCAAAATTCACAACGTATATCTTCACAGGAGCATTATAGCATATAAATAATTGAGATGAATGCATGGAAAGAGTGTGAGATCCAAATTTACCATCTTCGTCAACAATGTTAAACTTAAACTTTTTAATCTTACAGTGTTTTAATGAAACAAAAATTGTTTCAAACTTAGCAGCAGCTTCCTTTTCCTGATATTCTTTTATGAAAACTATGCTAGCACCATCAGACAGATAAGTTACATTTGGTTCACTTGTAGTCAATAAAGATGCAGACACATTAACATCTTTGTCAAAACAAAACGTTTTTACATCTAATTGTGACGCTAATGTTGTCAGCCTTTTATTCACTGAATATTTGCAGTTCTCTGGCAAATCACAAACATGCACAACTTGGCTACCATTTTGTAACCAATCAAAACATTCTTCGTAACTACCATCATTGCAATTATACTGGTCAGTAAGCCTTTCTTCATTTGCAGCAAACAATTTGACAGCATTCTCATCACTATGAAATCTTCTTAATCCAATGCACTTATATGAGCACAAAGACATGCTTGTATAAGAAAACTTTATTTTAATCAGCTGAAAATTCCAATTTCTTTGTTTGCTCAAAACACTAACATGTTACTAACAAGCGAAAAGACAACTTTTTCTGTAAGTAGGAGTGTAATAAAATATAAAAAAATTATCAGTCATCGTGAACTTAAGACATGATTTGATCAGGTTTATTTTTAACAACACATGATTAAAAGGTTAACTTTAATATTTATAAGCATATACATGAAACCAAACGAATTTGTATTGGTAAAAACACACATACATTATTTATGTGCAAACCTTATTATAGATTATTACACTATTATAAACTTCTTTCTACTCTCTCTATTCATCTTTAACAATTTATGAATAGGGTTGATTCTTAAAGAAAAATTTTAAGGAAAAAATATTAAATTGCTCAACGTATATATCAAAGATTTCAGCATGTTCTTATTTATATTATTCCTTTCGTTGCATAGCAGCAACAAAATAAAAACATTGAGATAAATTTCGTAATTCAAATTAATTTTGATTGGATGAACTTAGTTATTATCTGCTCAATGAAAAACACAACAAACAATGTTATACTTCTTATCAGAAGAGTCCTTAATTCATGCAAGCATTATATGCATTGTACAAGGGGCACAAATCTTCATGTCACACACCAAAATGAACACTTACCATAGATGTTTATCTTCAACACGACTCCTTCCTTCCACAATGCTTACAGATTTTCAAGGGAAGCAATCCAAAAACCTCCATATTCTTGAATTTCTTCCTGACCAATCCATCCCATTCTTTCAGACGCATACTAGCAGAATGTAACAAACGTTTTATAACACAAACATGCTTTGTCTTATCAATGTGTTTGCCAAAAGTTCTAAATATAGTTGTTAAACTCCAAAAAAATTTAAATGTATGTTACAGACACCTTTGTTAATGAATACGTTTCTTTGATAAAACACAAAGAACAAAATATACACACAAGCATTCTTTGAGTACGAAACAAACTAGCAACTTTTAGATGAAAAAGAGGTGGTTTACTAGTCTCTATTTGCACTAGCCTGGTAATCAAGGGAGAAAATGTTTCAACACAATAACTTTTTGGCTGAATGTTAAAGTTTCAAATAAGATGCAATTCTACAGAGAACTAAGCAAATTATAATTGATTCCTTGCTAAATATATATGCAGTAAAAATATGTATAAGCATAGCAGATTAGTTTAGCTGAAAAGTTTTCAAAAATTTATACTTTTTTCACATTTTCCTGACAAAGAATACTTCTCCGGTCAACACTGGTATTTTGCGCCAGCTGAAATTTTCGAAATTGGTAAACATCGCATTCTTTCAGAGTACACATGATAATGCATTTAAACACAAAAGTATTCTTTTCTTCCTTGTTTGAAATTAAGGGAAACTGCAATGTTTTTTCGATTTTAAATTACACACAAGTAGAAAATACAACACATTAATGGATTTGAAATCTTAAGAATACTATAATATACTTTCTACAATATACACATGATACCTTTGTTAACAATACAAATCTATTATTAGCTAACTTAAAAAGAACGCATAAAACAATTCTCAACACAAAGGCCATTGACCTAAAGTTTGTCAGTGTAGTACGCAAAGACTATAAAAAGATTGACTTTGTGCAATGAAAAATAAAGGGTTTGGAAATCGATACAAATTAAATTTGTCATGTGTTTCTCAAATATAAACATTAATGAAAACATAAAATAATTTGGCAAAAATTTGACTCACATGATTTCACACAAAGAGCATATCATAATAGTTCAATGAAATAAAAGTTTATCTATAGAAGGCTTAGCAAAAAGAAAAAAAACATGTTTTTTTACTACAAATTAGGTTTCATTTAAAAGCAGACGATTACAAATATTGCAGAGACATTTTTCAGTCGAACAGGTAGTACTACAATCTAGAAGAAGAAAAAAATCTCATTTGAACATGGTCCAGGTGGGTACAAGCAATGTTTTCTACAACTGATGCATCCAAATACCCTGACATGTAATTTGTTGCCATTCTTACAAAATCTTGTTCCAGAGTTTAGAGTTCTGCATAAAAACTTTGAGGTTCGAAACAAAAAACAGGATAAAAAAATTTCGAGGATTGGTATAATAAGTATAATGCATAGATCTGCAAGTAAGAGACAGCTCAACAATTTCCATAGAGAATATGAAAATGTAGCTATTTATAAAAACACAATAGTAAAACTAGACATTTTCATTTGAACATATGTAGTATATTACTGCTTCATAAACCATAAACATCACTGCGCTGTTTGGTACTTGACGCACAAGTTGTGTCCCCAGGCCGCTATATAAACCTCTGCGACCTTCCTCTCTGTAAACTAACATTAAAGTCTGAAAAAATGATTTATATTTTCTAGGTCCAGAACATTCTTCTTGACGTAGTCTAGTTCGTACAACTTCGTGTGGATATGCACACATTGATGCAATTGACTTCGAAAAACCAGCTGCTATCATAAAATCTGACACATTATTCTTCTCAATATGGTCTTTACTATTATGTTTATGGTATTCTCGTAATATTCTTTTGAGTCTTTCATAAATAACAAAGTGAATGATAGTCTCTATTATGCCAAAATAGGATGCAGAAAGTCCTCGGTAAAATCCCTTTATGCCTTCTTCCTTAAAAACTTTACGTGCACATTTCATCATGCCATATTTTGTTCTATAATGTAAAGGGAGATAGATGTCTTTAGTAAAGCAAATAATTGTGGTATTACGCCACTCCTAATTTTAAATAACTTTCCAAGTTTTTTTTTTTTACAAAAATTAAACTTCTACACTCTTCATATAGCCTACTTAGTCAACTGTTTGGTTTTAAATAAAATTTACATACTGACTGCTAAGTTGAAGACGTGTTTTTACAAACCATATGGGTGCTGTAAACGTATTTGTAATAAAACCTAAAAATAAAAAAAATTCTGTTACATTGAGCAAAACAGAAACAGACCATTAGTTGCTGTGGACATTCTTCAAATCTATAATTCTATAAATGCTCAGGGACAAAATAAAGAATCTTTTTGTACACAAAATAAAACATTTTTAAAAAAACAATAAAATAAAAATAAAAACACAAATAATTTTTTTTTAAAAAAAGGAAATTTAAAAGCATTTTGTATTAGAAAAAAAGGTTTGATGATTTTAAATTATTTTGGTACTTTTCTATTTAAAGAAACTAACAATACTAAAAAAAATAGTTACATGTATCAAAAACTGAATGGCGTTTTTAACATGCTTAAGTGAATTCAAATTACAAAACAGTAATCCACCAAATAAGTGTGCTCATTGGTAATAAAAACACATTATAACAATAATCACTGTTGTATGAAAATACATTTCATTTCAGTTTATACATTGGTAATCTTTTAATACACCCCATCAATTTTTATCTTAAAAACACATTTTTAGATTCACAGAAAAGTCACATAAAGTTGCTAATAAAATGCTGTGTATATATATGTTGTGAGAGAGACAGTTTCATAATGACATGCTAATGATATAACAAGATATCTTACCTGCTGACGCACCTGCACACGTATGAACTAGTGGACTATCTTTGTCTACACCCATCCGTGTTATCCCTTTTGACGATTTAGCATAGACAGCAAAGTATATAGCACTATTTGAAAATCAAAAAGTAAATTAAATTATGGAGTTAAATAACAAGTGACTGGTAGTCAGCGTCCTTAAAAACAACTTGTTACAGATTCAGCAATGCCAAAGCCTTGCTGCCATGCACAAATTAAAAGACATAATGTTTTACTCATGTTAAATGGAAAACTTGAGAAAAACTATTTGCAAGAGTTTTTTAAGTGTCAATATTTTAGTTTTATTTTGCAATTTTAGAGCAACTACTCATTTTTGTTTCTATTTATTATGTTAAGAAACTATATTCATTGATTTTTATTTATATGTAGATTGGTTGTCAATTTTTGACTTATTTTAGCAAATTTGACAAAATGTAAACATTTAAAATCCTTATGCTTATTTTAAAAAAAATGTTATTTTTAGTTAATTATATTATAGACTTTCTATAGTTTGAAACAGGATGAAATGTTTTCTAAGTTGTAGATTAGGCAATTGGCAGTTTTTAATTAAGCAAGAGATCATCAACAAAAATTGGAGAACACCTTTACAATAATAACTACAGAATTGCTGAAGGTGTAAGTAAATGTTATTGTAAGTTGGATCAGAGATGCTAAATCTAAAGGTTACGTGATAATATTTATCAAAATATTTCCCAAGAATGTCCCAATGTCACCATTTTCAATGATACTTTTCTCTACCACAAATAATGTTAGCATGCAAATAATAATATACAAACAATAAGAGAACATTGCAACAAAACGCCAGAAAACCAGCCCTTAAAATTTGCGTTGGCATTGTCGTAATTGCTGACGTAAAATACAAAGGTACAGTAGTTGCGTTGGCAAAAAAACGACGTAATTTTGTTGTGAAATTTTTAAAAAACAACAATTGTGGTATTGTTTGAGCTACTCCAGTGTTAGTTGAAATGTATCTCACGTCGGCAGTTTTATTGCAGACATAAAAAAATTCTAATATTAAGGGCTGGAAAACCAGAGAGAGAAAGGAAATTACCGTGCTGGAGCAACACCAACTAGGTTAGGACCCAAACCCTTATAAAGAGATCGAACACCTTCTGTGTGTATCATGTGTCTGCAAAATAGAAAAAAAAATAATAGCAAATGATTATCAAATTTAAAATGTCATTAAAAAAAATCATGTACACGAAAATTTTGATAACAAGAACTAACAACCCTATATTCTTAATTTCAAAAACTGATTAATGGTAAAGATGTAAAGGTTACTGTTATTTTTCAAAAAACCTCTGAAAGGCTTTAAAACAACATTTTGCAGACATGCTAGAAAATCAAATGTATTAGAAGGCTTCTACATCTGTAAGTGTATGCTTGTATAAAAGTAGTATCAACAACAGCAACTGACAACGTTATATTTTTTTTGCATCCCCTAACTTTTAAATGCATTGTTCTACATATGTACTAAGGTTAATAACAAAAGCTTCAATATCATTGGAAAAAATAGTTTTTCATATTTTTATCATTCAGATAAGAAACTTTTCTTGCAGATATGACATCATTTTTGTCAATGACGTCATTTAATTACTTTTGTGTAAAAAAAAATTATATATCGTCTACAAGTTTACTAATAATCAAGGTAACAAATGAGAATTTAGACTGTATTATAAAATGAGAAAAATTGCTTATTTTAGGAATGTGTGACATCATTTCTGATCTCCATATGACATCATCAAATCGATTGTTAACTTGGAATAAATTTGTAAGAAGACATTCTAAAACTGTGCTAAGTTTCATTACTTAAGGATAAGTAGTTTGGGACATATATATGGCCTGTCAGTACACCATTGTTACACAGGTCAAAAAAGCCCAGATAGTGTTATTGTACAAAAATGCTAAAATATATTGTTAACATTGTGGTAAAAATGACAATTCTTCCTCTATTTTTAAACCTTAATTTTTTTACTGTAAGGTCTTTCATTCTCTGTTGTATAAAATACTATATTACAGCCTGTCTGATTTTTGTCAGCATTTACAGATAGTTGATATATTATAATGTGACAAACAAGCTTACCGTATGCAACCAAGAATACCTGCAGGGCGGGTAACTATTTCATACTGTCCCGGTGCCATTTTAAGATTAACCATTCCAACTAATTTTACTGGCTGAAAAACAGGTGCTGAAGACTAAAAAACAAAAAGTTAAAATATTTTATGAGTAAACTTGCAAGTATTAGAAAGTAATAAATTTAAATACCTTTCCCAGTTAATGTAAAAAAAAATTACAGTCAGCAATGATTCTAGTATGCCATGATATTTTGTGTTTCTTTTTTTACTTGAAGTCAGAAAATAAATTTACTATTACACACCCCAAGCTTTTAAAGTATTTAAATAATAAATCAATGAGCAATTCAAAGTCTCAAAAAGGGCAAAATAACCTGGACACCATACAAGTATAATAAAAAAATAATAAATAGATCTGCAACTTGGTTTGCGATGAAATTTTCTGGGTAAGGTTGTATAGGCCATATACGTTTACTCACAAAATTTGATTCAAAACCAACATCTGTGACGAGCAAACAAGCGTCATTTTGGCAAAAAAATAAAAATATTAATCAATTCACCTTTATAATATCTATGCATTGATAAAGTTTAAATGTACATCCCTTAACAGGTCTAAAATTACGGATGACAGAAAATGCCAAAATTTGCTATTACTTAAATACGACATCATAATTTAGGCAGCATAATTAAATCTGAAATTCTTTAAATGCGAATATCTTAAGAACGAAAAGAGCTTTTTAAAAAATTTAAAAAGACTTGTTAACCAACTTTTTGAGCTCAATAATATATGTCCAACATCATTTTATACCTTGGGTTCCCTTTAAATTAAAGTTTTTGACGTTGTGTCATAACGTCAGAAAAGTTAACAAATAAGACATAATATATTTTCGGCTACATCAAAGGAAAATGAACACCTCCACCTTGCCTGTTACAGACGCATGGACACACTCATCGTATTAATATAAGAGATTAACACTGATTTAATTCCTTGATGAGATATGTCTAACAACATCATGTTGTAGATTTTCATGAGGTGAACGAAAAAAAGGCAAAATCAAAATATAAAATGACCTAGATTTCAGGTTGCAAAACTAGGGAAATATGGAGAGTATTATTATTTTGTGGAAGTATTAAAATATAATTATGTATAGATAAACTTTTTTTGCCTGTCAATTTAAAAAAAAAGGGTTTGTAGTAGGTTGTTTGTAGTAGCTCACATAATACACTAACTTTTTTTACAGTTCGCACTATAACTTGCATTAATATATCAAAAAAAAATTATATTAAACCTCTATAGGCTAATCCCAGTTAAGATTGCTGGACTGATGAATTATGGATGTTGTTAGCTCCACCTACCTGCTGGATGCGAATTAACACCAGATAGAAACCAAGATTTAGGGTGAGAGTATTGAAAGTTATTTCAAAAATTTGTCAGAAGTCTTTAATTTTTTGAATTGGAAAACATTACATGGCACAATGTTAAAAAGCAGTAGCAATGTTGAAATGAAATATAAATGATACAGTATATACCTGAAAAATTTTTAAAAATCTTACTATCTATATTTTTACACAGCTAGAAGAAATACTCTCATGCTCATTTCTTAAAGCTTGCAACCAAAAAATATGTTTCTAATATTTGTGATGCTTTCTAGGAAAATCGACCACTTCGTTATTCGTATTTTTAAAATACGAAATACAAATTACGTATTTTTAAAAACATGCGTATTTTCAAAAAATGCGCGTATTTCGTATTTTTTAAAAATAGGGATATTCTGAAAAATATGAAATTCGTATTCCTATTTTTAGAAATTCGATTTTTTTATTTCCTGTTTATAAAAATAGAAATTCAAATTTGTAAACATTTGTAATTCATAAAATTTTATTTCCATTGCCTTGTTGGAGCATGAAGCAATTTAAAAAAATATGAAGAGAACGATTTGTTTGCAAGAATATGTCAGAATTCATTGCAAAGCTTTGAAAATGGTTTAACACAAAGCTTTATAGATGGCGTAATTTATTCTAAAGTGACAAACATAAGACTTTATGAAGCTAAAATATCGCCGCATTTTGATTTACATATCGCCGTATTTCGCTCTAAAATGATGAGAAAATGACCCTACGAAGGTTAAACATCGCCGTATTTCGGTCAAAATTAACGAAGACACTGCTATATGTATTTTGTTATAAAGTTATGAAAATAGGTCATCTTATTTAGTTGTAAAATAGCTGTAAGAAGCACAGAAGTTATCATTTCGTTTTAAAAAACTGCAAAACGCTTGTGTTAACAGTAAACATGGATTGTACTGTGTTTTAAAATCATGAAAACGGGATATTACAAAGCTAAAATATAACACTGTACTTCGAACAAAACGTATCGAAATTATTCGTTGTTATTTTTAGAAATACGAATTCTGTATTTTTAAAAATACGCTTATTTTAAAAAAAATACGAAATTCGTATTTTTGAAAATACGAATACGCAATTCTATTGTTTAAAAAATACGCTTTCAAAATAGAAGTGGTCAATAGAGATCATCACATTTTCTATTAAAATTCTCTATATATTTTCTTTTTTTTCAAGGTAAATCAAAGTATTAAAGTAAGTCTCATCTTGTTAAAAAAAGTATGTGCAGAATGAATGTCATATAGCTTAAATGTTAACTGTCAGTTTCATTACTAATAACCCATTGTTGTTGTTCACTGTCGTTCAATATCGTTTGTTATCAGCAAGTTAGAGGATGGTTTTGTTATAACAGCATAAGAATGGCTGTCATGGTTTGCGTATATCATTTTTAAATAAACTAACATGACCATTCTCAACATTTTACAATTGACTATGTTTAACAGTAAAATAGTTTACACAAATTCTTTCATCTACTTTTCATTAAAATAATTATTTTCAGTGTGTACAGACTTCATAGGATACCTGCAATCTGGTTTTAACTACTTCTAGTGGACATGTTGCAATGGCTGCAGTGGTGCCACCCAACCTACAAATAAATCATACATCATATTATGATGTGCAATTGAATTATAAGGAACATTTAATGGAAAAGTAAGGAAGAGGTTAACAAATCAAAGTTTGCAGTATATTCGCAAAATTAGGTTGTCCAATAATTGTTAGCCACTGGTGGTTTAAAATTAAAGGGGTATCACTAAAAGTCACCTTTGGTTTTCAAGAAGCTTAAGTAAGTATTAGTAAGTATCAGTAATATTAACATTTATAACAAAACCGGTAAGTGAAATTGTAGGAGCCTGGGTAATGCTTCAAGCATTTTTGCGAAATAAAACAACAAAACAAAACAACAATTTTATTTTTACGTCTAAAGAGACTCACGCAAAAATAAGTTACGCAAGTCTAAATTTTATTTTGTTATAATTTTACTTATACTCAAAACAAATGACCTGAATAACACAGATTTGAAATAATATAATCTAAACAGAGTTTTTTTAAAAAAAACCCAATAGTTATTCTGGCCTCTCAATGATGAAAATAGTACCCGTAATTTAAGTTTTTACTCAATTGCGATTTCCACACTCTCTCTAGAACACAACTCTGAAGCAATTTTTTTCTTTTGTGTCGAAAGGATTCTAATCTATTTATATCTTTGCAATCACATTGAGCATATTGAAATGGTGGTACGATTTATAAGATAAATATGGATAATTAAATTAGTAAAACATGAGAAAACAATCTACTGGTTGTTACAGATGATTCGCGAAAATTATTATTTTTGCCGTTGTTATGCCAAGAAAACTTACATATACATACATAATAAAAACAGGATTACTTTAGGTTTAACAATAAAGAAACCCAAAGCTCTAAAATTACATTCAGATCAAACCATTATTCGGGAATCTCTTGCTTTCCTTTTAATTATTTATTTATCTTATTTCGTTAGAATAACTATTGTGATCTCTTTAAATTGAAAGACCCACAAATTTATATAAATATGCATTTTCTAACTAAGGGATTTTCCAAGCACACAAAAACGCCAGTCCAAATGGACTCTCATGTTCATAACTCTGCTAGTGCTACAGAAATTCAAAAAATCTAGAACTGGTTTCTCGATCCACAAAAGATTTTCCTATTTAGAACAACATTTCAACTATTGCCTAGGCTTATGCTATTCAATCGTTTTTAGACTTTTTTATGCAGTTTTTGGTTTAGTCTTCAATACAGTCCTCAGTGTTGTTGCGTTTTATCATTCACAGATTATACTCTTAACCAGGCCTATCAATAAGGGGAGAGCAATAGCTCTTGCTCACGCAAAGGCTCGCCCAATTCTGAGAAATGAGAAACTAGCCCAGCCATTAAGTTTGTCTGGCTGAGCAATATCAATTCATCTCACATGGAAATTAATGTTATCTTTCTTATTATTTGCAGTAAAAACTAACCAAAATATATGAAAAAAGATCATAAAATAGATAAAAAAGATTTTGTAATAAAATACGCATTTATAAACTTATTCTATTTATTCAGGTTGCTCACCCAGTCTAAATTATTGTAACCTTGGGAGAGCGATTTATTGCTCGGGTGTTATTTTCTTATTGATAGGCTTGCTTAATATAATGATGTTTTTACGTATTATAATCTTTACTTTGTTTTATGAGCCTTTGTTCTTGCATTTATCCAAGCTTGTAAGAGACTGTTTATTTTCACTTACATGTACACATGACTTACACTGTACACATGACTTGTTATTGGTTGAGTTTAAAACATAATATACTTTTTCATTTCACTAAAGTTTCTAATCAGGACGTCCCATTTTAAAACCGGACATAATTCATAGCAGCATTTTACACCTGGATGAAGAGTTCTGAAACAGAACAAGAATTTAAAATTGGGATGTCCCTTTTGCACACAAGACTGCATTTTAAATTGGGCTAGAGCAATACCATAGTGGTTAATTGTTTCCAAAACGGATGTGTTATCCAAGCTTTGGAAAATTGACCCAATTTTAGTACCAGGTCCTCCCTAGTTAATCATATGGGAGCTAACATAAAATATTTTCATCAATTTGTTCAGCCATTACTTCTAATGTGTGACTGCGAAGAGCTGATCAAAATGATGTAATTAGATGGTAAAAGCTTACAGGTTTCCGCACATGTGCTAGCATTTTTGTAGGGAGAAAATATATATCAAATAAAACTACAAAAAAAAAAGGAATATTCACGCAAAATTAGTCAAATAATATAGTTAATTCTAGTCATCTTGAACATATTTTTCCAAAAAAAAATCTTTAAACTCGATTAACACACATTTCTCAAATGTGGGTCCTGCTTTTTAACCTACACCTCACAAATATGCACTATCTTTGCTTTGGTCTCAAAGCAAAATCAAAACAACTACGTCACTCGGAAAGTGGCCTATAGATAGGACCATGCGATATAGATAGGACCATAGGACCATAAAGCCTCACAAATATCGAAGGATACACCCTGTCGTCTATTATTTCCGGGAGGGGCCATGGCATAGATGGGTATCCTAGAGTATTTAATGCTCATTTTGAGCTAGGCAGACCTAATTAGGGTCAGGGCTCTATCAGATAACTCACTGTGCATCAAACGGCGTACACAGTGTGCCATATCCCCAATTTTTCACACATGGCTTAGGTTAACCGGGGCTATGGTAACATTCACCCACCTATACTGAATTGCTGCCATGGGGAATTGAACCTCAGTCTACCCCACAAGTGAAAGAGGTATAACCACTAAGCTACGGCACCACATACTAGCTAGCTTCTGATAGTATTTTGTGGACAAACTACATTCTGGTCCCGCTCAAGACTTAAAAAAGACTGTCTAAGGAAAAAAATTATGGAGTCTGCAGCAATTTGAAAATATGACATACTTTCGGAAATTTGAGTGTAGCACCTATAGGTTAATTCAGAATTGTGGGAAATTCGAACTTTAAATGGAGCTAAACACAGTTTAGCTCATGTTAATTGCAGTTCCCAATACTTGATAGTTGCTATGCAGATGCATCATTAAGGGTACACAAGGTTGTCTTGCTCACCCAAGGCATCTTTGTCTCAATTAACCAAATCAAAGCTATGTGTCATAACTTGAAGCAACTTTCTTGTTGTTGATACTTTATAGTAGGGGACTAAAGGTTTGGGTATAGTCTGTCCATATTAGGTGGTTCTAAGTTAGCCAATCAACAATCTAGGGGCCCCCTATAAATAGGAGAGAATTTCTCTGATTTAGTTTCTCACCAGTAGTAGCAATAACTTGCTTAAATGAAATAATTTTCCCACCCAACCCACCCATATATTTGGTTAATTTTATTTTATTTTTCTCTTTATGTGACACACCTGCATCGTCGCCACACTATGTTGGAACGATAACAGATTATCTACAATCGAACTGGTTCATCGAGGCTACATAACGTCGTCGAGCGTAAAGAGATGTCCAATTGCTTTAGCTACACGGTTTCCTTGAATTGGCGCAGTTTGGCTTAGTACGACCAACAAGGTTTTAGTCCAGTGGTGGAAGCAATTGGCAACTTTACTCAATCATGTCAATGTGTTAAATATAACTGGTGGGGGTGCTGGGCTGCCCTGGGCAGCCACAAAGTGTAGAGATGTGCGTGTACCCCTGGAAGAGTATGGTGAATTAAGTACAGGTGCGAGGAGATGAACGACGGTGCCCTACGCGAGCAGGACAGATGACTGGGGAAATAACAGCAGGGGGATGCGGCGCTGACAGTCAGAGGTGGGGCACCAAGAGGTTAATAACAGGTGTGAAATGCATAAGCAGCTAGAGCTCATAAAGAGTAGGTTCTTGTGAGATATGCACTGACGTATCCAGAGAAGTTTTGCTACCGGTTTACCGGTATGGGATCCCAAATTCTTATCCCAAAAAAATATAAAATGCAAAGAAAAAAAGACTAGTAAATTAAGTAAATATAAACTCTAAGTAGTATGTTTTTCTTCAGCAAATTTGCGATCCTTCAAAACGATTAAACTGCTTGGGTTTGACGTACATGCGATCACATTCGTAACATTTAAATGTTTTGAATTCACGAGCCTACCACCATCTTTACTCACTCGGCCATTTCAAAATAAATCGAGTGAACGATAGGTTCAGCCTATGTTATAGACCCAACTCTACGTCTGTGAACGTAGGCTAGTGAACGGTTTCCCGTCGAAATCAAAACAGCGCTGGGGACAAGGTTGGTAATCACAATTTTATTGGTTGGTAATTCGTATTAAAACTTCGTATCAATGATCAGCCCTTAAAATTAGCGTTGGCATTCGGCACTGCCGACGTAAAATACAAAGATACCGTAGTTACGTTGGCAAAAAAATTGCCGACGTAATTTTGTTGTGAAATTTAAAATAATGGTGTTATTATGAAGAACGTAAGGTATAGAGAACATTAAAGTCGGCCCCTTTCCTTCATGCTGACACTCTTATGCTCGGCTGGTGCATTACACTGAAACTCGAACGAAAGACGGAAGACCATTTGGAACCATGCCACAAGTCAGTCCGACCTTCATCGTCACAGAGAATACTGCGAGAAGAGTGTGCACCCATGCAAGTTAAATATAACCAGAACATGGGAGAGGTTAGGTGTCCTGTACCTTAATACAGCTTTCGAATTGATTGGGAACACGCACGTGAGCTTGAGACAATATCTTCTCTCCAGCCTAGCATCCTCACCCGACTCCACCAAATTATCCTCAGTTTATTCTTACAAAATTGAAATAAATTTTCTACTCCAAGTTTGTGTTTTTATTGGGAACTACAGCTAGTAAATACAGCCTTTAGGTCAGATTTTACTGGTTCTTATGTTCTTAAAAGTGTCTAGTGAGAACAAGTGGTTTTGTCTAATTTGTTCATTTAGTTGGAAACTGTTAGAATCTTTTTGTGCAGTAATACAATGGGAGTAAAATGTAAAAAATTAGAATATACAATTACCGTTTGGTCACAACAAAAAACAAGAAACTTTACCAGCTCTCACTGAAAAGCGGTGCAAAAAACATGGGTTTTTCAGGATATATTAAAAAAAATTGCGTGGTGCCTTTCCTAGTGGCAGTAGTGTTTATTAACTACAAGACATTGAGCTTTGTATCCCAAAAGTCCTGCTTAAACTTCAATGAAAATGCAATGGCAGGGTATACAAACAAGCCTAAAAATATTGAGTCCTAACTTCTAAGGACCAATTTAATGTGACCAGATCAGATGAAAACATCTAACGTTTTTTCCACCGGTAGTTGATAGGGTCATTTATTCTTCTGGTAGTAACTACTGGCAGTATATACAGGAGTACTTTTGCCAGCAGTTTCTACTGATGAAATAAATATGGATTAACTACCAGAGGAATAAATCAAGTATATATCTATTCTGCTTGAAGTTATTACCGGTAATTACTACGGAGAGTATAAATGCCCAAAATATTCTCCCAAGGTTAGCTACCTGCTGCCAAAATAAATGGTCCTACTACCAGCAGAATAAATCTCTGAAATATTCTGTCAGTTAGTTACCTAAAATAAATACCCTAGCTTAGCCGTTGGCCGTAGTTAGTGCAGGCAGAATAAATACCGCTGAAGTCCCAAGCAGGGTTTAAAATATGTAAATATGTAAATTGAGTGTAAAGGAAGAAAAGAAGTCAAAAATTATAAATATCAAAGTGAACATGCTTTTGAATGCCCCCTATAAGCTGGTTGACTTTGTGATTTATAAGTGTGCAATATGCAACACACCAACCACATAACATCAAGGAAGGACAATTATATTTATAAAAATTCTGAAAAATAAGTGATCCCTACCCTCCAGCAAATAGATGGACTGGAGTTGAATTCCTACACTCTGCCATGTGTGAATGCAACTTTCCAGCTTTGCTAGTTTTTCTTGGAAAATGACTAGCTTTACCATTAGCAAAACAACAAAAGTGCGAAACCTTCTACTTAATACTATTATGTCGCACTTGGTCTTTAACTTTTGGTTGTTTGGTCACGTGTATGTCAACTGTAGCTCAGGGGATGTCTCCGAAACCTTTAGCTTTCGTAGGCGATATGACGTCGATTTAATAATGAATTGATAAACTTTTAAAACTTTAAGGGACTATGAAGAGTCAATTTTTATTTTTTAAATAGTATATTGCAACAAAGATTGGGAAATGCAGATTTGCACGACAAAGCAAATTATCCTGCCCCGCAGAATCAATGGCATTTGATTGGTCAACAGCACGTGCGAAGAACATGATCGTCAGTTATCAGTATTTGCATGTCCATACTCCTTTAAAATAACTTTAAATACAAAATATATAAATTTGTAAAATCAAATCGATCAATCATGTATTCGAAAACTCTAAAGACACTTTAAAATTTTAAAAATGTTGGCATCAAGTTATCTTCTTTGGTCTTCTCCAAAATATATTTTCCTTAAAAATGGTAAATAAAAGCTGCACATGTTGTCCATTCTGACAACGGCGGCGGTGGCGATGCGCTGAAGACTTCTAAATTAATAAGAAAGAAAGCATGAATATTGTGAGACATGCCCTGTCTCTAAGGTGAGTTATTATTTATTCACCTTAAGCTTGTGGTTAATATTGAAAACAAGGATTTCACGGTCGTAATTTTAATGTCAATGTTCATAATAAGGGGCAGCAGTCACGCAATTTGCCAAAAACATCCATTTCAACGTTAGCCTAGTTAACTTTCTTCAGGATATCAAAATTCAGTTTCCCGCAAACCAAAGCTTAGACACAAACGAATGTGTCAAAGCAAATCCATAAAATTTAAATCCACCAAAATAGAAACTGCTTGGCATGTAGTTTTTGTGTTATTGTTCTGCCCGGATTATGAACGCTGCCCAGATTATGTACGGCAACCGTTTATAAACAGGGCAGAAAATACATAATCGGGGCAACATAATCAGGACAGTCCGGCTTATGTACGACAGTTAAAAAATATTAGGCCGGCTTATGTGCGACACTTTTACGGTTAACGAGGGTGCCGATAAGCTGCATACGCCGTAAAAAGTGCGGGCGTTTTTGCGCGAGTTCGGCGTTTTGAAAAAAATTAAGTATTTGCCCGAAAACCCCCGCATAGACCCGGACAATGCCCGAAAAAGAAAAGAAAAACAGACACTAATGATTCAACAAACTATAAAAATTAAAATAAACTTACTATACATGTGGTAGCGAAGTTCTTAAAAGAACTGTTTTTGATAGTTTATAATAAGATTTACTTGATAAATAACTTATATATAAACTTTATTAACTCCTTTATTTTCAAGCGCCTTCTTCCAACTATCGTCCGCATGGTATGTTCCAAGGAATTGCATTTCGGGAATGTTCCGGGCGAGTTCGGGAAAGTGCGGGCGGTTTCGGACGACAACTGCCAATTTAATTCGAAAAGTCTCCCGAACTCGCCCTTATATATGCGGGCGTTTGTGGCTTATACCCTCTTTACGGTTATTCCTCACTTCTTATAGAATGAACATAATCGAGGGCGACAGACTTTAAAATCATTTGTGACAAGCAAATAGCCCTAGTGGCAAATTTGTTGTTGTTCTCAAATGAAACAAAATTTCGTGCAAACTAAATTTTGGGATTCGCAATTTACGTTGAGACTTTTTTTCCCTATGCCTAGTTTTCTATGGTGTTTTATCTTGCAGAGAATAAATATGTGAGACTTTTTTTCTTTCGCCATGCCTAGTTTTCAATGGTGTTCTATCTTGAGAAAAATTACGTCGAGACTTTTTTTCTTTCGCCATGACTAGTTTTGCCATCATTCTGTGACAAGAATTCGTCAATGTTTCATTCACAAAAGTTGAAGAAAATGCCAATCACAGCCTGCCTGCCATTATATCAGCGTTCATAATCCAGTCACCCAGACATATTCAGGGCAAAAAAAAACATAATCGGGCCATGTGTACATAATCCGGCCGTCCTGTTTATAAACAGGCCGTTTTCGCAATCTGGGCAGAACATTATTGGCCTCCAACAGATTTCTCTACCATTTTGGCATGTAGTTTTTGTGTTATTAGCCTCCAACAGATTTCTTCACCATTTTGGTTGTGATTGTTTTCAAGGTTTTGATTGCAGGTTGTCCTGCTGGGGTAAATAGACACTGTTTGATTTTTAAAAAATGTGGAATAAAAAAAAACTTGTACACTATATATAGTTGTTATAGATAATCAATAATGATTATTATGTTGTTATTTTTATGTCAAGAAAACGTATATATATTCAAACATCTTAAACAATCAAAAAATTGTTCTGTTATGATTTTTGTATTTTTTTTCTTCTTTGTAGCAGGAGAGGGCATCAGGTATGCTTCCCATGCCAACATCAGTTTGTGTTAGCAAGTTATTTCTCTGTAACACGAAACAAATTAGGCAAATCTGAAGTGGAAATTCAAAAGGAACAAGGAATTCCCCAACCTCCTCCTATTGTAGGTTTACATTATACAATTTAACAGTTAATGCAAATCCCAGAAGTCATAAAAAAGTTAATATATATATTTGGTTTCTTCTGGAAAAGTTGTGAACACCTTGATTGAAAAAAAGTTGTATTGAGTCTGAATAACATTCTTGCAATTGCGAGGATTATAATTCAATTTTTAACCTTGGTCAACTTTTTTGGTGTTTTTTAATTCTGTTTATGAGCTCTTCTTCCTATCTGTTTCCTGTCAACATAGCTTTCATTGCTCTTATTTTCAGGAAATACCACACTGCAGAAGAGATGTGAGAATTGGACCTAAAAAGATGACACTTGTTGCTAATTTGGTTAGTTTCGTACTGTTTTTAAAAATGCAACTTATTTTGTGCACACTCTGCATTTGTGCACTTTTTAATCAGTCAGACGCCATTTTTATTGTCTGTAACATTAACAACTATTAAATAGAATGGAATATACTTATAAATGAAGATTGACAAATGAGATTTTCTAGATGAAATTATTTACAAATAAATCCAAATGCTTTTAATGTGGAGATTTTGAAATTATTTCTAAAAATCCAAAATCCGTTTTTTAAACAGAGAATGGAGTTAAAAATTTCTTTTTAAAGGTACTTGGCCTAAAAGTGTTTAAGTTTGTTAATGAAGTATACAAAAAGTAGATTTCTGTTGACTTGTCTTTCTTTTTCACCATAAGTTTGTGCAATTCAATGAAGTGCAGGTTTGTGCTTGCAATGAATGAAAGTGTGTAAAATCGTTTTTATTATTGAAATTGACAGTTCAGGTAATAGAGATTGGACTATTGATATTTGCGAAAGTACTATGAGTACTGTACTCTAAAAGTATTTTAATTCGTAACGTGCCATACTGGTGTCCAATGCTGGTGTATCACCTCTCAAACCCTTAACGTTATAGCTTTTAATGTTCATCTACTTGCTTACAGGTGAGCCGCATGCCAATCCAAGACGCCATTACCCAGTGTGAGTTTTCTCCAAAAGGTGCAGCTGAGGTTGTCAAGGAGGTATACCAAGCGGTCTCTGTGTCATCTGAAAAGATACTGATAAATACTGTTTGTGGTTTCGTGATTTTGTCCTTTTTTATGTAGATTGCCAAAGAATTTTTCTTCCCTACTTTAAATTCATGCACAGTTTTCCTTCTGCTTTTTATATCTGTTTCTTTGTACCTATGGTAAGAAGGAAATGTCCTTGATAAAACATATATTTAAAATATATATTTAAAATCAGATTCAATTGGTCGGAACAGTGCAAAACTTAAAATGATTTTTAGTAATAAAAACCATTCTAGTTGAATTTTTTTTCCAACTGTACGCTGTTCATCGATTTTTTTTGTGTGTATAATCTTTAAACAATCGAAACTAAATACTTTGTAGGTTTTGGAAGAAGCCCAAGAGATTGCTGTGAAGAGATACGGAGTGGAAGACAAAAATAACCTATACGTTGGTGAGTGATAATAAGTGTTAATGTCTTTCCCACTTCCGCCTGTCTGTCTAAGCATTCGCTGACACTTCCCAACAAGCGGAGACAAATGATTTAAAAATAAAAAGCAGTTACCATCTTACCTGCCATAAACTACTTTAAGAAAATTAATTTTCACGACAACTAATTCGAAAATTTTTTACAAAATAACTTTGGAAGGTTCGCGAAAATTAAATTTCGACAATTTATACCGTTTTGGTGGTGTTTTCTATAGGAGGTATAGAATAAAAGCTGCTGAGAAGTTGAAATTTACATGTGTTAGGTGAATCAGAATAAAAAAAATTAGTGTAAATCGTTTTTTTTAAAAAAGGAAAACAATTATTTTTAAAGAATAAGTTTTCGAAAATTTCATGAATAGCAATTTTCCCAGTAATTTCCGCGGTAACTAATTTTCGCGAAATTTGCAAAATTTCGCAAAAATCAAATCATTTCAGGATATTTCATAAGTAATGCGACCAGCGCTAAATTTCTTTACGCCGTTAAAGTTCACGTGTTAAAGTTGATTGGTATTTTGCTAAGATTTGAGTCAAAATTCACCTAATGCAATTTAAAAGAACGGCATTCTTCGAAAAAGCTGAACAGTCACTTTTTCCACGCTGACAAGTGACGTAATAAAGAGTTGTTTACTAAAGCGAGAAATTATCCAAACCTAAAAGTTCTTTCGACATTAAAACGCGAGAAGTTTGTTCCTGACCATCTCCGAGTTTCTAATAAAATGATTCTTAATTCTTTTTTAGACCAGTCACACGTAGGTAGAGGGCAACATTTAAAAAGAATCAAGTTTCATGGGCGTGGACGGTTCGGCAAAATGAAGCGCTACTATTGTCATTATTTTTGTGTATTAAAAGAGGGCGTACCGCCCGGTAAAAACATTTCTCGTCAAAACAGAAGACGTTTGTCTGAACTGGAACAAAAACTTAGATATCCAAAAACGATTAAAAATTCCTTATCTTGGTGGTGACACAAGTGTTAAGAAATGTTCTCACGACGAACGTTCTGAACTCTGTCGTTCTGCTGGATATTGTTTGTGAAATGTTTTTTTTTAAATATATATATTAGCGTTAGATCCAACCGCGTTATATGAGTTAATGGAACAATGGTAAAAATATTTCAAAAGTCCGCCTTGTTACTGGCAAAAATCTTTCACTGTGAATTTGACATGATATTTCTTTTCATTCCACAATATATTCGTAATTCACATCACCTCCGCTTCATCACCAGTGTCATAGAAGGAGTAGGAAAATTCAACAAAATCCTTTATGGGTACCCATTCTTCTTTGATGTAAAAACAACATTTCAACAAGTTCTTAAAACATCAAAACGAATCGATCATATGAGGTTCGATTGGAAGAACAAACTCGCTACATGCTTAGATCAATTTAAAAACAGAAAAGCTTAGTAGCTTTAAAAATCTACTGTTTCTAAAACTTACCCAACACGCCAAGGTTGAATAGAAATAACTCAAAACTAATTCCAAGAATTACTTTCTGAATAATTTTCTGCATTTTTTATGTAAACTACGCAAACGTTTAATAAACGAAGCGAAGTAACACTATACAAGTGCGATATGTTTTCGTTTTTACATAGCCTACGATAAAATAAATCACGTTTCGTCCACCGCTAACACGCGGCCATTTTTTATATTTGTGCTGTGATTATCTGCCTCTTTGTGGTCACATCGGCTTAGTTAAACTTTTTAATTCAATATCGTACATTTAGCCTATCGTCGAAATGGTCAGCAACGAATTTTTCTGCTTAAACCAAAACACTCTTACTTTGCTTCTCAGTTTTAATGAACAAGATAGAAACCGCGGTCGGTTGAAATCACATACAGAACAACCATGTCAATGAAGCACCTAACAAATAACCTAGAAAAACTCCTAAACAACTTAAAATTTAAACGAAAAATATATATTACAGCTAAAAACCAGCTTTTAAATACACTAGCCCAATTCAGGAGGGGGCAACCCCTTCAACATTTTTTTAATTACTTTTTAAAATAGTAAGTGTTATACTTTGCCGAAAAATGTTCAAAAAAAAATTCTTTACGGCTGTTATGGCAACGTGAAATTTTAGGGTCGTTGGTATAATTTTGTTGCTGCAAAGGTTACTAAAGCAATAATATAATTACTTTGTTTTTATTGCTTTTATTCACATCTTTTTCCTCGACTAATTTGTCGTCTACCCGCTTTACAGGAGTATGTCCAAGTGCTTGAGATTTCACGAATTTACAGTACACGCTTTTTTTATTCTAAATATTAGGCCTTTGTTTTTAACCTGAAAACCGAGCCATATATTCTTGTAGAGCATATTCTTTATGTAGTCAAATATTACATTCTTTTTTTAACCTTTAGAGCAGCTGTAAGAAGGGGGCAAAATTTAACGTCCATTTTAATCTGTGTGTCATCCCTCAATTGTATTGAAATCTTCCAAATTTAAATCTTTTTCGGCCAAGAATTGTACTGTTCTGGATTTTATTGGAAATATAATTCGTGTGGCCATAGTAGCATTACTTGCATGTTCGTAAGGTTTTCTTCGGGGGCGGGTACAGAAATGTAAATAAGTCACTTCAAAATGTGAGATTAATTAGAAAAGGGTGTTAAAACTACGGGCGTGAAGGGTGTTATTTACCAAATGTGGTGAAAGACGATCCAAAAGCCAAAGTTGAAGATTATATAGTACAAAAAAATACCCAGTTAAAAATACTCGTGGGAAAAACTATTCACCAGTAAGAAATACAGTTTTTTATAATCAACTCCATCCCAGCCTCGGTTGGTAAGAGTAAAAAATTATTCCAGCCCCAGAGTTGCTTAAAAGTTACTAAAAGTAATATATTATTCCCCAAAAATTATTTATCTTTGCTTTGCTAAATGTGGATAGTTTTTTTCTTTAAGTTGCAGGGGCGGATCTAGGGTTAGGCAGCCTAGGTAATTGCCTAAGCCTAGTTTTGTGGCCTAAAAAAAAGTTCTATAGATAAAATAATCTATAAAAAAAAAGAATTATTTTTGTAAATTGGTTTTGGCATCCGCCGAATTCGACTTCATGACGATGCGGCGTTTTATCGATTTTTTCATTGATATTTTCCCAAACAGCAAGCGAACCCGGGACGATCTTAGGCAAAATGTCGATTCGCCTAAAACGTCCGCGGGTTTTAAAGTTCCGAATGAATGAAAATCACAGATGGAAGAAAAAACGCCTAAAACGTCCGCGGGTTTTCAAGTTCGAATGAATGAAATTCTGAAATGGGAAGAAAAAACGCCTAAAACGTCCGCGGGTTTTCAAGTTCCAATGAATGAAATTCCGAAATGGGAAGTTAAAACGTCTAAAACGTTCGTCCGATGTCAGCCTGGTACCTATGATGAATATTCTTCTGACAATGAAAATCACCATCAATTAAAGTACATAAGAATCTCCTATTCTTATAATATAATATTGGAAAACTGTAAACAATGGATATATATCTGTATATCAAATGGATGGATATATATCAAAATAACTTGTACTGATAGAACAGGTCGCAACAAAAATTGCATGTTAAAGAACGTTGTGTTACAGACTGCAAACCAATGAAAATGTAATGCTAACTTATGCACATGAGTAGGATTTGTATATATGTCGCTTTTTATATGAGAATCTTCAGAATTGACCTAGTTACTAAAACTTTCTTAAAGATTTTAAAGTATTAAAATACTTTTTAAACATAGTTGACAGGGGCATGTGAGGGTAAATAATAATATGCAGACATGTTAAATGTTTTGATGTTATTTTTCTGATTTCTAACTCTTTTCTGGCTTATAAACTGCTTAACTTCGTGGGAATTTCTTAACATTAAAATTAATGCTTAATAGAAATTGGTGCAAAACTACACCAGTAACCTTAATATTAAACTGTATTAACTTCATAAAGGGGTAATTACTATATACTTTTTGTAGACGTTTGTTATGCGTTGCTATCTTACACTGTAAGTCTACTGAAAAGCTTTCATACTTTTATATGCTGCTTCTCTTTTTACATTCACAGGTTGTTAACACAGACTGTAATTTTCCAAACAATAATTCTACGTTGGACTACTGTTGACTATTTATTCACAAAATTGTCTTGTAATGTAATTTTTTGTTGTATTATTAGCTAGTAGACCTATTGCATATTTTGAAATAAAGTAACTCCCCAACTTACCGAATTTGTAACTCGGCGATTACTTGTACTCGTATTAAATGCGTAAAACATAAAAGATGATGATACTTAATACCAGTGTGGTATGTCATTCAAAGGAACTATGGCAACGCTAACCCTCTTTCGAGTCTAATTTACTAAACGGCGCGTTTTCCATCCGCATGTTTTAGCGAGGATACAAGTGTTAAACTACGGAGGTTACTTTTATTTATTGGGCTATAAAGACACTTTCGGTTCTAATCTAGGAAGGACTTTTAATAACTAAAAACCTTACTTTTGGGAAGATTTTAGCTCCTTTTATAATAAAAACACAAAACGCCCGCTTTACCTCGTACAACACCACAACCCTTGATATTACTTTGCCAAAAAATCTATCAAATTTTGCCTAACCAGAAAAAAATCCTAGATCCGCCCCTGGGTTGTATTATGTTAGTTTTACACTTGCTGTTTAGTGGTTAGGTTTATGGTATAAGACTTCATCTTTTAAAGAACTATTTTGTAGACTTCCTGTTAGAATTTCCAGATTTAATCTCAAGTTACTTAATATTTTAAATAGAAGTTCTGACCTGTACCTTGAATTTGTATAATACCATGCTCGTATTCGGCGAGAAAGTGAAAATAAAACGAAAGATATAGCACTCTGGTTTTTGCTTGCACGAGCTGGTATAGGCTTTAAAAGCAATTTAATTAGTTTCGAGAGAGACATGTCTAATACGAATAACATGGACATCCACATTCTTTGCCAAAAGTGTTGAGATACTTCAAAATTCCAATTATTCACACACTTTCACCTCCGCACCCCCAGACAATGTTGCGCTCAGGTTTTTTGAAGACAAACGTTTGCTGTCACGACTCTTCAACGTTGTGTAGAGGGGTGCCACTAATGGTCAGTTTTTGCATTTTGTCTCAACTACTTTTGGCAACAATTGTAGAAGCTTTTCAAGGGTCTAAAGATTGAAATGACTTTAAGGTCAGCAGCTGGTATAGAAAATGTCTTTGGGTCGATTTAAACTAGTTCAATCCTTAGTAACTCGACTCAGTTGCTTATAAAGCGTCTATGCGTCTGTAAAAGCTTTCCTCAGCTTCATTGCACATACAAAAACTGTTCAGTACTTCACCTAATCGTTTGTTCTTCCAAATGCTTATGCAATTTTTATTAGACAATTTTTTCACTAAACAAGTTTTATACCTTAATGGTTTAAGCAGAGAGATCTTTATTCTCCTAGCCTAAAATGGTACTAATTTTCGTGGATAAAAAAATATTACATTTCGCGGTAATTATTTTTTGTGGATGTTGTTTTGAAAAAAAAGCATTTTGTCAATAAAACATTCATACAAGTACACTTTTAATGACTTTTTGTTATGATTTTGGCGTTATTGTGTGATTTTGTGTGAATGAAATTGAACTCTTTCACACCACTAAAAAAGAATTTAGCTTGCAGTTCTTGAATTTTTTCGCCAGTATTAAATTTCTTAAAGCTTGATTTCATATGAAAAAGCTTGAAAAGTTGTTTATGAATCTTTTTATTTTTTTTCAATAATCTTTATTGGTTTCCGAGATAAAAGTCTCGAAAGTTTGGCTAATTATGCGGAATTACGACATCATCATCATATGACATCATCGATTAGATGTAACTAAGCATTAATATTCATGTAAATATGTTCAAACTATCAAACTGGATAGGTAAAAAAATATTTACATCACCACATACCTTGATAAACTCTTAAAACAGTACCTCATTTTCCCTGATTCGTGATGTCATGAATTAATTAGCATAATTATCACAACTTCTAAGTCAAAAATCTTGAGAACCGATTGAGATTTTTCAAAAAAATAAAAAGATTTGTAGACAACTTTTCAAGCTCATTCATATGACGCCAACTTGTTTTTTTTCGCGGGAGGTAAGCTTTAAATAATATATCGGGGTAACATAAATTCAAGAATTTGTCTTAAATCCGCGATAAAAGCGGATCAAATATCCTCAAGGTAATACGTTCGATCGAAGTTTCCATTATAAGTCCTTAATGGTAATCGCAGTGCGAAGTATGTTCAAGATGCCATTCACCAGTCATCAACCAGCTCAACGTCATCCACAATAGTTAAAACGCGCTAAATGTAATTTTTACCAGATTTCGTCAACAAGTGTGTCCTTCTGTAATGCAGGTCATTGCGAATAGGCTAACTAACTGGACATCAGAAAAAGGATTCGACAAATAATTCAAAGCTGTAAGTACCGAAACAATTAATCCCATTTCCGCAAAGCCAAATACACTGGATCTCTGGGTTTATTGCCTGATGTCAAAACCACTATCGCTTAAATCGGGCCTCAAATGTCAAAAAGACAAGAACCACTAGAAACGAGATTGTGTTAGTCAGCTAGATGACTGTACTTCAGTTTCTTGACGTTATCAAGTGTCAGCCTCGGTACAATCGTAGTTGAAAACATGAAACTTCATTTTAATAACGACGTCATGTAGAGATGTAGAGAAAACTAAAAAAAGAGGAGGGATTACTCGGGTGTGACATGTATTTTGTTTTTAAAAAATATACACTTTTCTAACTACAATATACGGAAATAATTTGAAAGTGTAAATATGTTTTAGTGTTGTGTTTCACGCATGTCATCAAGTTGTCTTCATCATTCTCTCACTATTAGTGTATGTTTTGTTTTTTAACGGATTCTTGAAATTTTTACTTAACCCCGTCTATGCAGTCCGACAAATACCGCAAGTTTTCCGACAGCGTTGTCGCACGACACTGTTATTTAGACAGTATCCGTAAAACGAGAAAAAAGTGCAATAGTCAGAGGTATCGATGCAAGTTGGTCGACAATACCCGCAAGTCTTCGGACAGAGATACGACATTCGTCGTGGTGAGTGGTAACAGTTGCCCATAAAAGAATAAAACGTACATTGCCCACTAAATGAAGACCATGGGTCGTCCCGACATTTATCTAAAGAAAAAGAAATAACCCGTACAAAAATACGTACTTCTTTTTTTGCATAGCTAAGCAATAAACCTTGCAGGAGTAGAAAACCAAAATGAGAAAAGTAAACGAGGGTAAGGCTAATATTTTAAATTGTTGTTAGCTGTTTTTAAATGTTTCAATATACAATTGTAAATATCACTTTCTTCAAAATAGCGAGTGCTAGAGAAAATTAAGGATGCTGTAATGGTTTAGACACATATTCAGTATATTCATTATTTCTCGAAATTTCTAGGTGTTTTTACAAAATTATTTATTGGATATAAAAGCAAACTAAATTGTCTATGATAATATAAATATGAAATTTATATTTTTTTCCATGTAGCTAAAAGTCTGCGTTTTTGTTTCTCACTAAAACGTCCATATAACTCCGTTTTATTTTTATTTCATATTTCTCAATCAGTTCAGCATTACCATAGCAACAATGCTTTGTCACATTTTGTCAAAAAAGTGCCTCGTTCGTTTTTTATTTAAATATTCCTGAAAATATTATTTATTTATTAATTTTTCTTTACGAAATTTTAAATAAAAAAACAAACGCGAACCTTAATCAACCTATATTTACAAATAGAGTATAGTATCCGAAATCATGAAATTTTATTTGAAGTTTTAACACATAATTTTTGTGTCTCAGCTTCACATGTTGAAATTTAGCAGTTATTGACCTTGTTTTAATGTTATTACTACCCCCTGGAAATTACCAGTTATTGACCTTGTTTTAATGTTATTACTACCCCCTGGAAATTTACCAGTTATTGACCTTGTTTTAATGTTCTTACTACCCCCTGGAAATTTACCAGTTATTGACCTTGTTTTAATGTTATTACTACCCCTTGGAAATTTACCAGTTATTGACCTTGTTTTAATGTTATTACTACCCCCTGGAAATTTATCAGTTATTGACCTTGTTTTAATGTTATTACTACCCCCTGGAAATTTACCAGTTATTGACCTTGTTTTAATGTTATTACTACCCCTGGCCTAAAGTAAGAACTGTTTGTCTATAAGATCTGGTGTCGGAAGCGATTATGGGGGTAGTCTGGAAGTCGAGCGTGCGCATTGCACATCTAGGAGACAGAGCCGACCCATGTTGTCTCGTGTAGAGTTTTCGACATATCTTGGAAAGAGAGAAGTTCTCTAGAATATAAATTAGTTAAATTGGTGTCAGGATTAAAGATAATTTCTCAGGTGGAGAGCAATGGATACAAGGTTGGAATCATTATACAACTTACCCACTACAACAATTTGAGCAGTCTTGTTCCCAGTCTTCTGACGTAAGGTACTGTTATTTTTCAGCGTTTTTGCGCACCTAAATACAAGCACACCGTCATCGCTATCTCATGGGGCATTATGGGAAAGATGACAAGTCAGCGCGTAAATCCAAAAGTGAATTATGTGCGCTTTTAAAAAATGGACGGAAGTTATGGCAGTAGATATCGAATAATCAAAATATGTAATATTTTTTAATCAACACAATTTGTGAACAGAAACGTAAATAATACTTGCCGTGCTCTTTTTATCTCTAGCAGGTTATCAAAATGACGTTAAAAGAAATATCTGTGAGAAAGGGAAGTCGTTTTTTATGAGAGTGCGTATAACACGTTTTTAGATGGGATAGCTTTACTTTGAGATGCGGTTATTGCATTTATTGTACAGTTGACTCCATCTAATTCGAATCTCTATATTTCGAATATTTCTATAATTCGAACGAGTGCTCAGTTACCGTCAATTTTCCTTAAGAAACTCTTATAAAAAACTTTCTACAATTCGAATTTCTCTAATTCGAAACTTTCTCTAATTCGAACAGTTTTTCAGTCCCTTCAGCACGATTCTCTCCCTAATTCGAATTTTAGAGTGTCGTTTGGTGTCGACCTGAGAAAAGCACTTGGTGATGCAACTCGTATTGTCGAAAGAGATCGTCTCTCCAATGTAAAGCAATCAAATATTCAACAGTTTTTCAAATAAAGTTTCTTTTTTGTGTAAACTATGAAAATAAACATTGAATGAAACTTGAATTATGTTTTCTTGATTTTAAAATTAACGTAATTTCTCTCTGTAATTCGAATTTTCACTCTCTGAAGCTGAAAGTCTATAATTCGAATCTCTCTATAATTCGAACAAAATTTTTTTCCCGTGGCAATTCGAATTAGGGAGAGTCAACTGTATTTACATTAATAATTTTAAAATTTCAAAATAATAATAGTAATAATAATAATAAAAATAATAATAATAATAATAATAATAATAGGAATATTGGCCTACTTGTATAGCTTGTTTAATTGACGAATATCAATTTTGCTTAATTGGTCTCGCTGTCCCAATTTCTTTCTCGGATCCTTTACGTAGGTGATTGTGGCGCGACCGTTTTTACTGAAAGCTGAATTTGAGTAATGCATGATTGAGTCAGGGTCATACTCTTCTCCAAGTGTGTCGCCATCTTGCGGTTTGTATTTTTTGAATTGTCTTTTCGAATCTATAAATCATGAAGTGAACGTTTTTTTACAGACACTAGTCGCAACATTGACAGTGAAAAATTCGTCGGAACGAAAACATCAAATATACGACACCTTAACCTGTCGATAACTCATTTCATAAAATCTACTCATACATCTAATTTGCGCGCAGAACCAACATTTTCTGCCCGAAAATTTGACTTATTTTAAGAAGTTGCGTGAAAATTAGATTGCGCAAAATTGGAAAGAACGAATTTCAACATGTCGTAATTTTATCGACAATAAATTATTAAATTTAATATCGAAATTCGTAGAAAATTTAAGGTGACAAATGATGTTTGCTTGGGCCTTTTTCTTCTTATTCAGCACCATAAATTTGTATTATTGTGAATCGAAAAAAATCAACAGCCGAAATTAAAAAAATCATAATGAATTTTGTTTTTCGGATTCAAAAATATGTTTTTCCATGTACCGAACCAAGTCATAGTATGCAAAATAGAGGTGCTGTTGAGAAATCAGGGTATCAAAAAGATACTAGGAAACTTATGACCCTACTTTCCAAGGTGTTGTAATAATGCACTGTAACATGTTCATCACGGTCAAGTCTGGATTGCTCATGGAAGAATCCCAACAAATGCAATGTTTCGTGGACGGCTATTCCTTTTCGGTAGCAGCCATCTCCTAGAGAAAGATCTTGCCTTCCCCCATCCCTTCCAATAATTGAGTAACATCTAAATGAATTGAATATACTATAAATGAAATAAATAAATCCCACTTTTCATGTGCTCCCCTTCCATTTAAATAAGCCCTGATCCCAAATATAATTTCTACCCAATAATCCCAACTTCCAACTTAACCCTCCTTACTTGTATACAATGTTTGTTTCAGATAAAAGGGTACCTAAGTTTAAACGTTTTAAACAGAAGTTTCCAGTTCGGGTAAATTAAATATGTCATCCAACCAATATATTAAATTTTTAAATTGTTTTGTGATATTGAAAATGTTCTAAAATGATTTTACAAATGAACAAGTTATTATGCCCTTCTCTTCTAATAAGTCTCTTTTTAAGCCTCCCATCTTTTTAATCATTTCTGACAAATATGCCCCGAGGTTATTAATCGAGTATTTACGGTATTCCAAGCTTCTTGGGAATTCCAACTATTAATGCTATTTCCGCGTCAGCTAAGGTTCTTATTGTATAATGCCATGTATAACAAAACATTCTGGGAGAAATTACTAAAGGAAATCTCCATTATGGTAATTTTTACGTAAATTTGTAAAAAAAATAACTTATCGGTCCAAACGTTTGGCCCTATGTGACAAAATTTCTAGACTGTATGATATATCAGAAAAACTCCCACGGAAGAAATATTTAGGAAGAAAACTTTCGCGATGAGAAATGATTTTCGTAAGTTTTGTATGCTCTTATTTTTTCTTATCTAAAATCTTAAACTAAAATCAATCCTGGGTCTGTGTTTCAAAACTTTGTCCTAACTTCCTTTTTTAGATGTCATTGAGTGACGATGACAAAATTAAAATTAAAAATGGCCTAAGTTGCTCGTCAAAGCTAAGTGACAAAATTTTGAGTAGGTGTCGGACGCGCGTTTCATCCTCATGTCTACATGCCCAGGGAACGAAGTTGTCGGGAATATAGTCCAGCATAGTTCGAACGGATAAGGTGACACGTGTTCTCTAAATGTAAGAACGCATACTGAAATTTCTCGAAAAAGGAAAATCAATAATTGCTAAGGTTGCGATTCATTTGGACAGAGAATCTTTTTTGATCTAAACACATCTCTACACCACGTATTGGCACGAACTATCTAAGAGGCTTTGAATAAAAACTCAAACATTGACAGGTAAAGTCACAAAACACCATCGTATGACATATAAGTCACAAGGATGCGTCTATTTATCCAAGTTCAAGTCAAAAGATAAAAATAACCCTAAAAAATTCAAACTTTCATTTCAATCATCAATACATACCCATCACCTGTAATAACCCTAAAAAATTCAAACTTTCATTTCAATCATCAATACATACCCATCACCTGTAAAAACCCTAAAAAATTCAAACTTTCATTTCAATCATCAATACATACCCATCACCTGTGATGATTCGAACATAATCTACTTCTGTAGTTCTTCGTACAAATCGAACACAAGAAATCCTTTGAATTTCGTAAATGGCTGCCCTGAATGCTGTTCTTGTTTGAAGTCCTATACATATAAAATGTTTTGAAAAAAAATCGCCTCAAACACACCACATTACTACATTTAAACTGGTTTTAATGTCAGTGAATCGCAATTTCTTTAAAATAACTAATTCTCACGTTTTGGCCAAGCTCTTTTTTTGTTAGTCTTAACTTTCCAAAAGAAATCAGAAATTCCGTCGTGCAGCTGTTGCAAGAAACAACTTTGCTTACCTGCAGATAATGCGAATGTATAAGGAACAACTCCGTTCGGCCATCTGCGAAGTGGATTTCTTACTGTGTCTCGTCGAAGCCGTTTCTTTTCTGTTTCTATCAATTTAATAAAAAATTACATGTGAAAGAACGTATTTTATCTAAAGGTTAATTCGTTACTAGGTGATGTTTTGAGTATGTGAATTAAAAATAATAAAATGTGATGATATGTAAAAAAATGGATATCCTCCAAGAGATCGACCCGTTCCCAGGGCATTTTGCCTTGTTGATGAAATTACTCCGTAATAACTGCTCAGGGGACACAAGATAGTGACGTAAACTTTTAGTTTAGTGGAAATTTTTTCAATTTACATATTGTGGTTTTGTATATAAATTGCTAAAAGCGACAAAAAAATAATCTGCGATACTTTTGTGATATAAATTTAAAATTCCTACTGCAGTTTTGATATTTAAGAGGACACCACAATCGAATTTACTTAAAAACACTTACTTTGATCTAAAGTTACAACTTCATGTAACACGCACACGAAAACAACCAACAAAAATACGTTCCTTAAGACATTCATTTTCGCCTTCACTCAAATAATCGATGTTTTTCATTCAAAGACAGTTTTGTAATATGATCTTGGAACTGTCTCTTATGAAGTAAGAACGCCTTAACAAATGGCAATGCTTGACAACTCTACTTAAATTAAATATCTGAATTTTTTTAAAGTACTTTTACAAGGCTTGATCCAAAACAAAACAAATCAAAAAAGCGTGGTTTAACTTACTAAAACAAATGAAAAACTAAACACCGATTGATGATAACGGACTGTGTGTCGACTACACAATCTATGTATGTTTTTCTAACAGCTTGAAATTGACTTTATATGTCGATCTATAAGAGGATGACGTCACATATTATTTAGTTCTAATAATAGCTGTATGAAAAGATATGTCTACTTTGTTGCACATCGAATAACTTTTAGTGAGTGCGAAAATCTCAGAGCAGAAATGGAAATAAAACATTTAGCTAAATAGTTTATTTTCGAAGTTGGGACGACAACCTACAAAATAAGCGTTTGCTGTTTAATCTATAGATTGAAACAACATTAAAATAAACATTGCTAACGAGAGTACTAAACGAAGCAATGCAGGGTTGTATTTTTTATATTTTTTAATTATATTAGCGCTTTGTGTGCTTAAATAAACGCCAAGGTGTTTTAAAATTTTGGAGGCGTTGATGAGAGAACTGCGGTTATTTTACATAGCAGATATAAATCTTGTTTACAGGCTTGCTTTTCCCTGAGATCGAGTTAAGAACAAAAGTAACAATGTATCCATTTTAATTAAGATAACTTAAAATGCAAAATTTTTTGCGAATTTCGCGATTTTTGGCAAAATTCACAAAATGTTATGAGCAAAAAAGAATGTTCACCTTCAATTGTTCAAAACAATGAAGTTTTCATTCAACTTTCGCGATCTTTGAAATTGTTGCTAACATTTGGTGGTACGCGAACGGTAAAAGCTACTCTTAAAATTTTCCAAGAGCATCGATTCGCGAAAGTTTATGTTCGCAAAATTTTACTTCCCGGTTTCGTACTTTGTCCTTGGCAACAAGAAGTGTGCTCAGACCCATATTTTATGAACGAACGATCCTCTTGAGTAATAGTTATACCCGATGTCTCTTTGGTTTGATGGCCATTATTTAACTTGCACAAAACCCTGTTGTCTGAGTTACATCTGTGAAGCTGAACTGGAAACAGAAACAGGATGAGAATAATAAGAAATAAGAATAGCACTGTGAGAGCGCTCAAGAAGCCAGTGAAGCAGACGAGAAACATACAGCATGGAGCATGCGCTAAATCATATATAACTCAACGCAACGTACGCAGAAAATGTTTTGAAAACACAAGAGAAAAATGTGTTTTAAATTGCAACGGAACAACCAAACAAGAAGAGGAAAGTCATATAGTAATTCCGATATGTTTTTTAATGGTCGATAGAATAAACGAAATATGTTGCTAGAGAAACAAACTCTGCCGTTGATAACGTTTTTATTTGTTGAATATCCTAAAAAGACATCTTCAACTATTCTCATTCCAAAGATCTGCAGGAAATACCTTGTTTAATAGGTCACAATAGGCAGAGTCTAACCATTTTAAACTAGCTAAGCTTCGGGTGCTACTTTCAAATTTTCACAGCTAATAAGCCGGCAGACGAAAAAACATTTTTTATTTCCCGGAAAACGATTACCAAAAATTTAAATTTATGACTGTTTGCTACCCACATAGGTTAGATAATGCAAAGTCGTAGGAAGTCTTCCGCAACCTTTTTCGTATTACCGGATAAACTAAAACCAGCAGACACTGGAACAAACAAATGCCCGAATTTTTCTTTCTTCTTACGCTTTTTGAGATACTCGTGTTATTCTTCTTTCTTTGAACAGCTGGCTCTCATTCTAATTTACCTCTACGGCAAACTTGCGCATCCTTATTTTACTTGCTATGTTTCTTCTTGTCTTCTTTGTCGAGGCACTCTGCGTTTCGACAGGATAAAACTAAAAGTTAGCATACTTCATTCTTCGTTTATCACTAATTCTTTCCTCAAAATATGGCTTGCTTCACTGCGCAAGTTTGAACGGCTGGCTCCCCATTCTAATTTACCTCTACTGCAAACTTGCGCATCCTTATTTTACTTGCTATGTTTCTTCTTAGATGTGAACAAGGCTTTAGTTGCTTCCGCGTTTCTTTCATTGGATGTTAATCAGAAATAAGCGGGAACACGAAGCATTTAAAACTTTGAAATAAAGATGAAGCATTTGTTATTGTAACTTGCAAATTTAACATAAATGAACACTGAAATAAAGGTCCTATAAATATGAAAATGTTTGAAAGGTAAAACAAAATTATTTCTTAAAGTAATTAAAAAAATGTGAAATAAATAAATGAAGTCAATCTGTAAAATTCAAGAAAATGAAGCGTAACTAAATTTTGCTGTCCCGTTCATCATGTTTTGTATAGCGTTTGTTTGCGAAATGTAAAGGGAATTTTATTTTAATGCAACAACATATTATGAAGATCCCTTATAAAACTTTTCTGTGCTTTATACAACTTTTGTTTACATATTTGGAAATGAGCGGGTTGTTGTTATTATTGATGTTCATTTCATTAACTAATTGATCAGAGTACACCCGCTCCGTTTGCTTTGAAAAGAACCATTTTGAGGTTGTGGATGGCACGTCAGTTGTTTTAACGAGGTAAAAAATTGTATGAAATATGGTAACACTAGACTAAGAAAAATGAATATATAAGTATTTTTTTCAATCTTCCGTATTTAATTTCGTCTCTATTTGTCAGCATCGCATTACCTTTAGTTTTTATAGTACCCATATATGTGTTTATTTTTTACGTCGTCATTTTCGTTTAATTTTAACCAATTTTGGCGTGTTTTTTACATGGCGGCATAACATTTATTTTCACATATTTTAAACCACAGTGAATACAATTGCTTTCTTATAAATAAGTACACGGGAAAGCTCTCAGTCATTATTATTTCTTTGTCCTTATTATTATAGTTGTCTATTTCGTTCAAAACTTTAATTACTCCTGTCTTCCTATTCACCATCCACCTTTTTATCATGACTTCTAAAACCACTGCCTCGGTAGATCCACAACTTGATGAATTTTTAGATTTTGCTGTTTGACAACTTTTGTGGAGAATATTTTGTAATCCCATTTTGGGAATTACCATGAGAACGGCATTGCCGGAATATGATGACATCATAGCAAAATTGCTAAAATCTGTGAACGCTTAAATAAGATTCATCAAAAATAAACACAGGCTTGCGCGATTAATGAACTGGTGATGCGCACATGTTGGATTGCCTTGGTTACGTATACACTATGTTACACGTCCTGCAAAGCGCTTAAGTAAAATTCATTTTCGCAAGAACTAATTTTTCAAGGTCTATTGTGTAGGATGCAAGGTAGGAGACATAAAGAGTGCTGAAGTTGAAATTAACATTTAAATTATATGCAATTTTAGTTAAATCAGAAGAAAAAATAGTGCAGTTTTCAAAGAAGAAGAATAATCCATATTCTGCGGAAATAAAATTTCGCGAAATTCGCGAATAGTGAGTTTCCGATTAATTATCACTGTAAGATAACTCCTGCAAGATAGTCGATTCCTCAGAGCTCAAACGGTCCATCATTATTTTTTATCTCACAAAGAATAACTTCCAAAATTAATGGTGAGCACAAAATTGGGTAGTCACATACATGAAACATTAACACAGCTTGTATCGAGATTGCATTGACATTCAAAGATACAGCTGCTTATCTGAGTATTAAAATACAACATTATCAGTACATTTGTGGCAGCTTGTTCATAATTATCTAAAAACAAAAATCTATATCTGACTACTTTCACCTTCTAATTATGTAGCCATAGATATGATTTAACCTAAAGATAAAAACATTCACTGGTGAAAATGCATACCAAGGTTAATATAAACTTTACTGAGAAATTAGCTAGATTATGATGTACAGAAATCTTCAGCTTTATTTAATATTTCTATATGGTTAAAAATATAATAAAATATAAATCTTGACGTGTAGAAACTAAAACACACAGATACTAAAAATACAAATATTTTTGCATGACTTTGGCTTTGCCTACACAGAGAATATTTATTATTATTGATATTCGTGTTAAATTCACGTGACAAATATCTTTTTTATGTACTAAATGAGGATTTAAAGAATAATACGTTATTATGTTGCCAAAATCCGTAGATATTTTTAGAGGCAGTCCGCAGAATAAAAACAAGTCAAATTAATAGAAAAGAACAATTTTTTTAGTTTAATAACACAGTAAGAACCAACAAAAAAATCCAAAAGAATAGGTCCTAAAAAGTTGATTTAAATATTTTCCTTAACTTCGAGCGACAAAATTGTGAAAATTGTAGGGAAAAGACCACTTAGGAATGCAAAACACTAAAAATGAATTTAAAAAAGTAAGTTATTCAATGTAAAATAGAGGACAAGAAGGAGCTGGGAAATTAAGAAATGGCAACATGAGTAATTACACCACCTATCAGAACACCACTACTCCAATAATTTGCTTATTATTTGGTGTGGAGCTGGGAAGGAATATTTACTTTCACACAACATTGGCTGTACTTGGAATCATACTGGCCATCTTAACAATAACCTTTAATGCAATATTTTTATTGGTTATCTTCAGGTTCATAAATCACCTATCCATACCAGATACGTTGTATGCTATGTTAGCAGTAAGTGATATTCTCACTGGAATCATTGTAATGCCATCCTTTTCAGCTTTTTGGATCCACGCTTTACTTTCGCATAGCGACTGCATACTGGTAAATTTCGTGAATGTAATGGTACACATTCTGGGAATATCATCTGTTTCAGTGATTGCTTTAATCACGTTAGACATATTCGTTGCCATTGTGTATCCATTTTTGCACATCTTGTACTTCACAAAGAAGTTTGTTTACATAATGTTTGGATTGATTTGGACGCTGGCTATCATATGTCCAGTTGCTCTTGTCATTATTTCAGCTAAAGATTGGTACGTTTATCAAAACATATCGGGTGGCATAATCATTACTGTGTTCCTGGCTCTCCTCGTTATGCATTTAAAATTGCATCGTGTGCTGAATAATCTGCAATGTCAAATCACGCATGTCAATAACGATCAAAAAGAGAATCTCAGAGCAAAAAGAAAAGCATCAAAGCTGGCCACTTCAATTTTAGTCACTCTGTTGATTTGTTTTGCACCAAGTTTGGTCTATTTCCTACTTACAGCTATTAAAGGGAACACAGTTTTTACATCCAGCTATTTCTTTCAAGCCACTGAAGTTTGGTTTTTTCTGAATCCTTTGTTAGACCCATTTGTATATTATTTCCGCTTAAAACGAATAAGAAAGGATGTGCTTAAAATGTTTTCTGGAAGAAATACAGAAAGTTGCGATATGGAAGCGTTGACGGAAACATGAAGTTACAGATAACATCCGACAATGTACATTCCCGACGGTTTTATTTCACGATTGAATGGATGCTAAAAGTCGTACGGTGCAGATGGTGTTTTTTTGGTTTTTTCATTAAAATTTATTAATTAACTACAGTAGGAAATGCGTAAGAACATTTTATTATTACATTTCCTCTGCACTGAAAGGAAACCTCTCCATTCGTTTTATTGATTACTTCGTCAATAACTTTGGAAAAAAAACAATTTGATTTGTTGCTGCATTGCTTACGTATGGTAATAGCCAATGCGTTGATGCTTGCTTACGTATGGTAATAGCCATTCACAAGCGAAACACTGCCCTCCATAGTTTGGAAATAACTTCCTTTTGCTAGATACTTTACCGTTTTTAAACCAAAGAATGTGTAGCTCTACGACCCTTTTTGCAATGGAATTTGCGATACATGTAATTTCCTATCCAGGTGCATCCTGAATGGGAAAGTTCAGCTGTTTTGCTGATGCATACCGTCTGGACATATTTGAAATTTGATCGTATTTTTTCGAATTTTTTATAACCAAACCCATTCCAAAAATTATATTTAAACCGACTTCAGAATACACCATTTGGTCCGGGTGCAGAGGATTTTAATGGGAAATAATTTTAATAAACAGATACTTTTCCTAATGTTTACCTATTGGATGTAGATAACGTACACGTTTAATTATAAGGATTACTTTTATATGGAACTGAGTTTCAGCGTTATAATCTTTAGGGTCCTTAGTCGCAATAAAACTATTATGTTAATATTACCACTTGTGAATAATCGCTGGTTGGAGATGACTGTTGTACAGATTTGTACCAAGTCAACCTATTTGTAGCTATTAGAAGGATCCCTAAGAGAAAACTGATGTTGAACTTAAGTTTTTAAATACAATGACCCGCAAGGCTCAATTTAAAAAACACTGTGCACTTTTTGAAATCGACTGTACTTCTTGTTTTAAAACACTTTTTGTCAACGCCAGATACTTTTCGTATTTTTTGTTATAAACCGAGGAACTAAACAATGAAAGCGTACGGGTCTAACAAATCGTCGTGTTTGCGATACACGAACTATATGCCGCAAAGCCTTGTGAGTAATGGTAGCTTTGAAGATATGTTTCGATGAATAAAAGAAGTGCAAGTATGAACCACTGGTACGAAAGTTATCAAAAGAAAAAAAATACGACTGCAATAAACGACAGATGTTGGTTACAGATTTTTACACAACGAAGATTTAAGGTATGTGAATTTTACGGTCGCCCCTAGGGAATCAAGAGAAGTATTTTTTTTAACGTAGAAGGAACTGTCATGAAGAGCAGTGTACAGAAGTATAGATTAATTTATTGATTATTGCAACAGATGATGCGAAAATGAAAGGCTGATTTTACAGCGATTAAAGTTAGTTGTGAAGTGTCAAGAGGTAAAAAAAGTGTTACCATCTCCGCTTGCGTTGGATAAAGGAGGAAAATTATTGCTAGAAAGAGTTACGTAAAGATATGAATCATTAATAGCAACCTCCATTTCAAAATATCCAAAGAACTAACTGATCCTTAAAAGAATTAAAATCAAGAAATTGAAAGTACTTAAAGATAATCGAACAATAATAGCGGATAAAGAAAGAGAACTTAAACCAGAAAGGAAGCTGGATGCGTTTAAATGTAACACGAAAGTTAGTAAAAAAATATCCAAGTACTCTACCGAAAAATGGGGAAATGATGCAAGCTGCCGAAGACAACAAGCCACCCATAAGGAGATCTCAGAAGGTATGTAACTTTTTAAAAAAAGTTTGAATATAATTAGAATTAGAGATTGTCGAATAAATATCTTGATGGCAAGCTAGCCTTTGATTGAAAGGACGAAAACAGCCATAAGTAATATTTGAAAAATAATAAAATAATATTTGACTAATGCATGCAGGTTTTGACTTTTTGACTTTTTGGCATTTTAAATATTTTTTTGTTGAGGGATTGCGGTTTAGAAGGAAACAAGTTACCATCTTATCAAGACATTTGAAAAGGTGTTAGACATTTCAGGAAGTGCTTTGCAAGCATCACAACTCGTGCCGAGTTTAAGAAACAGTTAAGGTGATTTATTTTAGTCTGATTCTCCTAAATATATTTGCTGAAACAATAAGGCTAGCTTGCAACATCGTGAATTCGTAGAGGATCTACTTAAAAGTAACTAAAATAGATTGAACATTCATCGCGCTGTGTTAAGCTATTGATTGTTGCTAAATGTGAATAAGATTATCTTATGATTTTATTGATTCAAAGAAACACGTCAGTAAATATGTCGAAATTTGTCGTTTTAAGTGACAAAATAGACATTTTTTAGTCAAAATTTCTTTTAATATTTACAAATGAATAATCTACGCAAAATTTTTTTTCGGATAGCTAATCATATCATATCCATATCGATAGCTATTAGCAAGGTGGCTTAATAGATCCATCTTTACTACAGGCATCGAAACGCCTAAGCAAGTTGAAATCTGTACAGTCTTGATCGTTGATGAGTGTCAATCTTTCTATTTCTTGCCCCTGTTGACATTTGAAATTCGGATCCTTATTAAGCAATGTTTGTTTTTGGACTCATGCGTTTTGGAATTTTCAAATAATAAAAGTGTTGTTTTATGTATAAAAATTTGCCAATTTTTGTTCCTACTCAGTTTTTGATTTTTGAGTCTGGACCAGCGACGCTTATATGCCACAAGAAATATTAATAAATGGGTTGGCTCATTAATTGTTCGATTTAATTTTGAATTTTAGAAGAGTTGCAAAATGACTAACAAAGATGCGATAGTGCGAATATTGTTCAAAATTTCCTGAGGTAAAAAAAATAAAATCGTTTTTATCATTTTTGTTACCCAATGATCTAGTCACCTCAGATATTTCAGTTTCATCAATCACTTTGTGTTTTTGTAGAACGCAAAAGAGACATCACAATCGACAAACAAAGATCAGGACTTCAGAAAACATTCAAATAATTGACGGATCATTGCACGAAAAAGACTTTTCAGGGAGGGTTCAGTGAAGTATTAAAGTTTTTAGACAACAACCTAGCATTTTAAGAAAGTTCTCGTTTTAAGTATTGGTTAATTTCTTAGAGAAAAGTTTTTCTTTATCACAAGATACAAGGTAGTAGACAGGTTATAAGATTATAGAAAACTTGCGGTATTTTAAAACCAGCCTCTTGAGCGTGCAAATCGCAGCCGGCCGTCCGTGCTAGCGCGCAAAATACGAACAAGGACGAACGAAAAACATTTAAAAATGGTCATTTAAACTTGCTAATTCTGTAAAAAAGTCACTAAAAGACATTGCAGTGAGCACTCCTATTAGAAAATAAAACAAAATAAATCCCTGAATAACAAATCTAATAAATTCTAAATGCTTATTCTAAAATGTTAGAAAAATAAAGTGTCCCTTTCATCACGGTCTGGAAATGAACAGGTAGTGCTTATATTGACAATAATTTTATTTTTTATCGTCCCAATTGTTTTTTTATTTTTGGTAAAACGTGACCTTATTTGTCGAGCCTTTACCAGCCTAATTTGTTCTGATGTTGTAAGGTCACAACTTCAGCATTTAGTCTCATCTTGTTCTCATTTTTGGAATTTCCTTCTTTTATACTTACATAAAAATAACGAGTGTTTTTTTATTGGAGATCTATAATTGTGTACAACCGTAAAATATTATTTCGCAGTTATTGTTCTTAGTTTTAAAAAAATAATGATTTGAATCTTATTTTGTTTTGATTTTTCGACAAAATCTGAATCTATTGAGAGGGTAATAAAAAAATTGCCCTCGAAGAATTACAAACGCACATAGATAGGGGTATTATTATGACTAAATTGATTTGCTAATGTCGAAAAGAAGTGGGGAAAAAACAGACAACAAAGATCAAATTCAGTTACAGAAATTCTAACCGGCTGTTTCCATGAGAGGTGGGACGGGTATTAATAACACTTTTTATAACAAAGTAAATGTACCTGGGGAACAATAAAAGTTAATTTACCCGTAATTTTTAAATAAATGATGATTTTTGCAGAAACATAAAAAAGAAAACAAAAAAAAATCGTTTAGTAAATTGCGGCTATTTCTTAAGGAAAAACAATATATTCCCTTGGAATATTACAGACGCACATAATTTAACTGCCCGTTATTTTGTAGTTGCACTTAGTTCTAACGGATTAAATGCATTACAGTTTTTTTGCGAAATTACACAAAATAATTGATTAGGAAATGTGTACCGGGGCTATTGCATCATTAAAAACAACACATCTGCATTTCTTATCACAAGCACATAAAGTAGCACAGTAGTATGTGAGACTAGTTTAAAGTATCTCTTCACAAAAATCTTTAAAGTTATTGTGCTTTTTGTCATAAAATGATTGGTTTTCAAAAAATCATGAGATAAAATATAGCTGTTTGTTTCTCTGTATGTTAATTTCAATTTATCGTTACGGGTGTTAAAACCACAGTGAATGCACTTGCTTTTTTAAAATAATGTATGGGCAAAATCATGAGAAACTAACGTCGTAATTGTTCTTTTCTATTTTGTTTAAAAGGTTTCATTTGAAGCACAATAAATTTTAAAACATGTTTTTAAGTGGATTCTTCCACAGATTTAAACAACTAGTCTCTTATAACAATATGCTATGTCTATGTTTAATGTAAATTGGATGTTATTACGTGTCATTTGTTACACGCCAAACCATTAAATTTATTATGCAAATACCTTGAGGAAAATAATTTTCGGGAGAAATTTTTTGAAAACAAAATTTAATTTCCACGAAAACTAACTTTCGCAAAGTTGGAAAGTCCTAATATTTCACCATAATTAAATTTTGCTAATTTCGTAAAAAAAAATTTGATAACACATTGTTTTTCAATTTATACCGTTTTTCAAGGGCTTCTATGTAGGAAACATAAAATGGCGACTTCAAAATTCTTTTTCCATGTTTTTCAACATGGAAAATACAAAACTCCAAATTTCGCGAAAATTATTTTTCGCCGATTTCGTGAATAGCGAGTCTCCTACTAATTTTGTGGAACTAATTTTCACCGAATTAAAAAAAACTAGCGAAATTCGCAAAATCAATTCCCGCGAAAATTATTGGTGATTAATTTTTATTCTTCGTTTGTTGCCTATTTTATTTCCACTTTGCGATTAAAATTAACGAATCGGCTGACATAAATATCTTTTTTCACAGGGGTACGGCTCATTTCCGATATCATCAAAGTGTTTAGTGATCTTTTACATTGTTCATCTGCTCAAGTGAATTTTTCCACTGGTGACACAACCATTTTATAATATAGTTGTTAATTTTGATGGTTTTATGTTTTTTGAGGCGCTGTTGTAGATGTTCATATACCCCTATGGATGTGTCACCTTGAAAATGTATATTAAAAGCTTCACCAGTTTCTTCAGTTACTAGTTTCTAAAAGAACGATAGTAATATCAACATATTAACATCCCACCTCTTCTGAATAAAGTGGCCAAACTCAACATAATTTCAATCCAAACCAAATAAGTTCAAACTGTAACAATTTTTGTAAAACTCAACATAACGTAATAATCAGTATCACAACGAACATCCAATTCATATCTGCATTGAAATTTTGTAAGATTCCAGACCATCGAACAATTCATTTACCTGATGATACTCCACGTTTTTCTCATACAATCAGCAAGTTGTTTCTCGCCATTCACCCATCTGACTGATATCTCACTTTCCTCAACAATTTGTCTCAGTCGAGCTATATCGACTCTCAATCTGATGTCTTTGATTTCAGAGTCTCAAATAAACATTTGCTGTTAGTAAAGCAGATTATTTGAGGTCTTCCTGAAAGAAGAAACATTTCCTGCATGGTTGATGCCAACAAATACGCCATGTCAGCTTCATCTTATAAAGCCATTGTCTCTGAAGCTAATGAACTTTTAGTCACTCTAGATAGTTTCTTAGACTCCCACATTATAGGAATCGCTTTATTACTGTCACAAAGAAAAAATGATGGATGGTCCCTGTGAAGAGCCACATTTCCAACTTGCATGAGTTGCATCAGCAAAACACAGAATTTTCGCGTTTCTATGTCAGAAATTGCAGGTATGCTCAGTAAAACACGTCTCTCTTTCAACTTATTAACAGCTTTATTGGTGAGTCTCAGATGTTCAATTGTTGGTTCCTTACCAGTATTGGCAACAATTCACGTACCATATGAGATATCAGACTGGGTCTGACCAGTAACTAAAAATAGCTGACCAGTAATTGGCTTCAATTTTCACTTTTTAACAGCATCAAGAACTTCAACAGATTGCTTCTTACTTTTAACAGTTATAGCATCCAAGCTTTGAATGTACTGATCGTGATCGATTCTAATGCCATTGCTACTTTTACAGATGTTGAGACTCAATTATTTAAAACATGAACTAGCTTTGGAACCGATTTTAAATCTAGCCTTCAACTTTGCTATGACCTTGTCATGAAACTGTTCTGTACCACAATAAGTAAAGTCATCAACATGACATACTAAGAATCAGTTCTAAGGTCTGTGGAATCCTCTTCAAACCCTCTGGCAACTAACCTGGCCTTCACAATATTCTTTTCATCCTTTAACTTTTCCTTTATAACCCATTTTGCTGTTATCACCGGTTGACCATCATCAATAACTTCCTCAAACATGTCATTAGATATAAGGTTATTTAACTCCTTATGCTTTGCATCTACCATATCTTGCCCTGCTCTTCTGCACTGCACAAATAAACTGCTTCTTCGGGTGAATCACTTTCTGACCAACGTTGAACTTTTGACCAATCAAAACTGCATGGTGCTGTTTTCCCTTGTTTCAATACATTGACCCAATCTTTGTGCTCCCCAAATTGCTTGGGTTGTCGTGATAACACTCGTGCTCTCACTGTTTGCTATTCCAGCTGAAATTTTATCATCCTTTCAAAGACCTCCTCTATATCACCATTGTCTGAATCTTGCCCTCTTTCTGGGATGCTGGCTTCTTCATCGACTCTATTATTGCAGGGGCTTCTGCATTGGTAATATCTGTTCGATCCTTCTCTGGAGTCACATTCAACTCAACAGATGGTATCTTTCATATTAACCTTAAAGCTTTTTCCAAGTTACATGACTATATCGGTTGTCCCATTTCTTGTTTCTCAGTAGATTCTTTAACTTTATTAAAACATCGCTAGTTTGCATTAGCATGTATCAGTTCGCTTGGATGAACTTTATGGTAACCACCTCATTGTCTAACAAGAACATTTTGCCCAACTTTACCCATTACAATTGCTGGTCCCTTCCACCCCTTAAAAATATTTTTTCTGTAAAACACTTTATCTCCATTTGCGTACACTTCATCTTAATATGTTTTAACTTGGTGTGATAATGCTCGTTTGATCTTACTACTAGCTTCAGCTGCAATAAAATTCTTTCTAGCAGAATGTAGGGCGTATAAATTAGTACGTAAAACATCACTTGAGGTTTTTGTATCTAGAGCAGGAAGCTTGTCATGCAGCAGTGATGGAACATTGAAGTTTTGTCCAAACACTAACTGATTTGGACTGAAGCCAATTTTATTTTAAAGAGCGTTTTTTTTCAGATGTAACATATGATAAAGCTATATCTGGGGCACAATTGCAATCATCAATGGTTTTCATCCTACACTCGTAAACAACTTTATTTTGTCTCTCTACAATCCCATTATGTTATTCCACAATGCTACCAGCATCAACAGCACAACATTCTTGCACAACAACCGGGATTGTCACCCTCTGCTCCATGTTCATATGGATGTCTCACCTTGAACGTGTATACTGAAACCAGTATCTTCAGTTACTAGTTACTAAAAGAACAATAATAATGTCAACATATTAACAGTAGATACTTCGGAAAGTATAATCACCTTTTCCTGTCACAGAAACATACACAGTCGGAACTGGCGTATAAGAGACTAGTCGTTTCCCCAAACTGTCCGCGGATTTAAATGCATAGATATTATAGAAGTATATTGATCGAAATAAAAAAAAAAAATGCCAAAATGGGAACCGTTTTTTCGTCCCATACCTCCAATTTTTACAAAAAATTTTATTGTTTTGGGATACTTCAAGTAACCAGGGCTTAACCCAACAAACATCTCAAAAAGAATGTAAAGTTGTTTTATGACTAATAAAAAACTAAAATAAGCAAGTGTAAATTTGAAGTTTTGTAGAATTTGAATCTTATGCTTAGCAACATCTTAGCGACTTTGAGAATGAAATAAAAATTTACCCTGAGCAGCTGTTGCTAAAATAAAATATGATGTTGCTTTAAAAAAGAAAACGTCCACTCGAAGCGTGTTTTTCCTCGATTGTATATCTGGGAAGATAGATTGTATATTTAAATTTTTTTTAAAAAAAAATGCAGCAGGAATCTTCAAGCCTCTGGACTTCTTCTTGCTTTTACATTTCTGTTTTAGCACAAATATTGGTAAACTTTCTTGATTTTCCGCGAAAACTTTTTACGAAAATGTCGCACGAAAATATATAAAACACTTCAACGAGTCGATTACAAGTCCAAACTTGTTTACTAATCTACTGATGGACCAAAATAATTTTTGGCAAAATTGATATAAAGCATTCGAAGGATGTTATGGTATAAACACCATTTCCTCAATTTTTAGAACTTATTATTTTGGACAAGTTTTGACCAAAAACGGTATTAGTCGTCAGGACAAAAAACGTTATCATTACCTACCTAACCTTACCATTATGTTTAGAATTATTTTCCTGTGCACTGTGCCAATTTTTGTCTAAAGGGGAGCATTTTTCATGGGTTAAATTGATACTAAAAAAAATTGAGTTTAGTTTAAATCAACGGGTGGAAAAGAATGTAAAGGAACATGGTTAAAATGTTTTTTTTAACAAATATGTCGACGTTTACAGAGTTAACATTCAGAGTCAATTGACAGATTCTACTGACAGTGTATGGCAGTGTGAATGCACAACAGAAGCGAAACTTGCTTCGGTGCAGAAAAGAAGGGAGTGAAGATTCTTTTCGTTTACGGGGAAGGGAGTCTCGCATCTGCGAAGGAGATGTCTTCGTGAGGACACATTTACAAAGGACGTTTTATAGTTTGCAAGACCTCTGTTCGTTTGGACAGCATTAAAGTTAGTTGTTTTTTATTTTTTTCTTCATTTTTATTTATTTTTGCTTTAACTGAGATCTTTCATGTAGAAGTCGTTCAGTACAATGAAGAAAAGAAGATGAATCAGCTGAGTTCTGCAAGGGCGAAAAAAGGAATAACGCACAACCCTACACAGAACGTAAAATAATCTGTGCATAAACGAGAAGCCCATGTACGGTTGGGTATCATGGATTGCGTGGATTGCGTGGATGTTCCATCACAGACACGTCTGTTTTTGGTTTCGCTCCCGACTTAACTTTATCAGTTTCTTGTAAAGATTAATAACGTAAAATATTAACGTCTCATATTTTCATAACAAGCATAGAAAACACTGTTTTTTTTGTATTTCAATGCTTATAACGATCAATAATAACGATCCTTTTTTCCTCGCTTTTTATCTGAGTCAAACATCTCATTAGCGAGCTTCTTTTTACCATTTCGGCTGCATTCATAGCCTCAAAAAGAAACTGTGTAACTGTTTTCAAAAAGGTAGCTATTTAAATATAAGAAAAAAAATGGATGGTAGCTGCAGCTAAAATTATTATTTAAAAAACGAGCTTGCTATGGTAGAATGCCTGATGATAGTACGAAATATATTTTATGAATTTATATACTTGTTTCCTTATTAAGAATAATACATGGCTGCATTTTATAATACTAAATATGGTAGTATTTTGATATTTAAATCGGAGTAGTGTGATTTATTGGAATAGGCTGTGTTTGCGGTCGGCCAAAAAGAACCAGATTACTGGATTTAAATATAGCACACTACTTCACTTCACTGTATACGACTTAGTATGTGACTCAGAATATCGGCAGCTACGTTGCAGTATACTGCTGCGAGGTTTTTTATAGACAGTGATTTTTTTACCCCCTCTAAAAATCTGCGTTCTGGTTGTGGTTGCTTACCGTTTGTTTGTTGACTGCCTTTTTCGTTATGATTGTTAGAGATGGTGAACCTTTTCTTTTGCGTATCTACGTACGAGTCTTAAATATATTTATTTTAAGGTGCTACTTTGGCTTTATGTTTGTGTGAATCCTACTAAAACCTTAAAAACCTAGCTAAAACTCTTTATTACTTATAACATATGATATTTTGTTAAAAATGAAAGTAACTGGCTAGTTAGCTAACAAGCCACAAAATTCTCGGATTACGGGTAAATAGATTTAACAATGGCAGCACATTGTATCAAATATCCTGGGAACATAATCGACCCGTGTGATTCTTAACGAAAACTACATGATCACTACAATGAAGCAAATCAGATCTTTTTTAACCATTTATACATATTCCTGACAATGTATTTTTTAGAAAATGGTGCAAAGTTTTTCTTCTTTAGTGCTACATCCGGTGTGTGACACCGGGGACTACTGGCTAGTGTTAATAAAATAATTATAAGTTTATTGTAGCCAGCTAACCATAGGTAAAAATTCAAAGCAAAAGTTGCCCCCAAAAAGCTAAAAATGCTTATTTCTGGGAGTTGCAAATATTAGAATTTAAAAATTACATTTTTGATTCTTTTGAGCACATTTTCCTGGCGTATTCATATGAGAAAACTCAGCTCGGTTAAACGGACTGGCTTGGTTGTCGAAACAGCAAAATACAATATGTTTTTATATGAAAACCAAAACAGCTTTGTTTAACTGAGTTCTGGAGAATCAGGCTGTGTTTTTTCATATGACGACTTTAGTTTGATTTAACGCCAGGATTAAAACACCAGTTCAACTCGCTTTCCAGCAGAGATTGCAGAGTATCTTTTTTTGTCTCGCTACTTGAATTACTTTATCACTAGTTCTAACGGTTTTCAACAGCTATTATTATAGAGACAAGCAAGGCGGCAAGTATCTTATCCTTTTCGCTAGCTTTTACTTGCCAAGAAATATCTTGCCGTAGAAAGAATGCATCAAACGGGGGCAGATAATCCTTGCTGAGTGGCGCAATCACGCAGTTTGATTTCAGGCCGCCCACGGCTTCTTGTTGGATTAGAAATAAGCATCCTTTCATTAAAAGTTGTAGAAAGAGCATTGTGTTTCCAAACTTTACAACTTTTTCACCATAATCGAGTATAAGGCATCGTAAGTCTATGCTGTCAACTGCACGTGATGAATTCGATAAAGACGTTTGTTAGTCCATAAAGACAAACCGATATTAAATAGAAAAATATCGCCTTCCATTTATTTTCCACTTTTTGAACTAAACAATTCACGCATTTAAAACAACTTTTCATAAATATGAGTTGCTATTGGCTGTTTGCAACCAAGATGTCGTCGAAAGGAGGATATAGTTTTCCAATCGTGTATAATATGTAAAACTCGCTGCACGACATATCTGCGCTAATGATTTTTGTAGGTTTATTCAATGAATTATGTCTATAAATAAACTTTACTTCCGTACAACACTATACTAGAAATTATACTAAGTGACTTTGCAAAAAATGTTTTTATCTTTTAGTGGATACTGTACAATGTTGTTCAAATTAAAACGTTGTTTGAAGTTTGTGGGTTGAAATGAGTTGAATCTTGTCAGCTTTATGAAAAATAGTTGAGGAGTACATTAAAAAATAAATTCCGCGAAAAGAATTTATTAGCCAAACACGAAATTAAATCCCCGCAAAAATATGTGGCCGTAAGGAACTTTTTTATACATTTCTGGAAATTGTGTGTTAATGCTTTGGTACATAATTTGGAAGCAGTATCTGTTCTTGTTATTTACCTTGAACTTATCCACTTCTTAAAATAGGCCACATTTTTCTTCTTCTTTTTCGACCGCTTTTTGAAGGGATTCCCCCGTAACGTCGAAAGACTCGCAGAATACACTCAGCGATTACGAAAACATTAAATTCCTTGTAACACCTAACGAAGCACATTCCCGACTTTGTTACGTCACAGTGGAATAGGTAAAATATGTATGCCAAAACACGTAAGATGTAGAAAATAGTTTTTTTAGTTTGTCCATTAAAGTTTATTAATTAACTACAGTAGGAAATGCGTAAAAACATTTTATTATTACATTTCCTCTGCACTGAAAGGAAACCTCTCCATTCGTTTTATTGATTACTTCGTCAGAAGTAGGTTTTTAAAGAAGTCGTGCCAAACTGTTCACTAATTTGCTAAATGCAAGGAGGTTTAAAGAGAGAAGGAGATACATCTCAGCAACGTTCATTTAAATTCTATTCAAATCTCTTTTGTTTACGTGCTCCTTTGAACCCATCCGTTGCGCCGCTTTTGCTGTATTTTTACATGCCGAGTGTGAGACGAGTGTTTTAACGACAAAGCAGAACTTTCAAAAAACATATTAAAAGCTACACCGAACATAAATAAAACACATGGCTCTGTTGAGCTATAAGAATTAATGCTGGTGAAGTTTATTATCCCCACTTGCAAAACGATTCAGCTGGTATTTGGAGCTTATATTGTGTAAATTGTTGCCCTGAGATATGGTGTAATTTTATATCTTGTAGATGTTTCTGTATGTTCCCTCCTAGCACAGCGTCAGTTAAAAGATTGTTAAAGTTTTAAAAAATATTACTGCAGGAGGGGTTGCATATTAGTACATATTTTTTTCTTCAAAGTTATTGAATTTTCGGTATAGAATCGGTGTTCGGTGACTATTGTTTCTTTCATAGAACAAAAGAAAATATTAATCATTCGTTACTATCTCTAATTATGCGTTTTTCGTTGGGCAATGATTTACTTTTATTTCTTCGCGTTTTTATTTTCTAATATTGTTTTTTTATCTTTATGTTACCATATTTTCCCTCATATTCGGCTGATTTTACTTATTTTCTGCATGTACCACCAGAAATGTTTAAAAACTGATTTTAAACGATCAAAATACAAAGCAAACGAGTTTTTACCGCTAGAAAAAATAATTTATAATTATGCAGAAATAACAATGAGCAACGGTTACTTTTATAATTTACGCGCGAGATTTCAAAAAATTTTGTTTACAAAACTGAATTTGAAAACAATACAGCAACCTGCAAATCGGCAACGGATGGTTTCAATAGAAACTGCTGAGATGTATCTCCTTCTCTTTTTAAACCTCCTTGCTAAATGGGATGATGATGGAATTAAAAGCATTAATTAATGTGGGGAATTTGATAACAAGTATTAGCGCATTAAGCACTAATTAACGGTAAGTATTTGTTATCAAATTCCCCTGTACAGTCACAAATCATGAAACCAATGTATTACACGTTTGAAGTTAAAATGTAGTTTAGGTATGACTAGCTGAATAATAAAAACAAAAATTATGAAAAAATAACAACAAAAAAGTTGTTATTCAACGTTAGTCGTTTCTTGAACACCAAATATGGTTAGTGAAATCATTATTATACAGTGACCCCTTACTGCCACGCCGAAAGAAAATGTGTCGCCAAAAGAGAAAAAAACTCACGCTAAAAGAAAAACTCACAGTGAAAGAAAAGAGTCACGCCAAAAGAAAAACTCACGGTGAAAGAAAAGAGTCACGCCAAAAGAAAAACTCACGGTGAAAGAAAAGAGTCACGCCAAAAGAAAAACTCACGGTAAAACAAAAGAATCACGCCAAAAGAAAAACTCACGGTGAAAGAAAAGAGTCACGTCAAAAGAAAAACTCACGGTGAAAGAAAAGAGTCACGCCAAAAGAAAAACTCACGGTGAAAGAAAAGAGTCACGCCAAAAGAAAAACTCACGGTGAAAGAAAAGAGTCACGTCAAAAGAAAAACTCACGGTGAAAGAAAAGAGTCACGCCAAAAGAAACACTCACGGTGAAAGAAAAGAGTCACGCCAAAAGAAAAAGTCACGGTGAAAGAAAAACTCACGGTGAAAGAAAAGAGTCACGTCAAAAGAAAAACTCACGGTAAAAGACAAAATGACGCCAGAAAAGGAAAGAACTCACGCTAAAAGGAAAAAAAAATTCACGGCGAAAAAAATACTAGAAAATGTTGAGGCTGTGCAGGATTATAGGTAGCTTTCCCTGACCTAAATATGGCTGATGCAGATTTGGATACGGAAGTAGATGCATATTTCGACCCGGATCCAAACGTTTCATGGCACAATAATGGATACGCGAAATTGAACACTTGGGGCTTTATTATCCATGGTGCTATAGATAAATATAGCCGTAAAACGCTTTGGCTCAATGAAACTAGATCTAATAACGCGCCAGACAATATTGCTCACTATTACATAGACGCACTAAGTAATCTAGGTGGCTGTCCTGTAGAGCTCATCTCTGATCACAGAAAATGGTTTAGCAGCATCCATTCAAGCATATTTCAGAGGTGATCCAGACGCACATCGATATGCATCATCCCCACGAAATCAAAGAATAGAGGGATGGTGGTCTCAATTTTGTAAACAAACGTGAAGTTGTTGGAATTTTTTATTGATTTTATTTCAAAGATTTAAAACCAAATAGGACCATTGACACAAGTTCAGAAATCAGTTTGGAAGCGTTATAGTTTTCATTTTTTAAAAGTGCTGTAAAACGATCTTAATACAATTAAGGAACACTGGCGCATGCATAGAATAAGATAATCGAAATACCAAACCCAAGGTGGACGCCCTGATTCTCTATACTTTTTTCCTGAGATAAATGGAAGTATAAATCATAAGCAGCGAGTTTCAGGCCATATGATAAACGATATTAGTTTCGACGTATCTTTTTCTTTTTGCATTGCATTCCCTTTTGGCGTGAATTGTTTTCTTTTCTGGCGTGACTTCTTTATGGCCATTTTATTATTACGAAAAATAAATTCTCAGAAAATCCTAAATTGGAAATGAAAAAAAAAAAGCTAAGTAAATCCTGTATGATAAGGAAGTGATATGGCGGGTTCTGTGGTGCTCAATTTGTCGCGATATTATTACCGGCGTGTCCACAGCACGCCGGTAATGTGACGCTTTTTTAAAATTGCTTTTACACTAAAGTTAAAAGATATACTTATATTTTTTGGATTAACAAAGTTGAGAAGATCATGACTTTCAGAAAGGACGTTAAACTGCAATATTGCACCTTATTCTGAAAAATTAAAGGAGTGCTGTGGCATCATGGGTACGATGGCCCCTATGGCTCACTACTCTACAATTTAAAAGAACTTCTCTTCCATGATTCAAACAGTTCACTTCTGTATTTTGCACACTTCTCTTCTTACCTTCGATAACTTCTCTTCCGTTCGGAACACTTCTTTTAAAGAGTGAACACTTCTCGAATCTAATTCTGGTCTGTGTAATATTGATTGAACTGGATTTTGTTATCTCACGTTTTTGAAAATGACATACTGTCTCCTGATCATGAAAAAATATCAAGTGTTCTTTAGTAATTAATAACTCTTCAAACTTTCTCTGTGTCTGCTACAATAGATCACGGTTGGTATAAATAAAGACACGTAAAGTTAGCCAAGTATACTTCTCGCGAAAGGTGAAAGAAATATACAAACCATGGGTGCAAAACAATTTGTTGAACTTATGGAACAACATACTCCTTTAAATATCTAGCAAACCTACAACACTGTTATTTTTATTTCTTTACCGTCTTGTATATGTTACTGTTAGGTGATAGAGTGATTTATTATTATTATTATAAAATTGCTAACCGGATTTTTAAATTAAGTTGTAAAGAGAAAGTTTCAGACCACATGCAGAAGAGAAGTGTTTGAATCATAGAAGAGAAGTGGTTTGCAACAATCAATATAGCATAAATTTTGGAAGTTTTGCTGACGTCAGCAAGTAACGAATAAACTAAATCATCTTTGTTAGTTTGTGATAGGTCTGTTATCATTCAAGTAGCTTTAATAATAAGACATAAAGCAAGAAGTTCCGGCAACGACCCCCTTCCCCCCTTTGACTATGTCACTCAGACCTAACCTAAACAGATACATGGCCGCAAAATAGCATCACAGACACAAAAAATGACGACGTGAAAATGATACTCGTACAATATTTCGGAAGAATTATTGAAAAGTTCTAAGAATTGTTACGGAGGATCAACTCACCTTGTAAAATAGTGTTTACTCTAAAAAAAGAACACAAAAATCTAATAAAAGCTGCGTTGTTTTTAAAATTAGTTGTCCACGACGCAGCTTGTGTTATGTCGGCTAAACGAGTCGTCAATAAATTAGCCATAGCTATTAAAGGGGATACGAAACGGCTGTTGGTTTTCGACTTTGGTGACTTACACGAAAGTCGAGCTAATGGCGGTGGAAAATTTATATGATCACTGAGGACAAAAACAACAACTTAAATTATCTTATTGGGCATCCAAATAGAACTGAAAAAGACAGAAAAGTTCCCTACATATATTGGATATCCATAATTTATTCAATATAAGTACTTACCTTGCTTTTAACTAAAACTTTCTAATAAAATAAACTTCAAACCTTTTCAACTAGCTAGCTAGCTATATTCTGGAAAACTTTGGATAAAAAAATATAAGTTTATTGTACATAAAGCCTGTCTAAGCAACAACAATGACTTTTAAAGCTTAGGTAAAGGTATTAATTACGTCTTAAAGCTAGTAACATATCATTTTGTAGTAAATACAGCTCCTCGTGTTGTCTCTGTTCCCTCGTCAAAACAAACTTTCGATTTACTGATATTTAATATATTTTACAGACCGTAGCTTATTTTACCGCCAAAGAGAATACTGAAGGAAAATTTTTCTTCTTAGGTGGTTCTAAAGTGTGTATAATTTCTTGCACCTTGACCTTTTGAGTGGTCTGTTTATTACACGCCATTCTTCGGAAATAGCAGGGATTAAGCTTATTGAATCGTTCCGTAGCCCCTTTAATAAAGAGTTTCGACGTACTCGTCACATATAAAAAACAATTGCCATCATGAACCGTCAATGGTTCAGTTGACAAGTGACAGAAATGACACACTGTTTGTTTAACATCTAGATCCAAGGCATTAATAATTAGCGGGTTGAGGTCGAGTTTTATAGACAAAGGACGAATTCAGGAGTTTATAATTGTCTTAGATACATAATGAACGCAATTCATGTCTTGAGAACTCTGACATTAATTTTTAACCCTTTGAGATCGTTTTGACTTCATTATTGTTTAGTAGCGTGTTTGAAAGTACTGTGTATTTTATTATTATACAATATTAAGCAGATATTCAGCAAGGTAAAATCGGATATCCGTAATTATTCAGTCGAGCTTGTGATATTCGACGACGCGCAGCGGAGTCGAATATAAACAAAGCGAGACTTAATAATTACGATATCCGATTTTACCGCGCTGAATATCTGTTTTATCATGCACCATTGGAAAGGAATCATTATCTAAAGTGGCGAACCTCTCCATATTTTATTTTATTTTGTTTTGTTTTTGTCTTTTTCGTTGTTCTTGTTTCTTGTTGTTTTAAAACGTTCGCGCTTCAGTTATGTTCAGCTCTCCATCTGATTGCTTATCTTTTGTGTACTTCTATCGAGAACAATAAAAGATGGAGTGCGATATAATACATCCTTTGTTTGATAACTTTTTTATTTTTAATTAGTTTTAACTCTCCATCTGATTGACTTGCATGTCATTTTTTAAAGGAACTATATATATAAAAGAAATATAAGTGCCGGAGAGACTATCGAATATCTCGAGCAGATATTCGATATCGGATATCTGCTGAGATATTCGACTCTCGGCTAACGACTGCACGAATATCCAAAAATATTCTGTCAGACGCTCCCGCCTGAGGTGCATGATAATATTTTTTATTAACTTCAATAGTTTTAACTATCTTTATTGTTTTTGGCCTGAAGATGGTATCGTGAATAGGTATCATTGTTGATTTCTAGTTTATATTAATAAAAGATGATGTTTAAGATTTTAGGGAAAAAATGTGGTAGCTAATGTGGTGAAAATGTTACCATAATAGAATCATTTTTTCTTCACCGTTGATGCAGACATGCTAACTGAGTGTAATTAGATTTTTTTCCATGAATTTACGTCTTGCAAGGTCATTTTGCCTGGGTTTAATTTTGAGAAATGGGGATATTTTGGAAAGGAATGTAGATCTTAAACAAAATTTATAATGTTGTTTTCTTACAACATGAAATAAAATTTAAAGAAAAGCACTTTTCAATTTACTATTAACGAAAAAGAAAATATTCGTACGTCTCCATTCTTGTGTGTTTGTACGCGTACTTGGCAAAAGTAATGATACCGTGGCCTTTATTTATCATTAAGCACATTAGGAGTTAAATTGTGCACTTTACAGACCGGAGTCTATCATTTCAATTTTGGTGTGTTGCATATTACCAGGTTGATCTCAAAAATGAGAATTTTTTTGTTGAAAAACAGAGAATCATAATATGAAGCGTCTTGTGAAACTACTTTTTGACCTATATTTTTAACTAGGGAATATGTTAAAGGACTGTTAGTTATTAAAGGACTGGGATCTTTGGATGAAATAGTCCAGAAAAAATGAATGAAGGAGAAATGGAAACGGGGACGTCAGTAGATAAATTTGCACAACCCGATGGACGGTTAAAGCGTGTTTTCACAAAGCATTTGAAAGGTATGATGCATTGCAAAGGTTATGGAAAGTGTGTTTGTGTGTCGATCGCAAATGCAATCATTTTCTCTTTTCTTTGGCCTCTTAAGCCATATATTGTAGTCTCACTGATAACTCATCGAATTGCAGCAGAGAAAATGAGTGTTGTGATTGGTCAACTCTTCAAATCTTACTATTTAAACGTTGTAGAGCCAATTTTTCCAAGAAAGCGTCACAAACCAAAATATTTAATTTTACGATTCTTCGAGGTTCACATTAAAGGAAAACATGGCGAAACACAGAATTATTCCCACTTGAAACTGAAGTTGACTATTATCACATTATGTTTTAAGACGCTATCAACTGTGTTGTCATGGCAAGTAGAGATTGTTTAGAGCAACCAAGCTATCAAATTACTTATAAACGCTGTCAACTCCGACCCTTAACAGAATTAAATGGATTTACTCTAACGATACAAAATTGACCTTGCTGTATCAGCCTTGCCAGCAGAAATTTCAATCCTTCGCAAAGTCTTTGCTCAAAAGAATTCCTTTGCTGAAGATTTTCAAACATTGATTTCGTTTTGCTGTCAAATGCACATGTGCACAAAGAAAAAGATGACAGAATCCGTAAAAGAAAGTTTAGAAGATGCGTTTAGTAATTTGATATTTAAAACACAGAAACGATCTAAGTTTAAAGGTAATGCAGTTTTAAAAATTCAAAGTAAACTTCACACTAGTAGGACAGAAAGGATGGTATCATAAAAAGTACAATTCCAGTGTTACTAACGTCGCTACATTTAAGCGTACTAAAAGTCGGTATTATGCTGCAAATAGGTCGGCAGGTTCAAACAAAAGAAGAAACTGAAGGATGAAACACATGGTCTGCTTTTGAGCCTTATATAAGTTACTGGATAGTTTTCCAAAAGAAGAATACAAAAAGCAAACTGTACAAGGTTGAATTGAAGGAAACCGGTGACCCGATGTTATTGGTAGTTAGCAAGATTGATCACATTAACAGTCGCAAAGGACGAAATTGCGAATTATGTACCTTGTTATAATATATGCTGGCCGAATGCCAAGAAAGGAACAAAAGAAATATGTGTTTGAAAACCAAAAAACGACTGGGATTAGCTTAAATTTAGCTTTTAAATTTTGTGAAAAAGCATATGAGCAATTCTTCTTAAACAATAGAGCAAGTGGGCAATGTTAACACTGTTTATAAAGAAATCGTTCCGCCCTGGGCAGATTATATAACTCGTTGATTACTGATTCATAAACACGACCAATTACTTCAACACCTTTTATAGTCGACGTTTATATTGCAATTTATTTTAACTAACTTTTTCTTACGTTGTAGCTGATTATATGAACTCTCTAAAATCTAGAAAATACTAACAAAGTTTTAAAAGTAGTTTTACAGGAGGTATCCATTAAATTTGTAATCAACTCGGTGATACTTTACAGTCAAAAATCTATAAATTAGATTCCGGTTCCCAAATAAAAGTTTAAAAATTTTTCTGACTATAATAATGTCTCGGGTTGGTCCAAAGATTTCGCTTCGGTTGAAATAATTTACACTGAATATACCTAATTGTAGTAAAACAATTACTAGGAACTGAGTGTTTTTTCGTTTTTTATCCGAAATATTATGCACATTTTTAGGCGAATAAAACAAAAGGAACCAAGATCCACAGTATATATCTAATTTGTTTTCAAATCAAACGTATTTAACTAAAACGTATAGCAAAGGAGCTAGCAAATTTTAATCTCTGTATAAAGATAATAAATGTTGTCTATTGGATTAGTCTAAGTAAATCTTTAGACAATCTATTTTCACTTAATTTAAACTTACTTTAATCTGTGATTGTTACAATGTTAGTGCTGCTGTTCTTTATTTCGTTTTTTCACGACTTCAAAATCATTCTTGAGGAAGTTAAACAGCGTTAGGGTTATATATCCGTTAATTTAGGCGCTTAGTAGTCCGTTTGTTGTTTTATATCTATGTCCGCTAGATATTTTTACATAAAAGGTTATGTAATATTAGCTACATTAAAAATTTATTTTACTCTACACACCGATAAAAAGAACTATAAATAATGAACATTGCAATTAGCTATTTACTTCCATATTCTATACAGCTAGATTGTTTTAATCTGCGGAAGAAAAGAAAGCTAGTTGGTTATATAAGTAGTAATCGCGCAGTGCACAGTATTGTTTCATATATTTTTCGAGTTCTTTTTCAAGAAAAACATATGTTATATTGTACGAGGTTATAGAGGGAAAACTAGTTTGTTATTAGTACAAGAAATATTATTTTTGTGTGATTGGAAGATGGAATAAACAATTCTGTGTTGAAAATAATCGAAAATATTGTTCGAATACTTAGAGAAGAAAGAGAACAATGGATCTACAATCATGTTCATAATAGTTTTGGAAAAACCACTTTCCCCCTCCCCCCCCACTTTTCAGTGTTGGTTGGAGGTCTTTTCCAGAGTCGCCGACAGTATTTTGGGGCACAAATCAACACAAAATCAACACTGACTGTAGGGGGAGAGGGGGAAAACTCTGAAAAAAGCCTCAAAAGCCGTTTTTCCAATAATTTATGAACATGATTGTCTGTAAATGACATAAAAAAATTGAAAAGGGGTTCCCCTTGTTTAGAGCCAAAATTTTTCTTTGATGACACGTTCCACACGTTCCGCACACGTTCCACACCCGTGCCAAGGTGCTCCACCATCGGTTGCACCTAAATTAAACACGTTCCACACGTACCGTCAACTTCAATGAAATTGAAGTAAAGTTTAATTTTTATAAAAAGTTAGCGGAACGTGTGGAACGTGTGCTACTGCAGTTTCACCTTGTACACTTGGCTATGGAACTTGAGTGGAACGTGTGTGGAACGTGTGTGTTTTCCATTTCTTTTATATTATGAAGTGTGTATGTTATATAAAGAACAATTTTAGTCATGTATACATAATATATAAGCATATATAAGCTCTTGCCACATACAACAAACGATAAGAAACAAACAAACAATAGGAGGCCTGGAACCTAGTTTATGAAACAAGAAAACCAACCAGCTCTGCATGCACAGTATAAGGAATGACACAGTAGTACTTGTCCTTAATTCAGCCAACACAAACGCACACAACAGCTTTTATAAAAAAAGCCGCTTAAAAAAACTAAGTCTCAAATTTTAGAGACATCTGTAAATGACATAAAAAAATTGAAAAGGGGTTCCCCTTGTTTAGAGCCAAAATTTTTCTTTGATGACACGTTCCACACGTTCCGCACACGTTCCACACCCGTTCCAAGGTGCTCCACCATCGGTTGCACCTAAATTAAACACGTTCCACACGTACCGTCAACTTCAATGAAATTGAAGTAAAGTTTAATTTTTATAAAAAATTGGCGGAACGTGTGGAACGTGTGCTACTGCAGTCTCACCTTGTACACTTGGCTATGGAACTTGAGTGGAACGTGTGCGGAACGTGTGTGGAACGTGTGTGTTTTCCATTTCTTTTATATTATGAAGTGTCTATGTTATATAAAGAACAATTTTAGTCATGTATACATAATATATAAGCATACATAAGCTCTTGCGACATACGACAACAATAAGAAACAAACAGACAATAGGAGGCCTGGAACCTAGTTTATGAAACAAGAAAACCAACCAGCTCTGCATGCACAGTATAAGGAATGACACAGTAGTACTTGTCCTTAATTCAGCCAACAAAAACGCACACAAAAGTTTTTATAAAAAAGCCGCTTAAAAAAACTAAGTCTCAAATTTTAGAGACAATCATGTTCATAATAGTTTTGGAAAAACCACTTTCCCCCTCCCCCCACTCTTCAGTGTTGGTTGGAGGTCTTTTCCAGAGTCGCCGACAGTATTTTGGGGCACAAATCAACACAAAATCAACACTGACTGTAGGGGGAGAGGGGGAAAACTCTGAAAAAAGCCTCAAAAGCCGTTTTTCCAATAATTTATGAACATGATTGTAGTAGAAACGACACAAAATTTTATACATAGTAATTTCGTACGTAAATCACTTTTAATTTAACGTTTCTAATCACTAGGAAATACACTCGGTATATTTTTCTAAGAACGTAATGAAGAATCTTTTTAAGCTTCAAAATAAGAAAAAATAGAAATGTCCCAAGACTTAAGTAAATTGTGGTACTGTGAACGTTTGCTTTTGTTACGCAAACTCCAAAACGTTTTTACGCGGCCATATTGGCATGCAAAATATAAGATATTTTATTTACGTCTCTCTGCTCAGCCAACCACGTACGCGCTAATGGTGATGGTATACACATGTTTCTTTATAAAAATTGAAATTCTAAAATAAGGCTTAAGGATGCTTATGAAAAGACTTAAAATATGCTTAGGTTATGCTTAATGGCAAATCGATTTATTGGGATATGCTTATGAAAAACACACGTTCAGGCTCAAAATATGCTTATATGAAAAAAAATATTGCATTTGAATTTTAAACATCAGTAATTACAACTTAAATCTCATAAAAACTTTACAACATTTTCTTGGGCTTTACACAATGCTTAGCATATGTTTACATAATGCTTAGCATATGCTTAAAAAATGATCAAATTTGCTTATAAATGTCATGCTTATAAAAAAACCCATTTATTCGTAGAATGTAGAAATTCAGAATGTAAATCTCATGATCTTGTGATCTCATAGTCTGTGCAGTGAAGGGGGGTGAACAAATAAAATATTAAAGATAGTCTGCTGCAGTGAAGGGGGGTGAACAAATAAAATATTAAAGATAGTCTGCTGCAGTGAAGGGGGGTGAACAAATAAAATATTAAAGATAGTCTGCTGCATTTTAAATTTCCTAAGGCTTGTTTACCTGTTGATGTAATAACAATGTACCTTTTGCCAGTTGTGCGTAGGTATAAATTAATTGACCTAGGATATGAACTACACCTTATTAAAGGAAAAAGGAAGATAATAAAAGTATTTTTAATATAATAAGGCAAATCCCTCAAAGCTTGTAATGTGGTTGATAAGTCTCATTATGACTGCGAAGTGTAAAAGAAATTTAATTTAACTTTTAAAAGATTTTTTTTTCCGTAAAATTACAGAATTTTTTGTTCCTCATGAATAATAACATGAAAAACAAAACATTCTCGTCATTTTTTTGCCTTGACTAACCCATTAGGTAATTTTAAAGGTCGTAAAAATAACATTGAGTCATGCAGGATATTGATATGGAAATGGCATTTGAAATGTCAAAAGCTGTCACTGAAATCTTCTTCATAGAAGGTTTTGTAGGCAGCTGTTCCGAATCAGAAAACAACAGAGTAAGATAATGAACAGAAGCAATTTTCCTTAATCTAATGAAACGCTAATTAAAAAACAAAACAAACAGAATAAAAGGGTGTTTGCAACATAGTTTTTTTTATTTATTCTTTTATTTCTATGTTAGATGGCTGTTTTAGTTATTTTATACAAGATATTTAATAGTTAAACATTGTATAGTGGTTTTTAGACACATGGTTACAAAGAAGTTAAAAGAAATCGACAGTAGCAACGCAACAAATATGAAATTCACGAAGTTACAAGATACTAAAAATAACAATATGTATTATTTGAATTATTGATTTAACCAATTATATATTCTTTCAACATGCTTCTGTCAAACTGATATTTTTCTTAAAATAACTTCAAAAGAAATTCATAAAAGCAAACGAAAGAAGAACAAAAATAAGGAAATTTAACTTGGGTTTGTAACATTACATTTCAGTACTTTCAAAATAGACAGGATGAGTGATAACACCACCACACCAATAATTTGCGATTTGTTTGGAGTGGAACTGGAGACAAACATATACTTTCACACATCATTAGCCGTACTTGCAATTATACTGGCTATCTTAACAATAACCTTCAATGCAATGTTTTTACTGGTTATGTTCAGATTTATAAAACGACTTTCTGTACCAGATATGTTATACGCTATGTTAGCAGTGAGTGATATTCTCACTGGAATCCTTGTAATGCCATCCTTTTCAGCTTTTTGGATCCACGCTCTACTTTACCATAGTGACTGTATGCTGGTAAATTTCGTAAATGTTTCAGTACATATTCTAGGAGTAGTATCTGTTTCAGTGATTGCATTAATCACCATGGATGTATTTGTCTCCATTGTGTATCCATTCCTGTATCCGTTGTACTTTACAAAGAAGTTTGTTTACATAATGTTTGGATTGATATGGACGCTGGCTATCATATGTCCTCTTGCTCTTGTAATTATTTCAATTAAAGATTGGTACGTTTATCAAAACATATCAGGTGGAATAGTGATTGCTGTGGTTCCTTGCTTTGTTTGTTATGCATTTAAAACTGCATCATGTGCTGAATAACATGCGATGTCAAATCACACATGGTAATAACGAGCAAAAAGAGAATCTCAGAGCAAAAAGAAAAGCATCAAAGCTGGCCACTTCAATTTTACTCACCCTGTTGATTTGTTTTTGCACCAAGTTTGGTCTATTTTCTACTTACAGCTATTGAAGGGAACACAGTTTTTACATCCAGCTATTTCTTTCAAGCAACTGGGTGTTTGGTTTTTTCTGAATCCTTTGTTAGATCCATTCGTATATTATTTCCGATTGAAAAGAGTGCGAAAGAATATTCTTAAAATGTTGGTAGCAGAATTATTCCAGCAAATATGTCAACGTTTACAGAATCAACATTTTAGTATAAGATACCCTGCGAATTACGAGTCAACTAAAAATAATGGATGCAAATGACGGTTTAAACGCGAAGAAATAATATATCAACAAAGAACGATATTTCATTCACAAAAGAAAGAATAAAATATAGACATTAAATAGTTAAATAAATTAATATTAATAAATAAGAAATTTGACACGTTATATTCAAATTACTAAATTCGTCTTTTCTTTTATGTGGTCCATCAGGTTCCTCAACGAAATAATAAGCAGATATTTGGCGAAGTAAAATCGCCTGTCGCGACTTTACGCGTTTGAGCATTATTCAAGTAAACACCAAACGAAAATTATTCAACAGTAGTTCTCATCCGTTATTTAACTTCTTTTGATTAAGTTTTCCGGTCAAAAATTAGCAAGCACATGAACTGCATACAGAACAGAACGTAATGGATTATTCTGAAATATATATTGTTCTTTTGTTCTCTGCACATGTTTCTGTCTTTTTTGTTCCAAAAATAAATTCCTGTGAAAAATCATCTGACTGCCAAACCGCAAAAATAAATCGCTGCGAAAACTATATTCTCCCTCTAACCACAAAGGAGACATGATATAGGTACAATCTCACTTTGTTCTATGCGGTGTTTAGTTCAATTATACCAAACAAGTTGTAAGGAAAACACATGTAAGGACCAATCAAATTCAATTTAAAATTGTTTCGTTAAATTGGAAAGATATTTTAGTGCATGATGAAGCAAATATCCATCTCCATTAATCCATCAGCAATATTTAGTGTCGTCTTGTTAATACTATGCACATATTTGTCTCCGCCCGTTCGTACCGAATATCTGCGAATTATTTAAATCTATTACATGTTTTTTCATAAGCAAGTGAAAATTTCGAAATCAGGCTGGTATATGCTTAAGCAAAAAACACAATCAGGCTTTACGATATGCTTATTAGAGAAACAAATTAGCTAGAACCTTATACATTGCCTTATAGGATAGGATCAAATGGTCCCGTTTTTACCTATAAAGAACAACGACAAGACTAAAGGTATAATTATACAAGACAAATTATACAAGGTAGTATAGGGTGTTAATTAAGTTTATTGTGGTATAAGGAATAAGAAAATTCTGTGTCTAACTAAACCACCCATAAGACAAGAAAAACCACATATCAGAAAGATTAATAAGACTGGCAATATGCTGAGCAATTCCCCTATGCTTATATAGAAAATTTACCAATCAGAAACATAATTCAAATTCTATTGGTTTATTAAAAGTTAAAGGCGTTAATATAGGGTTTTGGTTGCAAATTAAGTTATCCATTTTATTGTCAGTAAAATATAGATTTATTTTTTTCCAGGTCAAATATTCCATTATTGGATACGTTCTATTATTAGCATTTCAAGCTGCTCATATAGTTTTAAATTTGCAAATATAAATTGCGTAACTAATTTTGAAAAAAAGTTATAGTCAAAAATATTTTATCAAAATACGTTTAAAAACTGCTGAGATATTTTTTGCAAGTAAGAAAAGATCCTGGATTTTCAATTAACAAAATGTGAAAAGACCTCAAATTTTCAATACAATGCACAACATCGGCGTATTCTTTTTTAGGATGATATTAAACTATTTAAAGATTGCTTCTTTTTTTATGTGTTTTCATACTTCACCCACCTACCTTTGTGAATAGCATTGTCGAAAAAAAACATCTCCATTGTGGGAAAGGGTTGCACCGTTATAGAAAATCAATTTCATTTATTTCAATATCTGCGACTTTTATACATTTTCGTTATAAAATAATCAAGAACTGATTTCCCTATAAACGTATTATATCGGGTCACACCTCTGTTTGCTACTGTTTCAGCTGTTTTTATAGGCAACAGGAAGAAACTTGTGTAGTCGTAAAAAAGTCAACCAATAAAAAAGCAGGTGGGAAGTTAGCCGCAATCTATAAAAAAACTAACTTCCAAAAAAAAAACTAAAAATATTCCTATTTACTTTAACAGGGAGTGGTAGGAGGGGGAGGTTAAGGTATAGCAAGAAGTGTCACAGGGATTTCTAAAATTCGCTGATTGCTATTTTATATTTTCCAGTAAAAAAAGAAAAAAAGTGCCAATGTTGGTGTGCACGGCACGCTGATAAAAAAGTACGCTATTTGCTGAAACTTCCACAATTGTTGATAAACACACATTTCTGCGGAATTGCGAAAATAGCGTTCGATGTTAATGCCAGCAGAAATAACTACTTTCTATCTCGCACTCGTAAGAGATAAAAAATTTTTTCGAGATAGAGACGGTTAAAATAAAGCATGCAGGTAGAGAAAAACTACCGGGGGGCTAAAATACTTGTCCGAGATACACAGTGTTTAAGATAAAAAGAGATCACTGTATTAGATAAGCTTGGTAAAACCTTTGATAAACGTTATCGTTTTTTTGATGCTAGAACGTTATTCACAGAATAGAGTTTGCTGTTGTTTACTGTCCAAAAAAGCTAACTGTGCCAACAACATATTTGAAGCATAGTTGGGGAGGTCTAAACACAATTTGAATAAGAAAATTATGGGACGGGAGTGGTTGTTACGTTTTTGTAAAACCGAATCACTACCCAAATTTATCAATTTTAAGTAAAATGCTGTTAAATTTTTTTTGAATACGTTCTGCAATTAATACATCTTGCACTGCACTATCCATGTTGAAAAATAGCTGTGTTATTTTGGAAGAATCGTGTATACACGTACATTAACAGGGGCGTAGCCAGAAAAAAATTAACCTTAGTTGAACCATTGAACCGCAGGGTCAACATCGCACCAAAGGTACGATAAGAACCAATTGGGGGTTTGGAGGGCGTTGTGAGCCCCCCAACGGGTCCAACAAAGGTCCAACGCCTTTTTACGCCCTTTAAGCCATGAAACGCCATAAAACCGACTCTCTGACATACGCGATAGACGTTAAGTATTCTGAACAATTGATCGAAAAAGGGGAATAAATGACAACATAAAATACATTAAAATCTTTATCATCAAGGTTGTAATCAAACCAGCAATAAGACAACACAACACCATCATAATGTTTTTTATAGATTGAAACTTATTAAAGCAATAATTAAAATGTTCATTCTTCTTTCTTCACATTTAGCACCAAAATAACGTTTTCTGCAGATTGGAGGTTATTAAAAAAATAACCAAATCAAAATCTTCTTTCTTCATAAATATAATAAAAAATTCAAAAATATAATGAAATGGAACCATGGGCAAAATGCCTTCATACAAATCATTGAAAACCCTCATGTTAATAATCTGTTCCACACATCGTGTTACAAACATTAAAATTATGGGCATAGTTGGGATTATTAGTTAAGTAAGGAACATTCTTGCGTAAAAATTTTAACCTACTTTTGGAAAATTTGTAAAAATATGTTACGTTTGATTCAATTCATCATGTTTCAGAAATAATGTACAAAGCATGAATTACAGACAACTAAATTTAAGCAATGAGAAGAACAAGGATATGTATAAAGCTAATCTGTTTTGCTTTAAAATGTTAGCATGACAACTATTAATTTTAACAGATACATTGCCAGCATCGTCATAACATTGACCTTATCAATTCTGTATATATATCAAGAGAAAGTTCATAAGGTTTTTAAAATGACCTTCGAAAAAGACAAACCTGAGAGCCTTCACTACAATGAATAAACCTTAAGACGTCTTCTCGCAAGTTACAATGGGAAGAATTATCGTGATCACTGAGGTGTGCAGCTTGTCGTAGTGAGTGCCTACATTATATTTTCCAATACCGTTAATACAACCTGAAGGGAATGAATCTACCAAGGTTCTGCAGATAAAACTTTTTTAGGTTTAATAGGTTTCGATTTAGAAATCTCTTTGACGAAAAAGATTTTAAGTTAAAGGTTTGCTTTTTACAAATGGAAGAAGTCTCGTCATTAGTGCTACAATCACCCACATAATATATTGAGAATTTTCGTTTTTGACAAAAAAAATTTCACAAACTCGCACCACAAGTCTTCTCAAACTCGACGTACTGCCCCAGGCTCACGGCACTTCAGCTTTAGCTTCGACTTAAGACTTAGGAAATTCTGAATTCAACTAGTGAAACCGAAAAGTTCACTAGAACGAAGCCTTACAGTGCTGCTATAGGCTAATTATAGCTTTTTACATGTTTAAACCGTCTCAGTTGGAAAAATGGAAATTTGCGTCAACGGCCATTTCTGTTTTTTTGATAGAATTTCTAGTTTGTCTCAAAGATTATGTGGATGGTTGTAGAAGTACCACACTAACGTTTGGGCTAATGCAAAAGGAACAACTTCGAGATGATACACACGTTTCCTTTTTCTTTTATTTTGCTTTGTCATCATAACGTATGACAACCTAGCTTAAAATATTGAGCAGAACGCTTTAACGTAGCTTTACTCAAACTTCAAGAAACTGAAGGGATTAGGTTTAAATTGCCCAGAATGTTTGTCATTATCGCAAAATAAAATAGATACTGGTTGTAAATTTTTATTTGAAGGCAGATGAGGAAAAATCTTCTGATTTAAAACCGTCTTGAATCATAGCTGACCACAATCAGTATAAAAAGTTAAAATATTTCTCTTAAATAAATTGTTAAGGGCTTATAAGAATAGCTTTATTCTGTGTAGCTACAAGATCTGCTGTCTACACAGAATACAGAAGAGGAATGGCTAGCTAACTGAAAACTTGAAAGTGCTTTCTACACAGGAAAACAAATCTGAAGATTTACATACAGATACAAAAATTGGATGGTTCGAGTATAGAGAATTTTCGTGAAGCTCTATACAAGTTAAAGCTAAATACGGATCCACGTTTGACAGCAACATCATGCTTTCTTCACCCTTCACAACAACTTCGCTAGCCTTGTTTTTATTTTTGACTTTCTTGCGTATTTTCTATAGCCATATATGGAGCGAATTTTTAACCTCTCTGCAAAATTTACTAGCCAATAGGATGCGTCCAAAATTACCATAAATGGAAGACACAAGACCGTACATAGGCATAATTTTCGCTGGTAATCCTGCGAAAAAGACTATCTGGGAAACAAAGTAGAGATTCAACACCTCAGCCTGCAAAACAAAGTGGATACTGTTAAATCCTGCGAAAACGACGTGCGAAGCGCGAAGCTTGTGTGCGCCGCCCGGGAAAAGATTTGCGCGCCCATCCATGTGTGGTGGCGGTGGCAGTGGAAAAAACAACGTGTTGGGATGAAAAAAGTAGGTCAGTCGATCGCAGAGCCTGACTGACGTTGGCTACGCCCCTGATTAAGAACTAAAATTTTCGGCGGAAAAACTTTCGGACACAATTTTTTATTTCAGCGGAAAAATTTTCGGACAAGATTTATGAAGTCAAAAAATGTATGGGTAAGTCTTTTGAACGAATTTTCACCAAATTTCAAAAGTAATGATTACGAGAAATGACACAAAAAGAAGGCTAGAAGCATTTATAGTGTCATATATTCAATCAAGATCTAAAAAAGGGTCTTCAGGATCCAACTTTATAGATAGAGCTAAAAACTTCAAATAGAAAAGTTAAAAAACTGCAGTTTTTATTGATTTTCTGATTACCCTATATATAATTTCTATGTACTGGTACTTTTTAAAAAAAATTAGAAAAACCAAAATTTTTAGGCCAAAAAAACTTTGGGCAAACACAAATTCCGGACGGAAAAATTTTTCCGTCCGAAAATTTTCGTTTCTAATGTACCTACGTCATATAAAAATGTCAGTCAATTCAAACTGACCAGTTTAAATTGATCGTGTATTTCAGGTTTTGAGAAACAATTCTAACAGATATTCAATATTTATTCTTCGTGTTTTTGTATTTGGGTAATTCTGCATACTTAATTTTTTTATGTTTCTCAAATTGCAAAACCAAGGCACACTAAAGGAATTGTTCTGTAAATAATTAATGAACGGAGAATCCTTTTTACCAGCATAGTTGGCAGAGGGGTCAGAAACCCCTACTTTTAAAACAACCCCCTTATTATTAGGAACCCCACCCTGCTTATTTTCAGTGTAATCCCCCCCCCTCCCTAATTATTTCGAGGCCAAGCTATTATCTTCATCCTGTAGCGGATATGTAACGCCAACACCCTATCAATTTGAAGTCATATTCGAAGATATCAGAAATCACTTTTGTGTTGCTGTTGTTAAAAAAATATATGGAACCCAGCAAAAAGCGATGTTAAGTAGTTACAACAAATTCATAGTGAGAAAATGTTCTAGCAAATTAAATAGCTCTTCCTAATTCCATTTGTCTACTTTGTCTGCTTTTCATAGCCAGCCAATGTGACTAAAAATACCTGGTATGTTTAGAATTCTCTCTAAATTTCTCACGTTTACCAATTGAAAATGGCCACAAGTTTAATTCACTGAGTTTATTGAATCTTTTCACAATTTTTAACTTCAAATGATTTTTTCTAATATGTTTTGACAGGCAGAAACATGAATTTAGATATATTAATGGAATAAACAGGATGTCACCTTTAAAAGTAAGAAATATAAAATGGCTGTAAACTAAAACAATACAAAAAATTAGCAATTCCTGTTTTAAGGCTAAATTAATTACATGGTGTGTCTTACTTGAAGTAGTTAATCTATGAATCAATAATTTACTCTGGAATATAGAGCAATCCCACCCTATGAACAACAAACCTCCTATTTTGCTCAACCCCACCCGCCCTTCTTTACTGGGAAAATTTTAACCCCCCTTTTTTCAAAATCTCAGATTATATTTCAAACTATGACCAGACTAAATTTTTCGCGAATTTCAAATAGAAAGCTCCAAGTTATACCGTAAATAATCCAAACTTCATTATATCACAACTTAGTCGAATATATAACACAAGCGTCACAAGTATATTGCGTCGGTCTAAACAAAAATGTTGTGCAATCTTTTTCAATATTCTTTGGCACACACACAAACACACTCTCCGTATTATTATAGAGACTAGTCCATGGCCCGTGGAACAATCCACGGGTTCGCTCGTCCTTTTTTACCGCATTGCGTGCGTCTCGTTATATTGAATCTGCATTGAATCTGATATGCGATGTTCCTTGATTTTAGAGATTTCGGGAAACACAGTTTCTTTTCGCAGTTTTCACTGAAACCAGAATTACGCGCATTTACTAATGTTCACAAAAAAGTAGGTTTTTGTGTCAGGAAGATCAGGGAAGGTGTGAAAAAACCCTACTTCAGTCTCTATTTTTGTGCCTTTTTTAAACATAATGTTCTCGTGTCTCATTAACCGACAATTTTTTTATTTTTTTATTTTTTGCTGTTAAACCTCGTTTCAATCCTCCAAAAGAAAAATGAGAAATAAATGTTTGGAAAGTTGATTGGTTCACAAACTTTTTCACCAGCATTTGAATTTTTATGTAAAATATACCTGTACTAAGTGCTCCACTTGTCGTTCGACTCATCCAGCAAGTTTGAAGATAATAAACTAATGCAGTATGTACACCAATAAATGTCGCAATCAACCATAAATGTCGAAATGTTGCCAATAAATATTGCAACTCAAAAAAGCCTGGCAAACCCAACCACAAGGAGAAATAATTGTACAGCAACTGGAAAGGGAGCCCACTGGGAAAGCCAAAATGTATGAACGTGTTGGCGCACAGAAATTCGTAAAGTACGAGTATGAAGATGTTTCAATTGAGAACAAACTTTAAAGTTATACATGTGCTTTTATTAAAAACTAGTCGATGAAGCCCGTGGAAAAATCCACTGAGGCAGGATAAAAATGAAAAAGAAGCGTCATTTGAATTTTGATGACGTCAACAACCCATCCACAAAACAAAAATAGAACCTTGTTTTCACGTTGCCTCTATTGTGTAGAGTTTAAACTGCTGATCAAGAAAATGTATATGATGATGTGCTTTTGATGAACGGTTAATGAGATATAACACAGTTTAAAAATTTTGCTGACGTCAGCAATGGCCCGACCCCAAAATTTTTTTTTAGAAATTAGTATACCTGTTGCCTTTATCGTATAGATCTTGAAACGGTGATCAAAAAAATGTATAGGATCATGTACTTTTGACAAACGGTTGCAGAGATATTAGGGTTGGAAGGTTTTTTGATGGCGTCATCAACCCGTCCATTCCGAAACGGATTCAGGGACCCAGTTTTAGGATACTTACCCAAATTGGTCCCAGGTGGTCCCTAGTTACCCACGCGGTGAAAAATCATTAACGTCACCACCTCGTTTCCAAGTTATTTGGCCTCAAATTTTTAGATGCACTGTGATGGCTTCATTAATTTAATATAGGATATTGACGTTAAAGTAGTGTTATTTTCGTCGCGCCGTAACGTCAGAAAGTTTAACATATTAGACATGCATTTTTCGGCAACATCAAAGGACAATGAACACATCCACTTTGCCTGTTACAGACACACAGACACACACACACACAAACACACTCTCCGTATTATTATAGAGACTAGTCAGTGGCCCGTGGAACAATCCACGGGTTCGCTCGTCCTTTTTTACCGCATTGCGTGCGTTTCGTTGCATTGAATCTGCATTGAATCTGATATGCGATGTCCCTTGATTTTGGAGATTTCGGGAAACACAGTTTCTTTTCACAGTTTTCACTGAAACCAGAATTACGCGCATTTACTAATGTTCACAAAAAAGTTGTTGTCAACCTCGTTCCCAGGGCTTTTTGTCTCTCATCGGCGCTGCGCTTATTGATAGGTTTGACGAAAAAGGCCCTGGAGGAGGCTGGTTTTATTCCGAACCGTGATTGGTCGAGACTTTTCATCTAATTATGCGTAAGATAATACGTCACTTGGTCCGTGAAATATCTACGCTTAAAATTAACTGTAAATAAAAAAGATGGCCGACACTGTGCATACATGTTTTGCATAAGAGAACTAGAAATTAAAAAAAAGGTTGCGAAGCATTACGCAAGTTGCAAGCAAAATTGAAACCAGCCAATAGTTGTCTCTAGTTTTTTTTTTTTTTTTTTTTAAATGAGTAAATATTATATTATATAATATAATATACAAATTAGGCTTTAGCCAAAAAAAAAAAAATATTCAACGGTACGTTGCGTTCTCGTTCACACGTCAATTCTACCAACTGACTGGGATATAAGGATGTTTGATGGATCAGTTGGCATGTCATTCCTTTTCAAAGTTCTCGATCCTCTTATACACAAGATTGCTGATTTCAATAGCGTGAATGATATTTTCGTTCGTAACCAGCTCATCACAACACCTTCTTCCGTACCTTGTCTACGCGCTAACTTCAACGAAAGTTCTTTAATGAAACGTTCTGTTTCACGACTACAACCACCATGACTCGAAAACACCAAAGGAGTAAATGAGCCGTGCTCTATTTCAATCACTCGTTGGTTGTATTTTCGTTTCTTCTCTTTTTCATTTTTGCAAAATACCTTCTGAAGATTCTGATTAACATGGCTTGAAGCGAACGGGTTGAAAACCCTTACATCAAAGAATGCTCTTTGACCACGTTGCCAGAAACTTCTAGCTGCAATATCTAGTCTAGCTTCATCCCCTTGAATAGCATTTGGTGGTAGAGCTTCTCCAGTCAGAGGGATTAGTCGCGGCTCTACCTCAACGTCTTTGCATGTTTCTTGCAAAAGATTGGCGATCGAATCTTTCATTTCATCATGTCTCATGTATAAAAATCCAACTTTTGGGCAAGACATGGCATGATCTACACTATACACTTTACTGCAGGGACAAATGGAAGGTAGATATTTAAGAGGCCATCTGTATCTGAGATTAATTGCGTCGAAAAACTCTCTTTTGTTTAGAACAAATTTCTCTGACTCCAGGGGCAGAGTGGTAAGCCAAGATGAAGCTCCTCTCATGGTAGCCAGGTCGTTCGCTCTAATATCCTCTTTATTCAATCTTTCTCTCAGTTGTGATAGCATAGTTGATCTATTTTCTTCACGTTTCTTTCCCATTTCACGTTTCACCTTTTTCATTTTTCCCAAATCAATAGAATTCTCTGATTTCTGTTGCTTAATGTTGTCAACCAGTTGCGCAGTTACCAAAATCGAGTTCTGATACTCTTCCGGAGCTGTATCTGCAAAGATTGGCAAAGCAAGTTCACCCATTCTAGCAGGTAATGACAAAAGAAGCCTTTCGTCAGAAGAACATATGTGACCATCAGTGAATGCTGGTATGAAAACTGAGTCAATTACTTTGTCGAAAGCTGCTATATGAAGCTGCACTTCAGGAAACGTTCTAATGAAGTAGGTTATCTTGTGTTTAAAGCCACTTATAAAAGATGTAAAAGCTGCTTGTGGTTGGCTTTTTGCAATTTTGGAGAGTACAAGAAGCTGATCACACCATTCTTTCACTAAATTGCTTGCGTATTCATATTTTCCTTCCTCGCTTCCAACAAAACTTCCGAGGTACTTTCTTCCTTGTACTATAATATTTACATTTGTGTCTTCAAAAATCTTCTCTGCTTCAACTCTTTTTGCTTCAGACTTCACTATCAACCATGATTTCGAAGTATTGGGATAATATCCTAATTTTGGACCGACCTCAACAATTTTGTCCCACCAATATTTCATTTTTCGAAACTTTCCTGCTCCTCCAAGATCATCGGCAAATGCCACATGGCGTATGTCAGGATCGGGTTCAGGGCGAATAGATGCTAATAAAGGTGTAATGCCCAACGCATAAATAGACATTGCTGTAGGATCACCCTGAGTGGTTCTTTCTGATGATTTAATTTCGGTGCCACCAGTAACAAAAAGACGAGATGGTACACAATAACAGTTCCATACATAGGTAGAAATCTCCGGACAGATATAACGGATGTTATGAAGTAGGACATTTCGATTCAATGCATTAAATGCATTTGATGCATCAATCAAAAGAATACCATCAGTTGCTTCTTCAGCAAATATATCTGCCATGGCATGAACTGCCGCTTCACATCCAGCTTGTTGGCCTGCACAAAGTTGAAGACTTCCTGCGCTTTCTATTATCTCAGGCTTGACTATTGAGATGATTGCTTTACCAATAATTCTCCTCAATACTTCTCCAACTCCTATCGGACGAACTCCAGGTTTCTTGTCAAGCGGAATAAGCCTACAGGCTACATAAGCTTCCAAGTTTGTTTTTTTCTGAGACGACGGCTTGATTTCTATTTTACGGGTACACAGAAGACGAGCGAATTTTGCGAGAGATGCACATAATTCTTTTCCAGTCGATCCGTAACTTTTTGAGACGAGAATGTGTCGCCATCCACTGGCATCCAAACCTGATGGTCCACATGGACCTCTTGTACGTAAAGCTGCTTTGATGATTGTATCTTCATCAATGTTGTTGAATACAGCTGGATCACTGAACGGCAGTTCAGCAGTCATAAGCACTTCTTCAGTTGCTGGGCTAGCTTCAGGATGTTTACTTTTCAATTCGTGCAGGGTTTCCGTAGTCAGTGGCAATATACCTCCTGTGTTAGTGTTGTCCAGAAGCTTCAAAGCCGCATTTACTTTTCCTTCAAACATAAGTTTCGCAAATGTTTTAGCGAGATTTTCTTGATCCATCTGTCTTCCGTTCATTTGTAGTTTGCCCTGTATTGTCCGTGCCTCCACAGCAAGGGCATCAAAATCTGCAATTTCCCATAGTTGCAATCGTCTAGCTAGGCATGCACTGTGGTCTTTAGCTTTCGATTTGTAGCTAGGTTTTTGTAGAAGCAAAGCAGGCATAACCATCATTGCTTTCAAAGCGATTTCTTTCAATGGAGAGTAGTCACTATTCCATATATCAATCATTCTAGTTAGTTCTTTGATAAACTTTTTACCAGCTGTACCAGATGGCAAGAGAAATACATTTCGTCTCCAGAAAACAACTTCATCGTATATATTGTCTATTATCATCGTAACATCTTCCAATGTCAACTTTCCCCACACAGGAGCTGGAGGAAGTCTTGACATTGCAGTTGGGAAAACGTCCGTTGAAGATGGCATTGCAATAGCTTCTTTTTGATTCCCATCAATTGATTTGATTTGATTTCGCTTTTGAGTCTTCTAAATGTTGAATAGACTTTCTTTTTCCGCAAACTTTTAAGTGCAGCTTCAGTCCAGATGTACTTTTACAAATCTTTGCACAGTGCAAACATTTATTGATGTTTAAACAAGACGTCGTATCAGAAAATACAGAAAGATCGTTATATTTTGATCCATTGCTTTGATACGTTTTTTGTCGTGCATCAAGCAGAACTTCTTTATCTTCAACATTTTTTTTCAAAGAAGCTATTGGTGCAGTTGCATCATCAAAAAATAGGTGTTTTATCATTTCATCCATTTTACTATTTTTGTAAATAACCAGTAAGGGGCTATATTTCAGAACCGATTCTTGTGTGCGAAAGAAATAACCAGTAAGAAACCTGTACTCTCTTACCTAAAAGGTCCCCGAAAAGGAGGGTGCCTTTTTATGCGTTTTCTTTATTGACACAATGTGTAGATCCAATGCACACTTTTCCAAATCTTTGCTCGTACTTCAAAGCTTCAGACAAATTTAAAACTTCTCTTACCTAAAATTTCCCCGATAAGGAGGGTGCCTTTTTATGTGATTACTTTAATAACTTTACGACTTTTTTCAATATACAATTTTCAATCCTTGACCACAATTTGAATTCTCCAGATACAAAAATATCCAAATCTCTCTTACCTCAAAGGTCCCCGATAAGGAGGGTGCCTTCGTATTTGCTTTACTTTAGGAAACTTTGTTATCTTCGTCTTTTCATCAAACTTTCAAGAAATGTTTGTCGCTTTAATTTCAGGTGATCTTGACTCGGCACCAATGAAAATAATCCTCAAAACTTCGATTTTATAGTCTTTTATTCCAATTTAAATGTTTGAACACGTCAGTTGTTGTCTCTAGTTGTCTCTAGTGCTTTTTGTTTCCCTTCTTTGTTATAATACGGCGAGGTGCTAACATCTTCCTGCAGCTGATATATGGGAATGCAACAAAAATGAATATCATAGACGTAGAAACAACTCTGGGGACGAGGTTGTGAAATAAACTCACCGCGGAACAACAACAATTCGTTGCGCTAAAGTAATGATTTTTTGGCGAAAATTCAACATGTGCGGAATATTTCTTTTCAGAAGGTGCGAGAAAATTAGATCGCGCGAAACTAAACAAAAACGATTAGTGAGAAATTTCTTTCCATATTGTCAGCGTTGGTAACGTAAATTCAACATTGTAGTCTGGGTTCTATAGCATGTTACCTAGAATAAATTGTTACCAAGCCATGTTTGGTATCGTTGGAACCGAAATTTTGTGTAGAATAACATACTAAAAGCCCACCAAGCAGTTTGTTGGGCAACTTTTTTAACGTTTATTTGTCTGGAACAGGGTTTTTTTTGGCAAATTATGATTTTTCTGCATTTTATTCTTGTATTTTGTTCTCATCTTTTAGCTAACTATCACAAAACACATAAATATAACTTACTGTAAAGTCATATAGAAACTAGGCTAACTCAATAATAAACAATTAAATGCCTTATTATTGTAACACTTAAGAGGATCCAATTGAGCATAGAAATTAGAATAGAGCCAGGTGTGATGATTTTCTACTTTTTCAGCTAGATATAAAAATTAATAATATGATGTCTTGAAGAAGCTGGTTCAATCTGGATTTTGTTGACTTGGCTTAACTAAGGAGTTTTTGCCCTACAGATAGCTGATTACAATAATTGCAAAACAGGTAATATAAAATCTTGTTCGTCAAATTATTCTAACAGTCTATGCAATTCATAATCACAGTTTTAGATTTTTTTTTTTTTTGGTTTAGTATAGCTATAAATTTCTTGTGCTTTACTCTAAGGTTGGGTATGAGTGAATCACAATCGCAAGAGCAACCACAACAATATGATGAAACTTTATGTGTTATATGTAAAGATTCAAGTTCTTCCGATGAATTATCAGAGGTAACCAGAGGTTTACAGACATTGATTGACTTCAGCATTGCTCGTGGAAATTCATTGTTGCATAACCATCTTGTGAAACAGCAGCAGCTCAGAAATTCTGGCAATAATGTTAAAGTACTAGTGCACAAATCATGTAGAAAAGACTTTTCAAATAAGAGGCGTTCCACACTGCCTGAAAAAGAGACTGAAGACAGTTTGGCCAAGAAAAAACGCCTTACCTCGCTACGGTCAAAAACGGAGGCGTTTCACTGGAAGGAGCATTGTTTATTTTGTGGAAACACTGCTAAGTTTGACCCTAAACACCCTAATCGCAATGATTTTCGCTTAGCAACCACTTTGCCATTCCGTGATAATGTTGTTCAGTTTTGTACCGAGAAAAGGACTGATCAGTGGGGCGAAGAAGTAAAGAAGCGAATAATTAACTGCATAGATTTTGTTCATGCGGAGGCAAGGTATCACAAATCTTGCCATTGATTAAAATTTTAACAGAGAAATTCGAAGAAGAAGGTCACCATATAAGAAACAGTGAGAGTGATGCTGATACGCTTATCGTTTCCACAGCTATCGACTACGCAAGAAACGAAAACGTTACTGTTGTGGCAGATGACACTGATATTTTGGTATTGTTGATGTTTCACTGGAGAATAGATTTGAAAGAAGTATACTTTAAGTCTGAAAGCAGTAGAAAAAGAAAATCAAATGTGTGGAATATTCGAGTACTTAGTGAGCATCATGGGACAGATGTATCCGACAATATGCTGTTCATTCATGCTTGGAGTGGCTGTGACACTACATCTGCAACATACAAGAAAGGTTAGTGAATTTAGTGTATGAGCTGCAACCAAGGGATGTAATTAAAACAAAGATCCTTAAAATAACATACTTTTCGATGAGTCAAGATTATATGTGTAATTAAAGGTTTTAATTTGTTTTGTTTTTTAATGTAGGCAAATCTGATATTCTGCAGAGAATTCGCAAATCAGAATCAACAAGGCAGATTTGTGGGCCGTTTGGAGATGTTGATCGACATCAGAACAGATTAGAGCTGCTGGGGTTAAGTTGTTTGTGATGAGGTTAGTAAATCATGTTCAATATCTTAAAGATCTGGGTACGTGAAGAAAACAATTAAAAATGTGTTTTCCCTGATCCCTTTGTAAAATTTCAACTACTGATTTAATAATCATTGTCTTTTTTTCCATTCCAGTTACAATGGCAAGGAATCTGATACTCTTGGCAAACTACGACATGTGCGGTTTTTGGAAATGTCAGCTGGTACTACAAAGACCATTGAACCACAGTCGTTGCCACCAACAGAACGAACTGCATATTTCCATAGCTTACGAGTCCATCTGCAGATAGCACAGTGGAAGACACTATGCTTGTCAGTTCTGGAGCCGACAGACTGGGGATGGAAGGTGGAAAAGGGTGCTCTGATACCAATTACTACAGATAAAGAAGCTGGACCACAAAACTTGCTGAATTTCATTCGCTGCAAGTGCAAGCTGACATCAAAAAATACATGCGGAACAAATATTTGTTCATGTAGGAAAAACGGTTTGTGTTGTGTTCCTGCATGTGGCGATTGCAGGGGTGAAAACTGCAACAACGTTGCAGCTATTGATTGCGAAGATGATGTAGATGAGACAGATGACTTTCTCGATGACGGAAATATATTTGAACATTTAGAGGACTTTTAACTATTTTATTTAGAAGTTAGAGAATAAGTGTGTTCTTGTTATTTATGAGAAACGTTTCTGTTTGTGATGAAATTAACAAGGTGAAAAATCACAAAACACAAAAAACTATGCTCACAAACCTCCCCTCACCTCTTTAGCCTTTAATAAGTAGAAGAATTAAGCTCATACTTCTTAGTAATTCTGAATGTGAAGTCCTCTAACCTGACCAAAAATGCTATTTTTAGTTCAAAACTACAGAAATACCTATTGTAGCTCTTATTGTCATTAAAACATTTGCCCAAGGTATCTTCTGGTGGGCTTTCAGTATGTTATTCTACACAAAATTTCGGTTCCAACGGTGCCAAACATGTCTTGGTAACAATTTATTCTAGGTTACCCATTTTTTTTAGATATAGTGACCATACTATTGATGAAGCTTTTAGCGCCAATAATTCATGCAAAGTTATACTTTATAAAGTTAAAACCTTTATTCTGAAAGATATGCAACACATTGAGTTGTACAACCCGTAGTGTGCGAAAATGCCACGAATCAAGGGGATGCGCGTCGTAAGGTACGCTCTTTCAACCGGAAGATAATACTCGGGACGCAGATTATAATAGAGACTTTCGCGTTAACAATTTCGGAGATGAGAAGACGAACGAAGCAGCTTGTGGGTTGTTTTTTTTCACGTAAAAATAACGGCACTAGTTATGAAAACCGATTTCTTCAAGCCACGGAATCTGCTGCAATGAATTTCGAAAATTCACGGGAAACAATAAACAAAAACAAACAATCTACAGAAACGAAAACAATTTATTTACACAAAGACAAAAGTTGAAAAAGTTGCGGAAAAACTAAAAAGAACTAAATGGACAGCACAGAAAAAAACTATAAAACTGAAAATGTGAAATAACCTTGATAGGAACATCATTATAAAATTTTGCTTTCATATATAAAAACGTTTGTCCAAAGTCAAGATTATTCCATGTATTCATTGTGGGACTCCTGGAAATAACTGTTGTATTTGCAAAGTAACCTAACGTACAAGCGGAGCAGATTTGTAACGCTGGAGAGGACGTGTCTCACAACAACCATGTTTGGACAAACGTCACTATCTAAGCACTTTCGTACAAAAATGATTGTTTTCTTCTAGATGATGTTTTCGGTGGATGACGGTGATAATCTGCTCTATATACACATTGTTCCAATGATCTCATTTTGGACAACTGTGTTCTTGTGAGATGCAGCTTTATTACCATGTTTGTATATATACGTCAATATTGGAAGGATTGGAAATACGTAAATTTCGAATAGCTGCAACCTGGGGGAAATAAGATCAAGTTTTACCATTATATAAATGCGATTTGTACCTTTTTTGTATGATGCATCAAATTCATTATTTAGAGTCTAAGTTTTGTCGAGCATGTGTCCAATGTAACAGGCGCGTCCATGTAAAATATGTAAGTGTTATTAACGACTTGATTTCTGTAGCTACCATTCTCCGGGGAAAACACGCGGATGAGCTGCAATTCTCTATGAAGTTCCAGAACGCATCACCTCTGTTTTCAACTTAACGTTATCTATCCCAGTTAACAGAGTTAACTGGGAAAGATAAAGAGGATTCTGGATGGTCAAATAAAATCTTAACATTTCCGTTGGTTTCCTTCCACTGCATCACTACTTCCAAACAAGCTCTCATCTGCTTCAAACTTCCCCTGTTCCAAGTTTAATACAGCAGCAGAAAAGCCAATTCCATTAATTATTTTACCTGATCATTTACAAAGGAAGCTTAGAGGTGATGGCCAAAACAATATTCTTTTTATTTTTAACTGGGAAGAGATCAGCAAGTAAATGAAAAATTAGTAATTTTCCAAATACATACGCAAAACTGCCTTTAACAAAGCGTCAAAATATATGATTTGCGTTGTTTTCAGCTCCACACAACTACTTAGTCTTCACAGTGCAGTCTTCACTAAAAAGTTCCATTTTTAACGATCACGATAAAATCCAGACCCTGATAATTAAATTGAATCTCGCTTACCAAGGACTAGGAAGTAAAAAAATCTGGATAAACGAGACACGAGTGCATTAATTAAAAATCTGCGAAAATCAAAGATTTTTGACCAGCCTCCACCAGGGCCATGTTCGTCTCGCCGTCCGATATGCAAAAAGAGACAACATGTCCTGGGATCGAGGTTGGGTTTTTGTGTCAGGAAGATCAGGGGAGGTGTAAAAAAACCCTACTTCAGTCTCTCTTTTTGTGCCTTTTTTAAACATAATGTTCTCGTGTCTCATTAACCGACAAATTGGCTATTTCTTTACATTAGTTTGGACCTCGAATTGGCTATCCTTACATCTTCATGCAGGTATAAAAGAACATGAGATACAACTCACGAATTGACCATTTAAATTCTATTCAAATTTCTATTAAAAGCAGTGTCCTTTTAAGCTATGCGAGATGCAAATTTCACTGGATATACACAGATTTGCGGCACACTTACGTTTTTTAAAAGCCATCCAAATACATATTCCCTTAAGGCTGTGAGGTCTAAGTGGCTTCTGAATTTTATTAGCCAATCATCCTTAGAGGATATGTAAACATTAAAAGCACGAGAAGACTTCTGTAGTCTTGAGAGAAAGTGGAAAAACATCAAAAATATGTGTCGTAAAAACTGGCTTAAAACTTATGAAATACATGCGCCGTTGTAACGCCGTTACAACCAGGGCACAATAATGTTTAAGAAAACGTCTCTGAAAATTTTAAGTTGATTCATTGATGTTTGCACAGTTTATATACTTTTATTTCTGACATATTTTTAAGCAAAATTTCTGTAAAAAACAGGAGCAAGAGCCATTATGAATCTTTTGATTTGCTGAATGATTTTTTTGTTTTATCTCTGTGTGCTGCTTAAAGTTTTGCTTATTTTTAGAAAGCGTCTGTAATTAATTATGTATTAGTTATTCTAGAAAAATAAGATAATAAATGTGAAATGTTTAATGTGAACATAGAGTGAAGGAAGAAACGTTTTATGGAATGATGTACTTGAGATCCTTTGGAAGATTTCTAGAAATAAACATGAGGTTGCAACGAAAATCCAAAAAATATGTACTTTAGTTAACATTTTCAGACCGTGGTGATTAAATATTAAAAGACCCTTTATTTTTTTTACTTATATGGTTTAACTGCTTAATTATTACTGCGATCGTAGTTTTTGTTAGCTACTACACCTTAATTTTTCAGTAAAACTCACATTTTTTTTATTTGGAAATAAAAATGTTTTGTTTTTATGAAGTAATTTTTTAAATCTAGCTACAAACATCTGCACACCACTTGGCGACTTTCTGCATGAATTAAATTGATTGACGGCTAGTCCGAACTGGCCAATCACAACTCGTTTTTAAACAATCAAACTAAATTCCCGCGGGCAAATTTAAAGATGAGTTCGTTTTCTTTGAATGTGGCACCTGTTTTGGGATCAAGTATGATTTCAATAGCTCTAAAGAAGATGTATCCCCGCTTCTTTTATACCTCTATGCTATTCTTACATGTGTTTAGCATCGGCTACTACTTTATGTTGTGATATCACAAACTATTCGGACAATCCTTATTCCTATGTTTACATCCTTACATGTATTTTTATTAAAGTTAATAAAGAAAAGACAAAAGAAATTAAAGTTGTGATGCAACCATTATGAGATTTTATTTATACGCATGTAAAAAGTATGTAAATGAATTAAAAATACCATCAGATGATTACTCTCCTCCTTATTGGTGGTTTTGTATTATTTAAGATATTCCTCTACCGTTTTTACGATAAATTGCAATAAAGGAGAGCAAAGTATCGTATTGCAAAATTCTTATGACCTACATTTTGCAGTATTGTCAAACAGAAGCTACAAGAAATATCGTTAACCAATTTGTTGCTGCGAATAAAAACATTGTGAAACATTACTTAGAAGCATAAAGTTTCCATCAACAACATACGAACGATATAGCTAAAAGTGTTGTACATATTTTTAGAAAGTATATTAGAAGATAGATTTTACTTAAGTCAACATTTTATTATCTATTTAGATATTTATTTGAACATTTTTACATTTATTAAGTTTCAGGCAGAGAAAAATATGATTTCGACAAACAAGTTCATTCTCATCGGAGTAGGTCTTCCTCGAAATGGAACCTATTCAACAAAAACAGCTTTAGAAATTATCCTACCTGGAAAATGTCATCACATGGAGTCGACAGTTATGTATCATCAAAAAGAATGGAAACGTATATTGAATGATGACATGTCTGATGAAGAGTTTAAAAATTTCTTTCTTTCAAATGGTTACGTTGCTGGAGTAGACACGCCTATGAATTTATTTTATGAGAGAATGATGAAAGTGTTTCCAAACGCTAAAGTGTTGTTGAATGTTCGAGAACCACGGTCATGGGAACGATCAATGAATGAAACCATTGTTAAAGGAGTAACAAATCGTTTCGAATTTCCAGAGGATGTTTTTGAAACGTTAGGCCTTTTCAAATCTTATCTTTTTCATTCGAAGAATTTATTTGGTGCGTTGTTTCGAAATGATCGCTTTCGTGAAATGTTTGAATCAGTAAAGGGCGGTAATGGTGTGGCGTATTACAACAATTGGGTAGAAGAAGTTAAACGAAATGTACCCGAAGAGAAATTACTTGTCTTTAGCGTGAAAGAGGGCTGGGAACCACTATGCAAATTTCTTGATGTTCCAATACCTGAACAGCCTTTTCCACACGTCAATGATACTGCGACATTTCAGGCTAGGGTCGGTGTGAATCACAGACGTTCTATGATACTTTTGTACGAACTTGTATCAATTCCAATCGCGCTGTATATGTTTTATAATGTATCTTTCAGAAAATAAAAAAATTAGTCGGTAAGATTGGAAGATAAGATTACAGTTAATAGTTCAGATTGTTTTTGTCCCTCAGGTATATTCTTTTTTTTATAAGAGCTACTGTGTGGAGAGGAAACTACAATATGAGAGGTAAATGTTAGAACAGAAAAATGTCGCATAAAATTATTATCCAGAATATTGGAAAATAATACGTGAAAAAATTCTCTTACTGGGGTCTCTATGGCTGTTGTGATATGAAATAAAAATCAAACTGCATGATTATGCCAGTGGGAAAGCTCTGCTTTTTGTGACTATGGTTCGGCTAAAAAATTGAATTACACTACACAAAATTATTGCCTTTACTCCAAGAGAAGGTAACGGTTTTAAAAATAACTTGAAAGTCTTTAGCAGGTATGACATCATCATCATCATCATTCTCGGCTTAACGTCCGTTTTCCATGCTAGCATGGGTTGGACGGGGTATATTAATGACCCTCTTCCAATCTGATCTAGACTGTGTTAGATCTAAACTCAACTTCCTCTGTATCAAGTCTGTCCTTATAACCTCCTGCCAAGTCTTTCTCGGTCTGCCTCTGGGCTTTGCCCCAGGAACTATCAAGTCTCTACACTTTCTTACCCAATTATCCTCCTCCATTCTTTCCAAGTGCCCCAGCCAATTCAATCGTCTTATCTGGATAACATCTTTAATTCTACGGAGACTTAGCCTGCTTCTTAGCTCATCTGAACTCTTTCTGTCTCTCAGACTGGCGTTACACATCCACCTAACCATTCTCATATCATTCCTTTCTAAACGGTCAAGATCTTCCTGCTTCACTGCCCATGTCTCACTACCGTACAACATAACACTTCTTACACAGGCCTCATACAACCTACCTTTTACCTCAATTGTCAGGACTCTGCTAGTCAACAAAGGAAGTAACTCTCTGAACTTTTTCCAAGCAGAACCTATCCTGCAAGTAACACTTCTTCCAACACCCCCTTCACTGCCCAACATATCACCTAAGTAACAGAAGTTCTCAACTATCTCTAACGAGCCACTGTTGTACATCATTAAAGCTGGAAATACTTCATTCTCTATAATCTCACCTTTGCAACGCTTGCATACAAACTGAATGTCAGCTCTTAACCTTCCACTAATACTACTGCACTTCTTATGTACCCAATGCTTGCAAGTCTGACAAAAAATTGAGTTACTACCAACCCCTTTCCTGCAAACTCCACAAGGCCACTTTCCAACTACAAGGTCACACTTGGCTGCAATGCTACTAATCATGACTTTAGACTTTGCTGTGTTTACCTTTAGCCCTTTCTCTTCTAGTCCTTTCTTCCACTTCTCAAACTTTTCAACTAATTCTTCCATCGACTCTGCTATGAGAACCAAATCATCTGCATACAATAACTCCCATGGACAACCTGTTCTGAACTCCATCGACAGCGCTTCTAAGACTAGAACAAACAACAAAGGACTAAGTACAGAACCCTGATGTACACCAACATTTACACTAAATTCATCACTAAGTGAATCGTTAATCCTGACACGACTTCTAGCATTGCTGTACATAGACTGTACCATCGTAACTAGCCACTCATCCACACCTAATTTTCTCATTCACAAAACACTGCAATTAAAAACATATTGTGATATTCGTTTTGTCGACATTCTTCATCGTGGAGGGGAGTTTCGGATGTTTTAGTAAAAAACTAAAATGTAGATTTATGGCTACCTGAAAAATTTTAAATTTTAAATTTCATATTTATATTTGCTTTTATATCCAATAAATAATTTTTTTTTTAAAAACCAACTTTTAAGTAAAAATAATGAACGTATATACTGAATTTGTGTCTGAACCATTACAGAATCCTTAAGTAGGGTTACTGCCAATAACATTATTTCTTCGGAAAATGAGAAATATTCATAATGTCCGTGGTCAAAGCCTTATTAAATTCGCTCTGTTCTCTTCCTTTTCTTAATACAGAAAATGAGCGAACAACTTAAACGCACATGAATAAAGCAATGACTTGTGCGAAAATCTAAATTAAAGCATCTACATGGCAAATATTGCTGTATCACTAGTCGATAAGGCCCGTGGAAGAATCCACTCAGGCAGAAGATTAGGTTGTTTTGCAGATTTTGCTAACGTCAGCAGTGCATACAAAAAAATTTGGCGAAATGTAGTTTGTCTGTTGCCTGTAATGCGTGCAGATTGAAACGCTGATAAAAATAAGTGTTCGCAAACGCATAAGGAGATATATATAAATGTTTTAAAATTTTAAAATTTTGCTGACGTCAGTAAAGTCCCCTAAGTGGCACTGTAAAATCCACTTAGGCAGGAGTACATTGGAAAAGAGAATCGTAACTTGTATTTTGATGACGTCTGCCAGGACCCGTCAATACACAATATTTTTTTCCTGAAATTTGTTTACACGCTGCTTCCAATGTGTAGAGCTTGAAACGCTGATCAAAATAATGTATAGAATCACGTACAACACCAACAATAATAAAAAGTCAAAAATAACACATCTCAAATATTTACATCTTATAAAGTGATTACGTTTGATTACGTTGAAAACCTTTAATATTCTAATCAAAAGTGTCAAAAACATCAAATTTATATCTGGAAAATCATTTATTCGGTTACATACTATCCTGTTCCCCAAAAATATACACAAAATGTAAAAATTATATAACCGGTTAAGAACACAAACTTTTTCTTAGTATGATGATCTGTAGTGACCTCTACCAACCATTTTAAACGTAAATGTCAAAAAAGAATAAGGAGTAAATTTTCAATGAACAAAGATATTATTTTTGGAATATATACGGTCCGTCCTCACAAAAGTTTACACAAAATATAATACAGATTGGTTTTTGAGGAGCATATCCAAATCAACGAAAATCAGTTCATTTAGCATGTCCTATATTGCCATTGCCCATAAATCTTCCACATAAAGGTTATGAAACACAAAATCAGGCATTTCATACAATATAAAAAACAAAAAGTTTTAGTCAGAACAATTAGTAATTTTTTCAGTATCACGAAACACAGTTATTACTACAATTTTAAAATTCTTAACAAAAACGTGAATTTGTTCTTTCAGTATATATATTGCATGTGGTCCTTTTCCCACAAAAGTTTACACAAAATTTTAAAAAGCATCAGTTTGCAACATAAACAAAAACACGAACAACCATACCATCCTCTCATAAATTAAAATAAAGTCATAAACCCACGTAAAATTGCCAATAAAATGTCTACAACCCCCTGTGTAAAAATAACCTGGCATTTTACATGTAGGCTGACAAAAGTTTAACAGGATGTCAGAAACAAAACAATAAAAAATAACATAACACACACGCTTTAACTTCTGAAAAAAATTATTCCACTTGTCAATGTGAAAATAATTATACTCTTAAAAAAATACATCCTACTATCCTGCAAAAGTTCAAGTCTTTGAAAGATTTTGTAGGTAGGTAGCTAGCTTGTTACATCATAATTTGTGCTCATAAAAGAAGAAAAGTTTGGAAACTAAGGTAGCTAGCTATAGATAATTAAAAAAGAGGAATAACAACATAAGTCATAGGTTAGAGCTAGCCATGGGGGATGGGAAGAGTAGGATATCTTGAGGCTAACAGTAGCTAGCTAACAGTAGCTAAGACACCACCAGTTAAATATACTTAAACTGGGAACATTTAGCTAAAACTAAAGCTAGCTATTTACATAGTCATAAGAAAAAAAGATAGTCTGGACAGTAACAATAGGCCATTGTTCTATCGTTTTGTGGCCGTTTCTAAACTCGGGCCCATTCTCTCGAATGCATCAAAATCTAAAATGGCTGTTTTCTAGCATGTTCGTTAGGGAAATCGAAAGTTTTGTTTGCTAACATTGGTTTTATTTTGGAAATTTACTTCGAAATTGTTATTTGATACGTTGAAAGTTGTTATGCCACATATTGCAGGATGTTGGACAAATTTTTTGACTGTATGAATGTCAGAAATTCTGTGGAATGTGTCAGAAAACAAAAACCATTTCTAAAACCATATGAAAACCTTGATGATGAACGTTTCACATGGTTGATTGATACCTTCTTAAAATACTTCACCGACTGGAAAATTTCTATCGCTGACCGAAATGATGCTCAGTATACCGATAATGCTAGAGCGAATATGTTTATTTCTTGGCAAACCTATGAGGGACTTCAATTGACCGTTTACTCCAGTATTGAGCTCATAAAATACTTGCTATCTCAAAATGTACCTTATGTATTTACCGAAAGATTTTGTCAAGATCCACTTGAAAATTATTTTGGCCAGCAACGGTCAATTGGACACCGTAAAGATAATCCTTCACTTAGGGATTTTGGTTACAACGACAATACAATTCGTACATCAAAATTATTTCGACCGATAGCTGGTAACTGCCGCAATGATGACCCTATACTCGCTACAATAGATGTTGAGACTGTTCCATGCCGTAAAAGAAACAAAAAGAACTAACTTGTACACAACGAACTAATTAAACGGCTATTTTTATAGCCACACATTTGAAAAAACATATTTTTGGTATTAATCTTGCTCATGAAGTTGCTGCAATGTGAACTATTTTTGCAAGGTACGTATTTTTTCAAAAATTTTTATTTGCCTTTATTTTTTTGAAGTTTTCAAATTTTTCAGTTTCACGGTTTTTGGCGATGATAAAATTAGCTTACTTTATTTTCTTTTTTACTGTAATCTTAGTACCTTAGGCAGAAATTTACGAGATTTAATTTAGCGATTAATGAAAAATTAGAAAAATATTGAAGAAATCTTTTTTGTGTGATACATAAACTTTCAAGAGCTGAAAAACATTTGCGAAACATTGTATTGAAAAAATTATTTTCTTCCTTCCCAAATTTTAAGCGAAAAGAATAAAAATTCACGAAATCTGCTATATATAGGGATGAAGTTCAACATATTTTTTCTATACAACAGCAATAAAAAATAAGTGCCTTACCATAGATATGAAATTCTGGGATACAGTATCCTTCTAAAATATAAAGTTTATATGCCATTTGCCATAATAATGTTTTTTTCAAGTGTGTGGCTATAAAAATAGCCGTTTAATTAGTTTGTATAAGAGGTTCAATGACCTTTGTCCAGTGATACAGATGATTTTTTTATCTCGGTTCGAAGTGATCTGGTCTTCTTTTTTTTCGAGGCAATTTTATGTAGTTCAATTTTATCTTTCACCAAAGAAAACGTTCGCACACGGATGTAAAGTGTTATCAAGTGATCCAACAAATTCAACGCTATTTCTTTTTCAACTTTTTCAGCAGAAATATTTCTCAATTTATTGAAATTACACAAAATGTATGAATTTTCCATAAGTTTTGATACCATTTTTTTGCTGTCTATTTGTCTACCAAAATTAGCTGTTGATTCGCGAAATGATGTTTCGACTTCGGTAAATATTGCATGAACTTCTGGGGTAACACTCCATAGACCGCCTCTATCCTTAGCTTTTATTAGGACATCACTTTCGCAACTTTCATCGGCCGATTGCTTGCCAACTATAAGTATGTTCAAACATTGAACACCCAACATACTCTGTGTAGCTTTTGAACGTCTCAATCGCCTGTACATTGTGGAAAAGACATAACCACTCAAATATTTTATGATATTGATTTCCTTGGCACTGTAACATGGTTTCGGAAATTCAACGGTGTTTTCTTTCACAATAGAACCTGTGATATGAGCCAAGACATGATTTGCTACCTCACAACCAAGTAGAACTGAACATTTCCGTGATAATTTCTGAAAGATGACTTCATCTGCTGATATACATTTGTAAAATTTTGGATAAAATTTCTCAGCATTTCCCTTGAATTGACCAATTACATCACGAACATAAGCATATGATGCATTTGCCTCATCAAGTGTCACTGTGTAGCCATCAAATTCTTCACGTGTTTTCTCAGAGTAACATTCATCCTTTGCTAGCTTCAATGCACTAGCGTTTACATATTTCTTGAAGTATAGAGGATGTAGCAACTCTTCAGGGGTCTTTTTCACATTTTGTGATGTCGAAGCAATGGCAGAATCAGTATTTGTGGGTGCGTGTTTTACATTAGGCCGTCATCAAAAATATGTTGTGTTCGCGTCCTCCGACCGACTCACATTTGGTAATAAAAACCCGAGTCGGTAAGTCGCAAAAAAACCGGGAAAAAATTTCGCGAGATATTTTTCAAATATAAATTTTTTTTCGCCAGAACTAATTGATACAAAATTGACAAAAACTCGCGAAAATTAATTTCCGTAAAAATTAATTCCTTTAGGGCACTCCTGTGGCTACTGACAGTTTACAGGACGGCGAAAAATGGTCTACAAACGATGTCGAGTGGCGCTATACTGTTTTGGCCCTGAGAACGAATTTGCTTGCTCCGATCTGAAAATCCCGGGGAAAAATATGCCCGACCGCCCGACCGACTCATTTTTGCGGGGTCTTCAGGACGCGAACACAACATATTTTTGATGGTAGCCTTACGATGCCTGGTTAAACCACGTTGACTTTTGCATACTTTTTCGCACTCAGAACACTGAAATCCCGCGGCAGGAACCTCATCATTGATTTCATCAACTATTCCCTCGAACTCTCCAGTAAAATCTGTATTATTTTCGAGAATATTCTCCTCAAGTATCAACAAAATAGCATCCAAATCTTCATCTCCAAAGTAATCTTCGGCTGCGGCAGCCATCTTGCTGATTTTAGTGTATTGGCGCTCGGGCCACCCCCATTTTGACAACATGATTAGCGAGAACAATAGAAACGGCCCCGAGACGCCAGACTATCTTTTTTTCTTATGACTATGGCATTACGGAGACTACACGGTACAGGGCCGCGAAAAGTAGAAAAAATCCAAAGTACAAGTCAAACAGGAGAGCGTCAGGTGGACCCTCCTTGAATTTGAATGCACAATCTGAATTCACGTCGCTGATTGGCTGAAATTTTAATTGTCGGCGTGAACAAAAAAATATAAATAAGTTGTCGGTGAGGCACGTTCAACGAGCCTCACCAACAAAAGGAAAGCAAAACGAAAGCTTTTTAATCAACCTAGACCCCAACGTTAGTTAACTTTATTTGTTTAAGTTGTCGAGAATTAAGTAATAAGTTGTTCAACCGGTGCCGTCTAATTTATATATGAATGGCAGCAGCTGTTGGGGATGGTTTCCATGATCGACGTTAAAATTGATGGCTATGTTTGTTATAGGAATGATCGGAATAGACGAGGTGGGGGTGTCCTGATTTTTGTTAATGAAAACTTGGATAACCACCTTTTGAAACACCTATACTTCGAAAATGTTGAATCACTTTGGGTGAAAGTGTGCCTGAAAAAAACTAAACCTATTTACGTGTGTGGGGTTTACAGGCCACCTGGAGGTAGTGATTTGTAGAGTGCCGAAAACCTGTGTACTCATTTTAAACAGTGTTTTAATAAACTCCCAAAAGAAAAAGAAGTTTTTATCTTGGGAGATTTTAACTGTAACATGCTTTCAAAATATGCTCTTTCCTCCAAAATAAAGGAATTATGCTCCACTCTTTTCCTAAAACATCATATTACGGAACCAACTCGTGTTACTGAAAATAGTAGCACTCTTATAGACTTGATACTTTCTAACAGTTCTTGTATTTCTAAAACTGGTGTCATGGATTTAGGCATCAGTGATCACAATTTAGTTTATGTGATCAGAAAATTCAAAAGGCCAAAATTTGAACCTAAAACATGCAAGGTTCGTAGCTACAAGAACTTCAGTGAAGAGGCTTTTCTGAAGGACCTCAGGAATTTAGACTGGTCATATTTTAATAATTATGATGACCTTGATGAAGCATGTGAGAAACTGAATAAAAATGTTAAAACAGTGGCTGACAAACATGCCCCTTTCAAAACACATAGATTTTCTGGCCGTGTTGAGGCATGGGTCACTGATGAATTAATAATAGCCATCAAAGAAAGAGACTTCTTAAAACGGAAAGCATCAAAAACAAAATCCATCATAGACTGGGAAGCTTTCAAACAAAAAAGGAACCAGGTAATATCTCAAAAATCGACTCAAAAATGAGTACTATAATGACGTTTTGCAGGACTTTCAAAAACGGCCAAAACAACTTTGGAAAACCCTAAAAAAACTGGTTCCTGATAAGTCAGGCAATACTACCTCGATAAAACGAGTAGTCCAAAACGATGGTACTGAAACTTCTCACCCAAAAGAAATTTCCAACACATTCAATTCATTTTTTGTCAGTGTTGGTGCCAAACTAGTCTCTAAATTTTCTTCTGACACTACTAATGTTAATCCACCTGTTAGCGGACACGATTTTCGGTGGGCTCGTATTGAGACCAAAAGTGTCGAAAAAATAATTAGTTCACTAAAACTTAATAAAGCTACAGGCTTGGACGGAATTGGTTCACGACTGCTAAAAGCAGGTTCGTCAGTTTTAAGTATTTATTTATCAAGTCTTTTCAACAAATCTTTATTTACTGGTTATGTACCTAAATGTTGGAAGACTAAAAGGGTCTCGCCTATTTTTAAAAGTGGCAACAAAACAGATTCTACTAATTATCGGCCTATCTCCATTTTGCCAATTCCTATGAAATTTTTTGAAAAGTTAGTGCATGAGCAAATGTCTCATTTTATTTCAGAGCACAACTTCCTGAATGACAGACAGTCCGGATTTCGAAAACTCTTTTCCACAGAAACTACAGTAGTCGATGTCTCTGATTTTATTCTTACTGAGCTCGACCAACATAACTTTGTTTGTGCTGTGCTCATTGACCTTAAAAAAGCTTTTGACACTGTTGATCATAAAATTTTGTTAAAAAAGCTATGGTGTTTTGGCATCAGAGATGCTGCCTTTGACTGGTTCGAGTCCTACTTAACGGGCCGAATGCAGCTGACCCTTGTAAACGACACAGGATCAGATCTGCTTCATGAAGACGCTTTTGGGGTGCCGCAGGGATCTGTGTTGGGACCCCTGCTCTTTCTTTTGTATATTGATGACTTAAAATCTGTAATCAATTCAAACCACCACCATCTATATGCAGATGATACAATAATTATTTCGTCCCATAAAAACTTGGATACCCTTGTCTCCCAGTTTGAGTTAGAACTTTCGCAATTCGACCTCTGGCTGAATAATAAAAAAATGACTATTAATACGGACAAAACTGAAACAATCTTTTTCGGCAACCACAGCCAGTTAAAAAAAGTTGAGAACAAAACTATCAACTATATGGGTATTCCTTTGAAGAGGAGCGAAAAAGTTAAATATCTTGGGGTATCATTTGATCAAAAAATGCAATGGGGAGAGCACATTAATGACATAAATAGAAAAATACTAATTAAATATTCTAAAATTAGAACCATTGCATCCTGTTTAACACCTCACACAAAAAAACCTTTTAATTAATGCACTTGTCATGCCATATTTCAACTACTGCTCCTCGGCATAGGCTTGTGCCACCCAAGGTAGATTGGGAAAACTAGAAAAACGATTAAAATGTGTCCGTACCTTTCTTGGGAAAGAGAGGGAATATTCAATGAATAATTTACTCATCAAAAACGATGCCATATTAGTTTTCAAAGCCATGAATCACATTGCTCCTGATTACATGCGCTCAAAATTCTTTTTGACAAAAAACTGTCATAATCATCAAACAAGAGGAGCTTCAAAAAACAGGTTCACACTTCCCTTGCTCAACACGGTATTTGGCAAAAAAGCCTTCCCATTTAGAGCTGCAAAAGTGTGGAATAATCTTCCAGACCAAGTGACCTGTGATGGAAGTCTGCTTTCGTTTAAGACTTCCATCTCTAATGTATTTGGCAAATTCTAATGCAGATCACTTTTTAATTTTTGTTTTTTATTCTTTTTCTTTTTAATTTTCACAGATTATAAATGTTACTATGTTTGATTGAGCTGAGTCAGTCTAAGGTTTATCATTTTTTGTTTCTTTTTTGTTTTAGTGGCCCCCAGTGGAAACAATCCACTAACTATAGGTTTTTGTGATTTTCTGGGCTAGCCACTTTAAATTATTATTATTATTATTATTATTATTATTATTATTATTATTATTATTATTATTATTATTATTATTATTATTATTATTATTATTATTATTATTATTATTATTATTATTATTATTATTATTATTATTATTATTATTATTATTATTATTATTATTATTATTATTATTATTATTATTATTATTATTATTATTATTATTATCATTATTATGGTGGGGTTATTCAGACAATGGTGGGAATATTCAGACATGGTGGGATTATTCAGACAAATGGTGGGATAATTCAGACATGGTGGGATAATTCAGACGGTGGGATAATTCAGACATTATTATGTCTAACAAACTTGTGATAATAACAGGTGGGATATTTCAGACCTTTATTGATATTCGTTTTTTGGTAATGTCTCATTACTCTTTTTTTTCTTTTTTTTACCTAAGGCAACATCTAAAAAGAAAAGTTAATTTTTTGCTCTTTTCAAAAAACAAGGAAAATAAATTTTTGTACCTTGTGTACGATAAATTATGTTGTAGTACATGCCGGGGAATTAAAAATGTCCATTATTTCTAATTTATCTATTAATCTAATTATTTTTCAAGTATAGTTTTAAAAAAAGGAAACCAAAGAGGAACAATGACCCGCTTAACAAATCGTTTAAGCTTGGTTCTCACTATGAGCTAACGATGAGCTAACCATAGTGCGCATGACGCGCTAAGACCTTAGCCCATAGTGTAAACGTAAAAGTACCTGCTTAGCTCACAGTTGAACTCATCGTTAGCTCATCGTTAGCCGATTTTTTGATATTTTTTGATACGTTTGAAAAAGAAGGAGGAGTTGGCGTTAAGGGTGAAGGATTTTCCCTGCCTTTCTGACCTAAAGTCGTTTCCTTTTTCGTAATTTTGTTAATTCCTTTCTTTCCAGGCTACGTCGTCTTCTTCGAAGTAGTAATAATAGCAAGACTTTCTTTCTATCTATCTATCTTTCTTTTTCATTCTTTCTCGCATTAGATTCGGCTACAAAAGAGCTAACGATGCACCGTAGTGTGAAAATGAAACGGATACATCAGGTACCCGTAGCTCAAAAAATTGAAATCGGCTAACACATTATGCGCACTATGGTTAGCTCATCGTTAGCCCATAGTGAGAACCAAGCTTTACTCTCATCTCTCACACTCTAGAATTTTTCCAAAAAATTTTCTTGAAATAAATGACTCGTGTGCGTTATTTAATTTTGTCCGAAATAATTTGTTTTCGTTATTATCTGCTTCTTACGAGAATTTGCCATATTTAAGCTTTATTTTAAAATTTTGAGGGAACGCTTATGCCGAATCGACATAAATATATCTCGCCTACCGAAGAAACTTCTGTTCATATGGGAAAATGCATTACCCGCTAAGTAAGAATTTTTAGACAAAGTAGAATAACCAATTTAAAAAGTGCGAAAAAATGATAAACGCACCAGACAGCCTACGGTCATATCCTAAATTTGTCTCGATTACTTGACGGTCTCGATATCTATATATACATATATATAAATAGAGACTCCCTGGACCCTCTAATTAGATTTTACACCATGCTTTTATTTTCTGTAAATATTTTATATAAATTTCGTAACAGTCTACTGTATGAGATTTGTATTTTGTGAAAATTTTTATGGTTAAAGACAGTATGCAAGTTGCTGAAAAAACTGTTTTTGTTAATACGGATCTACTCCTCACAAACCGTTCATTTTGACATTTTGTGTAAAGTTTGGTGGGGAAGGACCGTATGCGATGTATCGAATTATAATTTATTCCTTGCAAGCATTTTTTTTACGTTATAGATATTTTTTTTTTGCTGGAAGAACTATGCAATATTTAAAGTGTTGTTAACTGTTTATTTTTCACATTTTGTGCAAACTCTTATTTTTAAGAATTTAGTGATCAATTTGTTTGTATGATACATAACAAAATACATTTTGAGTGATTTTAATTTTATAAGTGGGATGTATTTTAAAATGATTTGATGATTTTTTTCTGAATAAACCTAAATCCACTACACTATGCACCGGTCACTATGCTAATGATGTGCAAAGTAGTTCTACTTCAATATGATTTACACCGATTATACTTTTGCCCGTTATGATCTCTCCTGCACAAAATGCGAGAGCTTTAACCACTAATCTACGGCGCCACAATATTAATGTTGAATACGGAATATACTTTACTCGCTTTTAATATAATTGACGACATGTAGACATTATATCAAAATTATGTAATCCATTGACTAGAGAAAAGATTTACACAAGTTTATTTAACGCTCCCCCCCCCCCTTCTGCAATATTCACAACGGAGATAGGCTTTAAAAGAATTAACGCTGCCAAGTTACTCCCAGAGACAATGATTAATCCAGTTTTGAAATGTTTAATTTTAGGTTTCTTGTATCTATATGTAATCAAATTGAACATATTGTGTCAAAGCGCATACACAACACTCTGGTCGATAAACCCATGCAAGATGTGTTGCCACAGCCTATACCAGGGGTCAAATATTAATAAATCAAAATAATTTTGATACACAAACATATATCTTTCTGTAGAAGTTTCCGCAATAAGTCTCCAGAAATCGAGCTACAAAAAAGAATTCTTTCATAAAACAAAATCTACTAAAACTATCGTCATTCAGCATTTCATTTAGCATTATCATTTTTTCGATGGCACAGCTGGAAGCGTCATTGCAAACTCACAAAAGAAAAAAAAAGCAGTTGCATTTTGTGTTAATGTGATGAAAAATGAGAACATATAAAAGTTACAATAAGCACAACTTAATAAACACAAAAAAATGTTCTAATCGAAATATAACTTTCTTTCGTACGCTATCCTTGTCCTGAGCCGCTTCCAATCATACTTTTTAATCAGGTTAGTGCCAGCTAATACGTCCTTGATTTGACATTCCGTCATCGGTTCGCATTCGCAGATCATTCTTTTGCACTTCTTTCGTAAGACTTTAAGTTCATCTTCGTCAAACAACTTTTTTCCGTTTTCGCACTTGCCGTTTCTAAATCATATTTAGTCATAATCCACTTAGTTACAAATCAGCAAAATATAGTTTCTTGTGAGAAAAAGTACTCTTACCTTAGTCTGCTCATAATCATCGTCATTGTGGGAACTTCCTTTGTCACTTTCTCCGTGTAAGTTGATGGTGTCTTTTTCCTTAAAAAAAATATGTTTTCTTTAAAAAAACAATCTACAGTATTCGTTTGTACAATGTGCTGCTCGAAAAATAATACCTCATAAACTCTTTTATCACGACGTGGGTACAATCTTCTGCAAGTATGTGCTTACTTGAGTGATTGACAGACATAAATAAAAAATATATTTAAAAGATAAAGAATGGAGTGAAATTTTGGCTATCGCGACATGCGTGGGTGTAATATGCATTTAAACAAACATAAACTAACTAGCTTGTATCTACATTTTGTGGGAGGTAAGTTATTTAATTCACCAACAGATCAATGGCCTAATTCTTTATAATTTTTACTTAGCATTGTAATGCAGATAAACAAAAAAGTAACTTATACATTTTCGTCACAATCACTGTCAATGCCATCTTTATTGTCGTCGACGGGTTTACCAAGAATAACTTTATTTTTGTCGTCATTGACATGATAAATAAGATTTACTTTCCCACATCATTAACAACAGATTGGGCAAAATAAACATCACCATCACGACCGCCATCATTAACGTCTCGATCAGCATTGCTGTAACCATTGTTACCATCATCATCAACGTCACCATCGTCATTAACGTCACCATCGTTACCATCGTCATCAACGTCACCATCGTCCATCAACATCACCATCGTTACCATCGTCATCAACGTCTTCATCGCTACCATTGTCATCAACATCATTATTCACATCTAAGCCAACTTCCTGCAAAAGAAATACGTTATCATTATGTCAACTATTTTAAGGCAACTATTTTGTGTCAATTTTTTTGTACAAGGACAAATTTGTGGAAAGTTTAGTGGATATTTATATCTTACGTTGACGGTGTTTCCATAAAAAGACAAAGAGTTTCCACTAACAGTTTCAAGTTCCCCCAATATGGTGTTGAATTCCACGATTTCTTTCGGGGACATATCTTTATTACAGTCTTTTAACCACCAAACTGTTTCCTTCTTTGGAAGAGCAGCCGTGTGCTGTTTAATTTCACTTGTTATGGAATCAACCTCTGCTGCATTTACTTTAACCACTGAGCCATCTGACTTGGTAAGTGATTCATATAGTTTCATTGCAATACTTAAAGCGTGACGACGATTAGATAACAAGTTATAATGCACATCGGTTGTTTCCTCTCGATTTTTCATGAAGTGTTTGGCCAAAAAGGCGGATTCGAAGCCGCCTTCATTACAGGCAAACGTCGCAATCCCGCACCTTACTCTTGTGCAACTGACTCGTTGGTATTCCACAGCTTTAAAAATACCTGCCCTTTTAAAACTTGCAGTCAGTGAAGCGCTTATATTGGTTTGAGTCATCTTTTTTGATACAAGAGACTATGGAAGGAAAAACTTGCGAGAAGACGATGAGTTAATTAATTTTCTCAGGTATGTGTGGTAGAACACGCATTGGTCATAGAGATCAGTACTTAAAACCACAAATTTCTCGCCATATATAATTGAGGTTTTATAGGAGCTATTGGTTATAATTATATGCCCAGGATACTTTTTATCAATTTTACTTTCATCGAAATCTTTTATCCGTAATTCCATGACGTTGGATGCTCGAAGTCAATTTCCAATGCAAAGACTACTGATCAAGTAGTCTCGAATTTCGATTGATACCTTTTTGCTAATCCGCTTTGCTCTGTACTTTTTACTCTTTTTGCTCTCCGCCATTATACTTAAGAGGTTTTGCACGTGTTTACTTCGACCGTACCTAATGAAGTGCTGTGGAGTTAAAAAGGTGGCGAGTTTTGTTACGTCGCACGTCAATTTTCCGCTGTTTGATGTGAGGATTTAGTTCCTTATTGAAATCCTTTACAGCTTTTTCCAGATGAAGCAGTTCCATTCTGCTCATTCCAGCAAACACCTGGTGTTTACGTAGAAACTGTATGAAAAAAGTTCAGGGACGAATATCTTGAGCTTAATGTACCCGCCTGAACACCTCCTTTTCTGCTAATCATCTTAAAAGTGGGAATATGATAATGATGGCGGAGAAGATGAAGATTTAATAGTGCATTCTTCGGAAACATAGTCATGTTGTTGTCCACAGTTGACCATATCAATTCCACTTTATTACGATGTTGCAAAGCGTTGTTTGTTTCATCGCTATTTCTGCACATCTGTATGAGGTCATCATAAAAGGCTGTTAAAAGAGACCAGGCATCACCATAATGAATATTTACAAATTCCTCATCACCCGGGGGTAAAAAATCGATTGCAGGTGGAGCAGGCAATGGTGCAGGTTTAGATCGATAAGAAAATGACTCATTGTCACTTTCGATTGCGTCTTTATTGCCAGTTGATGTATCAGATGGCTTTGACATCTCGACTGGTTTCGTTGTCAATTGTGATGTTATAGGTTGGGAATTAAAGCCGGTACCTAGCTTTCCTTGTCGACAGGCCATTATCCCATACACTACTCTTTACCTCTGACACCATATTTGCCAGTTTTTCTTCGTCCTTAATGTCATGCTTTTTTGTGGTTCCTAAAATAATGATCAATCCGAAGAAACCACTCATTACATGAAGAACAAGGCGCTGGTAAACGACAATTGTGTTTTTTTGATCGACACCATAGAAACATCACTCTTTTTTCACTTTGTTTCAAGGCTGCCTCCTTTTTTTCCATTTTGTGAACTGGAACTAAATGCCTCGCCAACTTATTTCGAATAGGTTCGTGACATTCATCGCATTTGTACGTGTAGTTTTGCACTCCATTTATGTACTCCTCTGAAACAGCGTCTTTGTCACCGAAATTTGCCACCATGAGCTCGTTAAAAGCTTTTTTCTGCTTTTTCGCTTTTCTTTTTTCTTTTAAAGATAGCTTCAATTTACATACGTTGACACTAGTACTTATAGCGTCTTCGTGATTTACCATTGGACTCTCTTCATCACTTTCGCTCAACATCTCCCTTTCCGCTGCTCGCTCCGCCCTACGCATTCGTTCCAATGATATATCAGGATTCTAAATGTATTATGATTGGAGGCCCGATCTGGGCGAAACATTAATTAGTTTATTTAGGGAAAGTACATTTTTATGGTCAGTAACTTCTTTGATAGAAACATATCCGTTTTTTTCTAAAAGGACTATGAAGGGGTAGTTCTAAAAAATTAGACTTTATTGTTATTCTTATTTTATAATTTTTTTTTTACTTTGTCGCAATTAGTGGTGCAGTACTTCACAAATCCGTATCGCGCACTATGCTGTCTGCAGTTGATTTGGCATTGCGATTGCCACCATAACCACCATAGAGTTTTGACCAGAAATTAAAATGAATCCACCAGTATTAAACAATCCGTAAATCGTGCCTATTCTTTTTGAAAGAAGTTAAGGTAAACTATCTATTTCAAATAGTTAAGTCGGCAAGGGGGTTTAACTACACCCAGCCTTATCTTTGGAGAGTGATGACTCCATAAAAGTACCCGACTCGATCAATGGAAAAAAAAAATTGTTGAAGGGAAAATGGTTAAGTTTTTTAAGAAAAACGAAAATAGTTTCTGCTGATAACCACCCGCGACCTCTGTCGAAGTCTACATACTCTTTGCTGAAGTTTTATCCAACTATTCACTTGTTGCGTTGTGTCCTTCTAAATTATTTTCTGGAAGAGAAAGAATTTTAATTTTCTCAAAATCCTCTAGTTTTTTACTCCGTCACAGATCTACCAGATCAATTTCATCATTGTTATGATCAGCCGCCACTTTGTAAATTACTAACAACAGGAGTCAATCAAGATATCCTGGATGAAACCATAATAACATCATGACGATTGAGCGTATAAGCAAAGAAAAGGTTTTCCCACCAAAAGTCTTTACTTCATTACGCTGACAAGATACCAAAATATGCTACATTTGTGTGTCTTTTAATTTATCGTGTAACAAGAACTAAGCAATAATTGGCTACAGATGAACTAAAAGTAACGGTGCAGTTTTGCATAATTGTTTACAAAAGGAGTATTACTGGGATAATCAAAACAACCATTTCAACCATTACAAGCTAATTATTTCGTAACTATTAATTATCTTTAAATCAACACTGATTACAGATTGAATAAATACATTTACTCCATGAAATGCAGGGACAGCGCTATAATTCGGCCAAAGATCAGGAATTAATACTAAAATAGGTTAAAATAGTACTGCAACTATCCAAATCTTAGTTTGTAAGAACCAACTAAAAGTAAATAGTTAGATACAATATGTAGTAATGAGTATAATCATATATACAGGGAATATACAAAATGGCCAGTTAAAAAATAATGTCGTTCAATACTTTTAGCGTAGCATTAAAAATTAAAGAGATAAGAAAAAAATCAACGTTCCGCTGACCCTGTAGCTATCTAAACATATAGAGTGAAATCTAACATTTTCATAAATAGACCTCCCATTAAATAAAAACGAAACATTAAATAAATTTAACCTAAATCTGATTCTCCATCAGGTGTTAGCTAAAATGGAAATGGAAAGTTATTTAAATAACACACATAGATTGCCACAATAATAGTGGTATAAATCTTGCCTACATAGTATGCAAGACCAACAATGTAACATATTTATTTTAGCAATATATTTCGAAGTATTACTTCATCATCAGGCTATAAGTAAAAAGTATATAAACAGTAAAACTGCTAAATAAAAGTATTCACATCACATATCAACATCTACCTACATACACTATACACAAGTAAAAAGGTATTAAATGATTTAAAAACTCCCATGAGGGATAAGTCATAATTAAACTTTTATTACTAATTCATGGCTTTTAAACTCGTCCTTTGTGTTTATTTTAGGCTTTATTTCCCGAATGAAAAGTGCCTCCAGTGTCATTAAATGATATTCCGACTTCATCGATTTTGCCATTATTTCTGCATGATTGATTGATAGCTCCACATTACATGTCTTGGAATGACGTCCCACGGCAGTATATTTATGCTCTTGATACGGGTTAGAAGATGTCGGGTAGTCTGCCTCACATACACGATAGACATCGCGAACACGTTATTTTGTACACTAAACCGCTCTGCATAGGCTTTTTGCATGGTGCATGGTGCATTGATGCGTTCAAATTTCTCCGTCACCTTCCCTCGATATTGAAGAAAAACAAGTTTTTCTCTCTATCGTGTTATGTGGGGCAGACTACCCGACATCTTCTAACCCGTATCAAAGTGCATAAATATACTGCCGTGGGACGTCATTTCAAGACATGTAATGTGGAGCTATCAATCAATCATGCAGAAATAATGGCAAAATCGATGAAGTCGGAATATCATTTAATATATTGCTAAAATAAATATATTACATTGTTGTCTTGCATACTATGTTGACAAAAATTGCACAATGTTTTTACCAAATAAATAAATCTTGCCTACCTCTAAGTTGGCGTCTACTGATTCACCCATCTTACCCTAATTAAGAAATAGAACAAAGTGTTTAAAAACTTCAGGCGGTTGCTTCTTACTCCAAAAAAAAATTGGAAATGAGAGTTACTTACCAGAGTTGTCAAGGTAAATGGCCTTTTGTAGTTTGCCTATAAACGATACAATTTGAAGAAACAATCAGATAAATTTCATCAAGATAACATGTACAGAAAAAAGTAAGTAACTTTTCATTTTATTGTTGATCATGCTGAAAAACTATCGTCTTTAAAAATGATCGCAAATGTATCTGTAGTACCTTTACACTTGATATTTGTGCTAAAAAGGTATTCAAGACTGAGGCTGAATCAAATATTAGGTAAATGTGTTAACAAAGCGCCGCAATGCAATTTTCGTGTGCGCGCAATACGTTTTTGTTGCATTGCAGGCTTAGATGGCCGAAGCACATGTTCTGGCATGTTCGTCCGGTATGTGCGATGTCAAACTTACGGCAGGTTCTTTTTTGTCTACTTTGGAACTTACACTTGAAATTTTAATGACTTTATTTTAATGACGATGACAATTTATATATTTTCAATTAGCTAATTTTGTAAATTTATTCCGCAACATAAAGTTCTTTGGTGATTGTATTAGGTGGCCAAAGCAACAACACGGTTTTTATGAAAAGGATAGCCTTATCTAACAGTTAATTTAACTTTATTTCTCCTACCATTTTTCGCCAAGTCAGACCAGAAGTTTCGCCATAACTATATCTAGAAATAGAAATTGTAAAAAATGTAATAATTGATGATAGGATTTAATAGTTTACATTTCTTTGTTAGAGACAGTTACCTGATTTCTGAACCCTTCACAATAGTTTTCAATGCGTATAAGCAAAGAAAAGGTTTCCCACCAAAAGTCTTTACTTTCATTACGCTGTTGGCGTAAGACTTCTGGCTGTCATTGACAAATTTGCCCAGCCGATTGTTTTTTGTAGCATCCACACTAAAAATATATTTAAAAAATGTGTAGAAAGGTGTATCAGCATACTTTTGATAATCCAACGAAAGTCTTACCATAATTTTTTTCCATGGTAATTAAAAAAGTAAAGATAGCATCCCTTTCCTTTCTTTTCATAGTATTTTTCCAGTTCATCACCCTTCTCCGCGGTCACTAAACTTCCAGGATACTGGAGAAGAAAGTCCCCAGGTATGAATTTTTTTAATGCAAATACACCATGGCCTAGAATATCAACAAAATTGATCAGTTTTTTATTACCAGCGTGCTCACATTGGAAGATATTTGGAAGAGTTTGTCATGGAATGCATAAATTAGCGATCTACCTATATAACTGTCGATCTTTTTGCAAATGAAATTGCTTGAGGGATCTACATTTGTCAAGCAACATTGCTCATCCCCCAAAGCCTGTTCCTAAATAGTAATACTTTTATTTGATACAATCATAACATTTAAAAAGTAAACAGCATGATTATTCAGTGTAATGCCGGCTCTGTGGTACTTACTTCTTTTGGACGCGTAAAATGGTCGTTACAAGATTGGAGAACCTATAACATTCCAAAATGAAATGTGTTTAGTAAAAAAAGGTAGTTCAATGATTTAATGATGATTAGAACCATATTATTACCTCTGATGCTTTTGGATTCTGTTGCTTCACCTCGTTTGGCTAAATTCAAATTTTAAGCCATTCTGACTATTCAATCTAGTATGCTCGCAGACCAAACCAAATAAAAACAAACATAAAAATCACTTACGTCATGCATAAATGATGGAGTGTCGCATACTGTTGGTGGTACATAGACGGTAGTCTTTCTTAATTCATAGTTCTACAACCACAACATAATTTGGGTTTTTTAGGTAATATTTTATTTAAGTGATATTTTTTTTCAAAATTCATTGCATCTAAATTACCTTCGTTTGCTTGACGCAGACCAGAGATTGGGCAGTGTCTTTTTGCGAGAAGTCTTGGTTGGTGCTACTTGACTAAAATATACATAATGATAGTTGGTAATAATGCATACAGGTTCTGTTTTCAAAACAGCATTAATTTGTTTTACCTCTTCTTCGTAATCGCTGGTTTGACTAGTGTGATGAAGGTCATTATCTTTATTTCTTTGCTCAGGCTATTAAATATCGAATTGTAAGAAAAACACGTAAAGAGATACATACCGTCATAAACTATGTATTTTTCTGACTCGTATTTATCACTATAATTTTTCGTTTTCTAGATAGCTCTATATAGATAGCCCTTTGAAACATCTTTGAAACTTCATATCAATAACAATTTGTACGGGAACCGAAAAATTTATAAAGTATGACATAGTTTTCCAATTATTCTAAAGTAAAACATAAATACAAAACACTCACCGAGGTAACAGAAACATCATTGCTAGAAAGAAAGAAAGAAAAGGAATTTTTAAACAAAGCCAATATGTATATACTTTAATAGGGGTTCAAGATTAGGTTTTTGCACATCCTGTGCTGCTTTTGAGTGAAAACGTATATAAAAACAGCAGTAGCAAAAAACTTACTAATCTTTACACATTTGAATCATGTTAGACCCTTCTTTTCTGAATCTCTTCCATTTTGTAAAATTAAGCTTAACATTAGACCAATATTTTCTTCTTAGGGCCAGTACAAAAAATTTAACACTCGTTGTGGTAAACATTTCCAGATGTTTACGCAAAATACTGCTCTTAATTGTACTTATATAATAAGCCACTTCTTCATCTTTAAATGTTTCGACACTAAATTCGTTATCGAATGGCTTTCGGATAATCAGTGGCTCACAAAAGTGAGCACACATCAAATAGACAATCCTTCCACCACTTTGTCGTGCATATATGAGATCTCCTGGTCGCTTTTGGTCATATTGAAACAGAACGTCCTGGATATCACTCTAAACAATCCAGATGATAAACACATAGACAGATACATAACATAACATAGATAAGTATAAGAAAATATCATGTCGCTGTCTATATGTCTTTTGTGTGCTTTCAGGTTAGGTTACTACGTATTCATGTTGTTTGTTGCAAGGGTTTGTAGGGATAATAAAAACGCGTTTGCCTAAAATGTAACCAAGTGATGACCGAAATCAATCTATATTATAATACCCGTATACGTCTGTCCGTCTGTCTGTCTGTCTGTCACGCAAAATGGTAGCTTAGCTGCGCAATAGCAAGAAGCACGCAATGCGGTATAAAAAGGACGGGCGAACCCGTGGATTTTCCACGGGCTAACGACTAGTTTTATAAAAAGCTGTACGACCCATTGACATTTTGCTTAAAGATATTACTTTACCTGTAGATGATCGCAGTCTATATCTGAGCCACTGCAAACAGATGTTATTTCGACCTAAAATCAACAACAGTTTTTATAGAATGTTTACGATATTCACGTGAACGATCTCATTCTAAATTTCCATTTCTATATTTTCGTATTACTAAGTCTACTCATTAAAATATAAAAAAAAAGTCGATTATATACTCGTCAAATTATTTTTGCCTCAAATAAGTCCTTTTTGGAACCAAAAGGCTTGCTTCGTGATCTGAAGTTTAGTCTTGCTTTTAAACATACAGATTTCTCAAATATTGCAAAACATACCTTCGTCCTAGTAGAAACTTTTTCGCTGATGTTTTTAACATTTTTATCCGTCCACTGCTCCTATGGGTAGATTATAATGAGTACATGCGTAAATTATATACGTGTCTAATTATTTAACCTGCCTAAAAGTGTAAAACCAAAAACATATAAACTTGTTTTACAAGAATGTAGTTTGCGAACTATACCTCTAAGCTGCCATCGTGGGAATCAACAAAACTTTCATTCTCGCTATCACTGTCGCCATCTTCAGAGCTGCGCTCGCCACTTAGCTAAAGTTTATATGAAGATCACGGTAGTTTTATTACCACTGTTTATCAGCTAGTTTTCTTGTATGCTAAGTAAAAACAAACCTTTTCGTTTTCTGCGGTAGTACCATCCAAGTTAGCAACGGAAATAAAATCAATATCTTTCTCCTAAAGAAATTCATTTAAACTATATTGTCCTTCACTTTTTTAACTTTAGCGAATAAGCTATGAGTCAAAAGTTTTTAGTTCGTTTGAAAACAATTGCGTCGGTTAAAATAATTCTTTAAAAAAAAAGTTAGAAAAAAAGTAAAATAATAAATAGCCAAAATAATTGTTTTTTGATGTTTTTGTTTGTGACTTTAGGTACCATAACGTTTAAAATAATTTTTTTTACCTGCTGCGAAGCACCATAGAAACTTGAAGTATTTCCGCTTGATTTTTGATCACACTCAGCTAACATTTCCTCGAAATCAGCCAACTCGCTTTTGGTGACATGTGGATCGTTACTTTTTAACCATCGAAGTATCTGTTCTTTGTTCAGATTCCCGGAAGATTTTTTAAGTGTATCAGCTATTTCATGGACATCTTTTGGTTCTATCGTAATTTTCTCTCCATCGACGCCGTTAAAAGAAGCATACAGCTTCATGGCTATATTCAACGCATGTCTGCGATTTGACAGTAAGTTGTAGTGCATGTCAGTCGTCTGTTCTCTGTTTTTCATGAAATGCTTCGCAAAAAACCCCGATTCAAAGCCGCCATCGTTACAAGCAAACGTTGCCAGACCACATCGCACTCTTGTACATGAAATGCGTTGGTATTCATTTTGAGATAAAACTTTTGCAAGTTTAAAACTTGCCGTTAAGCTTGCCGACACATTTGTTTGGCTCATCTTCGGCGCTCCAGAGGCAGGAAGAAAAACTTTTAATGAAGGGTTTTTTGAAATTATTGATCTCAAATTGCGAAGGAAAAATTGGAATTGCAAATAGAGCATGTCATTTACGACGATGAATTTTTCGCCATAAATTGTACTTGTCTTATATTTGTAGTTGGAAATTACTTTATGTCCTTCATAGCCCTCCACAATTGTAGCATTATCCACATCCTTTGTTGTCAGCTCGATAATGTTAGAGGCACGCAATCCATTTCCAATAACTAAATTGGTAATCAAATAGTCACGAAATTGAATAGCAAACGATCTTGTGAATTGACACCTCTTTGTTACTCCCTTCTGCACTTGTGAAATTAAATGTTGCACAAATTTGCTCTCACCATACTTGATAAAATGCGTTGGTCGAAGCAGCTGCTTGCACTTGTTCTTTCTAATTTCGACCTTTCTCTGCTTTACCAACGGGTTTAACTGCTTGTTGAAATCATTAGCAGATTGTGAAAGGGAGGAAAGTTGCAATCTGCTCATTCCAGCAAAAATCTCGTTACGTCGGAGGTACTGTAGAAACATTCCTAAAGATCCATAACGTGCACGCAAGGTGCTTGCCTGCACTCCATCCTTTTTGCCAATAGTTTTAAATGTAGGCCGATGGTAATAATCCCTTAACAAATGCATGTTCGAAAGGGGATTTATGGGAAACATGACGAGGTCTTTGCTTATCGATGTCCATATTAATTCAACTTGGTTTCTATGTTGAGTTGAGTTGTCTTTTGTATGGCCAGACTGTAGCAGCTCTTCTTGAAAATTGTCTAGCAAGTCATCAGCTGTGGAAAAATAAATGCTAAAAAAGTCATCAGGTTTTACA